>OX465297.1:117033283-117633283 GCA_949987735.1 Leucophora obtusa
GTACACTCAAAAAAAAATTTACTTCGGATTAAAGAAAATTTCCTTAAACTAAGTAAAATAAGGGAATGTTTAAGCTCCAAGAAAAAATTTACACAGCAGAAGTATAAATTTTTCCTTAAATTTAGGAAATACAATTTTTTTTATTTGTATTAAAAATAAGTACAAATATACTTTGGATTAGTAAATATGTCAGGAAAACGAAGTTTCTTATTTCGTTAGGTTAAGTAAATTTGTCTTTAATATATTTTAGAATCTTGTAAAAACTTTCCCCTATTTAAGGAATATTTCCTTAAATTGAAAACTTTTTGAACGTGAAGTAAATAAAAATTTACTTATTTTAAACACAAAGCTCATATTTATTTCCTTAAACTTATTAGTTTTCACCTCAAATTAAAGAAAATTCCTTTAAAAAAATTACATAATTGAGCCTAGTTTTACTATATAAGAATAAAAAACTTCTTGTAGATAGGTAAGTGCTTCCCAGTTTTAAGTAAATAATATACTCAAATTGAGAATATTTTTACTACGCAAGAGTAAATAACTTTCTTAAAATATGCAAACATTTACTAGTTTCAAGGAAGTAATATACTCAAATTTGGTATATTTTTTGCTAAATTATAGTAAAATTGGCTTAATTTTAAGAAAATAATATTCTTAAACTTAGTATATTTTTACTATATAAAAGTTAAAAATTTCCTATAAATATGAAAATGTTTCCTAGGTTTAAGGAAATAGTATACTCAAAAGTAGTATATTTTTACTACAAAGGAGTAAATAACTTCCTTAAAATATGCAAACGTTTACTAGTTTTAAGGAAATAATATACCCAAATTTTGTATATTTTTACTAAATAACAGTAAAATATTTCCTCTAAGCATGTAAATTAGGCCTAGTTTTAAGAAAATAATATACTTCAGCTGAGTATATTTTTACTATATGAGAGTATAAAATTTCCTATAAATATGAAAATGTTTCCTAGGATTAAGGAAATATTATACTCAAATTTTGTAAATTTTTACTACGCAAGAGTAAATAACTTCCTTAAAATATGCAAACGTTTACTAGTTTTAAGGAAATAATATACCCAAATTTTGTATATTTTTACTAAATAACAGTAAAATATTTCCTCTAAACATGTAAATTAGGCCTAGTTTTAAGAAAATAATATACTTCAGCTGAGTATATTTTTACTATATGAGAGTATAAAATTTCCTATAAATATGAAAATGTTTCCTAGGGTTAAGGAAATATTATACTCAAATTTTGTAAATTTTTACTACGCAAGAGTAAATAGCTTTCTTAAAATACGCAAACGTTTACTAGTTTTAAGGAAATAATATACCCAAATTTTGTATATTTTTACTAAATAACAGTAAAATATTTCCTCTAAGCATGTAAATTTGGCCTAGTTTTAAGAAAATTATATACTTAAGCTGAGTATATTTTTACTATATAAGAGTAAAAAATTTCCTATAAATATGGAAATGTTTCCTAGGTATAAGGAAATGATATAATCAAATTTTGTATATTTTTTCTATATTAAAGTAAACGATTTCCTCAGCGTAAGTAAATGTTTTACATAAATTCAGTATGAAATATCAAGAATTTTAAGATGTTATCCTCAACTTGAGTAAATTGTATTACTTATGTTGAGTAAATTATGTCTTTATTTTTTATAAAAGTGTGCTGTATGTAAAGAAATCTGTGATTAAAATAAGTATATTTTTGTTGAAAATGGCTTTATTTTGGTAAATATATTTACTTTAAATATGTATATAAGTATTAAAAGGACAGTATAATTTAGACGCTTTAAAGAATTTTTTTTTTCATAAATCAATACTATTTCTCCACAAAAGTACCATACTAACATTTCAGTATTTCCGAAGTTACAGCCTATTGAAATCATAATCTTCAGTCGCATCTATGTATGTTTCTTTAACTTCAGTTAAATTTTTATTTAAATTTTGAACTAAAAAAAGTTTTTTCACTGCTCACACCGTACAGAGCGCATTTTTAATCCAACTAAGGAATTATTTTTCATAAAATTCATTTCAAAAAAACTATTTCGATATATTTTTTATGAGACATTAAATTTGAAAATTCAAAAATTTTCTATTAAAATATAGTTTGTTATTAAAAAAAATATATTAAAAATAAAGTCTTTACAGATTTCTTTATCCCTTCTAGAAGAAAATTTTATGGAGAATAAGAAATTTTTGTTTTCTTATTTATTTGAATACAATTTTTCAAAAACAAAAGATTTCATAAAAATTTAATTGAAGTTTAAGAAACAAATACAATGTGACTGAAGTTTTTAACTTCAATAGGCTTTAACCCTGGAAATATTTAGAACTTCGTTTTGAAAATTTAGTATTATATTATTGTAGAGAAGTGCTATCGATTTATGAAAAAATCAATCTAATTCAGGCTGGATCCTTAATACTTATACACATATGTATGTATTTTAAGAAAATATATTTACCATAATAAAGCCATGTAAAACAAAAAATATACTTATTTCAATCATTACTTTCTTTAGTTACAGGACACCTATAAAAAATAAACTCATAATTTACTTACCATAAGTATAGCAATTTACTCAAATTTTAAAAAGCTAAAAACTTTATTTAATTACCAGGGCAACGACTTTCATGCACATGCATGTTTGTAGTCATTAATACAAAAGTGATTTAAACCAAATACTTTTCCGAATCAAAGAATTTGCAACAAAATGGCATCGATTTGTTATGGCATATTTTTGCATATTTTGTTATAAATGAATATTTTTGCATATTTTACTTTTAAGTGCATATTTTTGGCATATTTTATGATTATTATTGCGTATTTTTGCATGTTATTCATTAAATTGCATATTTTCTTCATATATTTTTTTTTTTTAACTAAGGGTGAATAAAATAAAAATAAATAAATAAAAAAAATAAGATTTAGTGAAAAATAAAGAAAAAGAAGAATTTAAAAACCTTAACGCAGCACTTAACTAGAAGGAAAAGATCAAGTTGTCATCTACTTACGACATTTATATTGGATTTAATTTTTAATTAAATGCTCGAATAAAAAATATGATTTTAAAAATCGATAAATTTAGAGTGTATTTTTTTGGTTTTAAGCGTTTAATTTTGGATTTTAAGTGCATATTTTTGGGTTTTTACTGCATATTTTGAGCGCAAATTTTCGATTTTTAAGTGTATGAAAGTCGCTGCCCTGTTATAACATTAGAAAATTTTGAAATAAATATAAATATATAAAAATAAAGATTACGGAATTTTTTTAGATTTTTTTCTATTTTATGTTTTATTAATAATATTTACTTCAGTTTTCTTAAAAAATTTTATGTATCGGGTTTCTAAATAATATAATATAGATAAAAATAAATATATGAATAAAAAATGTTGCTTTTATCGCATTACAATACTATGTGGCTCTGAAAGATAAAATAATTAAATTGAGTTTTAATGAAAAATTATTTTTGAAATATGTATAAACTTACATCTTTAAAACAATTCAAACGACCCACTGAAACCTGACAAAATCACAGCTGCCCAAGAAGGGAATAAGCGGCAAAGATTGAATCCTGTAAATATTTTGTTAACTTAAGTATGTATGTATTTATCTATAATAAAAATAATTTTGCTCTTTACCTGCCAATGTTGCAATTTAAACGTAAAAGTTCTCGGGACCCATACATGTGCGTCATAATACATAAAAAAGATAAATAGGCATCAGAAAACACAGTTTTTAAAATAGTTCAATAAATAACCTTATATTTAATAAAAACCTTATATATTAATAAAACAGTTTATTGTGTGCTGATGCTCGCACAAATATAACTATGATTACCACTAAAATATTTTGAGTATGACTTAAATTGTTAAAAAAAAAAACTATAAAATTTAAATGAAATAAATGCATTTAACAGTTGTTTTTCAAATATATTATAAGATACAAAAATAATTGAAAAAAATCAAACACAAATCCTTGAGAAAGTACATATAGTGTTCACAATAAAAAAAAGTCACCTAGTACAATAACATAATTCTGAGTCCGTATTTACGGCGAATTGAAGCAAAAGTTTATGAATATAAATTATCAAATTGAACCAATTATAAGAATAAACAACTTATTGCGCCGATGCTCAACAATTATATTTCTTAAACTTGTGTAAATTAAAAAAATTTACTAATATATTTAAATATGACAAAATACATTTAAAAATGTTCAAATATTAAATATAAAACACAATATAAACTTACTAACGAATGTTATCCTGACCAAGCAATTACCTAACTTTTAGTTTATAAATTTAATGAGTATGTTTTCATAATTCTACCATTTAAAGTATTTTTTTTTTGCTCAATTATGTACAAGTTTAAAAATTAAAACGATGTACGTTAGGTTTCCCTACAACTCAATAAGTTGGGATAAAATCCAATCTTATTTTGGTTAATGAGAAATTCGAAATTTTGCTCAACTAATGAACCAACGTTTTTAAGCTGGGTACATGTGTAACCGTCATTGTATCAAAAGTGCAACTCCTTACAAATCTACGCTGGCGCAGACTAACGCGCTGGGACACTATGTCATTAAGGGCTGGGAGTTG
The DNA here is from genome assembly GCA_949987735.1 of Leucophora obtusa. Lineage (NCBI taxonomy): Eukaryota > Metazoa > Arthropoda > Insecta > Diptera > Anthomyiidae > Leucophora > Leucophora obtusa. The sequence continues at coordinate 117,037,902 of OX465297.1, forward strand.
TTAGTCACCTAGTACAATAACATAATTCTGAGTCCGTATTTACGGCGAGTTGAAGCAGAAGTTTATGAATATAAATTAGCAAATTGAACCAATCATAAGAACAAACAACTTATTGCGCTGATGCTCAACAATTATATTTCTTAAACTTGTGTAAATTAAAAAAATTTGCGAATATATTTAGATATGATAAAATACAGTTAAAAATGTTCAAATATTAAATATAAAACACAATATAAACTTACTAACGAATGTTATCCTATCCAAGCACATGCCTAACTTTTAGTTTATAAATTTAATGAGTACGTTTTTATAAATCTGCTAAAAATCGAAACTTTTTAAAGTATTTTTTTTTTTGCTCAATTTTCTACAAGTTTAAAAATTAAAACGATGTACGTTAGGTTTCCCTACAACTCAATAAGTTGGGATAAAATCCAGTCTTATTTTGGTCAATTAAAGGCTGCCATATATTTACCAGTCACATTTGTGACCTTGGCTCATTGACATGGGCAGATTACATTAGGTCTTAAAGAATTCTTTCACACGCCAGGCTGAACTTTCGACTTATTTAAAAAAAACTGATTTAAGAAATAATTTTGTGTCAAAAGTCAACTTGGCGGATGAAAACATTCTGCAGAAATGAATGCTGAATCCACACATGCTCATGCAAGATTCAGGGCTAGCCATGGTTATTGCCGCGAATGTTTCTTTGAACCGCTAGCTGGACTAACCGAAAACTCAATGGCCGAATATAAATTACTGAAAATTATAGCAAATTGAACCAATTATAAGAACAAACAACTTATTGCGCTGATGCTCAACAATTATATTTCTTAAACTTGCGTAAATTAAAAAAATTTGAGAATATATTTAGATATGATAAAATACATTTAAAAATGTTCAAATATTAAATATAAAAAAACACAATATAAACTTACTAACTAATGTTATCCTATCCAAGCACATGCCTAACTTTTAGTTTATAAATTTAATGAGTACGTTTTTATAAATCTGCTAAAAATCTAAACTTTTTAAAGTATTGTTTTGTTTGCTCAATTTTCTACAAGTTTAAAAATTAAAACGATGTACGTTAGGTTTCCCTACAACTCAATAAGTTGGGATAAAATCCAGTCTTATTTTGGTTAATTAAACGCTGCCATATATTTACCAGTCACATTTGTGACCTTGGCTCATTGATATGGGCAGATTACATTAGGTCTTAAAGAATTCTTTCACACGCCAGGCTGAACTTTCGACTTATTTAAAAAAAACTGACTTAAGAAATAATTTTGTGTCAAAAGTCAACTTGGCGGATAAAAACATTCTGCAGAAATGAATGCTGAATCCACACATGCTCATGCAAGATTCAGGGCTAGCCATGGTTATTGCCGCGAATGTTTCTTTGAACCGCTAGCTGGACTAACCGAAAACTCAATGGCCGAATATAAATTACTGAAAATTATAGCAAATTGAACCAATTATAAGAACAAACAACTTATTGCGCTGATGCTCAACAATTATATTTCTTAAACTTGCGTAAATTAAAAAAATTTGAGAATATATTTAGATATGATAAAATACATTTAAAAATGTTCAAATATTAAATATAAAAAAACACAATATAAACTTAATAACGAATGTTATCCTATCCAAGCACATGCCTAACTTTTAGTTTATAAATTTAATGAGTACGTTTTTATAAATCTGCTAAAAATCTAAACTTTTTAAAGTATTGTTTTGTTTGCTCAATTTTCTACAAGTTTAAAAATTAAAACGATGTACGTTAGGTTTCCCTACAACTCAATAAGTTGGGATAAAATCCAGTCTTATTTTGGTCAATTAAACGCTGCCATATATTTACCAGTCACATTTGTGACCTTGGCTCATTGACATGGGCAGATTACATTAGGTCTTAAAGAATTCTTTCACACGCCAGGCTGAACTTTCGACTTATTTAAAAAAAAACTGACTTAAGAAATAATTTTGTGTCAAAAGTCAACTTGGCGGATAAAAACATTCTGCAGAAATGAATGCTGAATCCACACATGCTCATGCAAGATTCAGGGCTAGCCATGGTTATTGCCGCGAATGTTTCTTTGAACCGCTAGCTGGACTAACCGAAAACTCAATGGCCGAATATAAATTACTGAAAATTATAGCAAATTGAACCAATTATAAGAACAAACAACTTATTGCGCTGATGCTCAACAATTATATTTCTTAAACTTGCGTAAATTAAAAAAATTTGAGAATATATTTAGATATGATAAAATACATTTAAAAATGTTCAAATATTAAATATAAAAAAACACAATATAAACTTAATAACGAATGTTATCCTATCCAAGCACATGCCTAACTTTTAGTTTATAAATTTAATGAGTACGTTTTTATAAATCTGCTAAAAATCTAAACTTTTTAAAGTATTGTTTTGTTTGCTCAATTTTCTACAAGTTTAAAAATTAAAACGATGTACGTTAGGTTTCCCTACAACTCAATAAGTTGGGATAAAATCCAGTCTTATTTTGGTCAATTAAACGCTGCCATATATTTACCAGTCACATTTGTGACCTTGGCTCATTGACATGGGCAGATTACATTAGGTCTTAAAGAATTCTTTCACACGCCAGGCTGAACTTTCGACTTATTTAAAAAAAACTGATTTAACAAATAATTTTGTGTCAAAAGTCACCTTGGCGGATAAAAACATTCTGCAGAAATGAATGCTGAATCCACACATGCTCATGCAAGATTCAGGGCTAGCCATGGTTATTGCCGCGAATGTTTCTTTGAACCGCTAGCTGGACTAACCGAAAACTCAATGGCCGAATATAAATTACTGAAAATTATAGCAAATTGAACCAATTATAAGAACAAACAACTTATTGCGCTGATGCTCAACAATTATATTTCTTAAACTTGCGTAAATTAAAAAAATTTGAGAATATATTTAGATATGATAAAATACATTTAAAAATGTTCAAATATTAAATATAAAAAAACACAATATAAACTTAATAACGAATGTTATCCTATCCAAGCACATGCCTAACTTTTAGTTTATAAATTTAATGAGTACGTTTTTATAAATCTGCTAAAAATCTAAACTTTTTAAAGTATTGTTTTGTTTGCTCAATTTTCTACAAGTTTAAAAATTAAAACGATGTACGTTAGGTTTCCCTACAACTCAATAAGTTGGGATAAAATCCAGTCTTATTTTGGTCAATTAAACGCTGCCATATATTTACCAGTCACATTTGTGACCTTGGCTCATTGACATGGGCAGATTACATTAGGTCTTAAAGAATTCTTTCACACGCCAGGCTGAACTTTCGACTTATTTAAAAAAAAACTGACTTAAGAAATAATTTTGTGTCAAAAGTCAACTTGGCGGATAAAAACATTCTGCAGAAATGAATGCTGAATCCACACATGCTCATGCAAGATTCAGGGCTAGCCATGGTTATTGCCGCGAATGTTTCTTTGAACCGCTAGCTGGACTAACCGAAAACTCAATGGCCGAATATAAATTACTGAAAATTATAGCAAATTGAACCAATTATAAGAACAAACAACTTATTGCGCTGATGCTCAACAATTATATTTCTTAAACTTGCGTAAATTAAAAAAATTTGAGAATATATTTAGATATGATAAAATACATTTAAAAATGTTCAAATATTAAATATAAAAAAACACAATATAAACTTAATAACGAATGTTATCCTATCCAAGCACATGCCTAACTTTTAGTTTATAAATTTAATGAGTACGTTTTTATAAATCTGCTAAAAATCTAAACTTTTTAAAGTATTGTTTTGTTTGCTCAATTTTCTACAAGTTTAAAAATTAAAACGATGTACGTTAGGTTTCCCTACAACTCAATAAGTTGGGATAAAATCCAGTCTTATTTTGGTCAATTAAACGCTGCCATATATTTACCAGTCACATTTGTGACCTTGGCTCATTGACATGGGCAGATTACATTAGGTCTTAAAGAATTCTTTCACACGCCAGGCTGAACTTTCGACTTATTTAAAAAAAACTGATTTAACAAATAATTTTGTGTCAAAAGTCACCTTGGCGGATAAAAACATTCTGCAGAAATGAATGCTGAATCCACACATGCTCATGCAAGATTCAGGGCTAGCCATGGTTATTGCCGCGAATGTTTCTTTGAACCGCTAGCTGGACTAACCGAAAACTCAATGGCCGAATATAAATTACTGAAAATTATAGCAAATTGAACCAATTATAAGAACAAACAACTTATTGCGCTGATGCTCAACAATTATATTTCTTAAACTTGTGTAAATTAAAAAAATTTGAGAATATATTTAGATATGATAAAATACATTTAAAATTGTTCAAATATTAAATATAAAAAAACACAATATAAACTTACTAACTAATGTTATCCTATCCAAGCACATGCCTAACTTTTAGTTTATAAATTTAATGAGTACGTTTTTATAAATCTGCTAAAAATCTAAACTTTTTAAAGTATTGTTTTGTTTGCTCAATTTTCTACAAGTTTAAAAATTAAAACGATGTACGTTAGGTTTCCCTACAACTCAATAAGTTGGGATAAAATCCAGTCTTATTTTGGTCAATTAAACGCTGCCATATATTTACCAGTCACATTTGTGACCTTGGCTCATTGACATGGGCAGATTACATTAGGTCTTAAAGAATTCTTTCACACGCCAGGCTGAACTTTCGACTTATTTAAAAAAAACTGACTTAAGAAATAATTTTGTGTCAAAAGTCAACTTGGCGGATAAAAACATTCTGCAGAAATGAATGCTGAATCCACACATGCTCATGCAAGATTCAGGGCTAGCCATGGTTATTGCCGCGAATGTTTCTTTGAACCGCTAGCTGGACTAACCGAAAACTCAATGGCCGAATATAAATTACTGAAAATTATAGCAAATTGAACCAATTATAAGAACAAACAACTTATTGCGCTGATGCTCAACAATTATATTTCTTAAACTTGTGTAAATTAAAAAAATTTGAGAATATATTTAGATATGATAAAATACATTTAAAAATGTTCAAATATTAAATATAAAAAAACACAATATAAACTTACTAACGAATGTTATCCTATCCAAGCACATGCCTAACTTTTAGTTTATAAATTTAATGAGTACGTTTTTATAAATCTGCTAAAAATCTAAACTTTTTAAAGTATTGTTTTGTTTGCTCAATTTTCTACAAGTTTAAAAATTAAAACGATGTACGTTAGGTTTCCCTACAACTCAATAAGTTGGGATAAAATCCAGTCTTATTTTGGTCAATTAAACGCTGCCATATATTTACCAGTCACATTTGTGACCTTGGCTCATTGACATGGGCAGATTACATTAGGTCTTAAAGAATTCTTTCACACGCCAGGCTGAACTTTCGACTTATTTAAAAAAAACTGACTTAAGAAATAATTTTGTGTCAAAAGTCAACTTGGCGGATAAAAACATTCTGCAGAAATGAATGCTGAATCCACACATGCTCATGCAAGATTCAGGGCTAGCCATGGTTATTGCCGCGAATGTTTCTTTGAACCGCTAGCTGGACTAACCGAAAACTCAATGGCCGAATATAAATTACTGAAAATTATAGCAAATTGAACCAATTATAAGAACAAACAACTTATTGTGCTGATGCTCAACAATTATATTTCTTAAACTTGTGTAAATTAAAAAAAATTACTAATATAATTAGATATGATAAAATACATTTAAAATGTTCAAATATTAAATATAAAACTCGATGTTTTTTATTTTTTCAAATTTTTGGCAATAATTTGAACTAACACTGATTATATATTACGAAAATTTTAGAATATTTAAAAATTTATATATATTTAAAAAATTTAGAAGCATATGTTATAACAAAAATGTCGTGTAAATTCATAACTGTTGCGTTTTTATAAACGGTACTTTTTCATAAAAGGAACTTTTTTATAAAAGGTACTTTTTATAAAAGGTACTTTTTTATAAAAGGCACTTTATAAAAAAGTACTTTTTCATAAAAGGAACTTTTTTATAAAAGGTACTTTTTATAAAAGGTACTTTTTTATAAAAGGTACTTTTTATAAAATGTACTTTTGAGAAAAGGTACATTTTATAAAAGGTACTTTTTTATAAAAGGTACTTTTTATAAAAGGCACTTTTTTATAAAGGTACTTTTAAGCTACTTTTTATAAAAGTTTTTTTTTATAAAAGGTATTTTTTATAAAATGTACTTTTAATAAAAGTTTTATTTATAAAAATTACTTTTTAAAAATGCGCTTTTTAGAAAAAGGTACCTTTTTATAAAAGGTACTTTTTTATAAAAGGTACTTTTTTATAAAAGGTACTTTTTTATAAAAGGTACTTTTTTATAAAAGGTACTTTTTTATAAAAGGTACTTTTTTATAAAAGGTACTTTTTATAAAATGTACTTTTTATAAAAGGCACTTTTTTATAAAGGTACTTTTAAGCAACTTTTTATAAAAGTTTTTTTTTATAAAAGGTATTTTTTTATAAAAGGTATTTTTTATAAAATGTACTTTTAATAAAAGTTTTATTTATAAAAATTACTTTTTAAAAATGCGCTTTTTAGAAAAAGGTACCTTTTTATAAAAGGTACTTTTTTATAAAAGGTACTTTTTTATAAAAGGTACTTTTTTATAAAAGGTACTTTTTTATAAAAGGTACTTTTTTATAAAAGGTACTTTTTATAAAATGTACTTTTGAGAAAAGGTACTTTTGAAAAAAGGTACTTTTGAAAAAAGGTACTTTTGAAAAAAAGGTACTTTTGAAAAAAGGTACTTTTTTATAAAATATACTTTTTATAAAAGGCACTTTTTTATAAAGGTACTTTTAAGCAACTTTTTATAAAAGTTTTTTTTTATAAAAGGTATTTTTTTATAAAAGGTATTTTTTTATAAAAGGTAGTTTTTTATAAAAGGTACTTTTAATAAAAGTATTTTTTATAAAAATTACTTTTTAAAAATGCGCTTTTTAGAAAAAGGTACTTTTTTATAAAAGGTGCCTTTTTATAAAAGGTACCTTTTTATAAAAGTACCTTTTTATAAAAGGTACTTTTTATAAAAGGTACTTTTTTATAAAAGGTCCTTTTTATAAAATGTACTTTTGAGAAAAGGCCCTTTTTATAAAAGGTACTTTTTTATAAAAGGTACTTTTTTATAAAAGGTACTTTTTTATAAAAGGTACTTTTTTATAAAAGGCACTTCTTTATAAAAGGCACTTTTTTATAAAGGTACTTTTAAGCAACTTTTTATAAAAGGTATTTTTTATAAAATGTACTTTTAATAAAAGTATTTTTTATAAAAATTCTTTTTAAAAATGCGCTTTTTAGAAAAAGGTACTTTTTATAAAAAGTACTTTTTATAAAAGGTACTTTTTATAAAAGGTACTTTTTATAAAAATTACTTTTTATAAAATGTCCTATTTTATAAAAGGTACTTTTTTATAAGGTACTTTTTCTATAAAAGGCACTTTTTTATAGAAGGTACTTTTTTATAAAAGGTACTTTTTTATAAAAGGTACTTTTTTATAAAAGGTACTTTTTTATAAAAGGTACTTTTTTATAAAAGGTACTTTTTTATAAAAGGTACTTTTTTATAAAAAGTACTTTTTTAGAAAAGGTACTTTTTATAAAAGGTACTTTTCTATAAAAGGTACTTTTTTATAAAAGGTACTTTTTTATAAAAGGTACTTTTTTATAAAAGGTACTTTTTTATAAAAGGTACTTTTTTTTTAAATGTACTTTTGAGAAAAGGTACTTTTTATAAAAGGTACTTTTTTATAAAAGGTACTTTTTATAAAAGGCACTTTTTTATAAAGGTTCTTTTAAGCTACTTTTTATAAAAGTTTTTTTTTTTATAAAAGGTATTTTTTATAAAATGTACTTTTAATAAAAGTATTTTATATAAAAATTACTTTTTAAAAATGCGCTTTTAAGAAAAAGGTACTTTTTTATAGAAGGTACTTTTTTATAAAAGGTACATATTTATAAAAGGTACTTTTTATAAAAGGTACTTTTTATAAAAGGTACTTTTTATAAAAGGTACTTTTTATAAAAGGTACTTTTAATAAAAGGTACTTTTTATAAAAGGTACTTTTTATAAAAGGTACTTTTTATAAAAGGTACTTTTTATAAAAATTACTTTTTATAAAATGTCCTTTTTTATAAAAGGTACTTTTTTATAAGGTAGTTTTTCTATAAAAGGCACATTTTTATAGAAGGTACTTTTTTATAAAAGGTACTTTTTTATAAAAGGTACTTTTTTATAAAAGGTACTTTTTTATAAAAGGTACTTTTTTATAAATGGTACTTTTTATAAAAGGTACTTTTTATAAAAGGTACTTTTTATAAAAGGTACTTTTTATAAAAGGTACTATTTTATAAAACTTACTTTTTTATTAAACATACTTTTTTATAAAAGGTACTTTTTTATAAAAATTACTTTTTAAAAATGCGCTTTTTTAAAAAGGGTACTTTTTTATAAAAGGTACTTTTTTTATAAAAAGCACTTTTTTATAAAAGGTACTTTTTATAAAACGTACTTTTTTATAAAAGGTACTATTTTATAAAAGGTACTTTTTTATAAAAGGTACTTTTTTATAAAAGGTACTTTTTATAAAAGGTACTATTTTATAAAATGTACTTTTTTATTAAACATACTTTTTTATAAAAGGTACTTTTTTATAGAAATTACTTTTTAATAATGCGCTTTTTATAAAAGGGTACTTTTTTATAAAAGGTACTTTTTTATAAAAGGTACTTTTTTATAAAAAGCATTTTTTTATAAAAGGTACTTTTCTATAAAACGTACTTTTTTATAAGGCACTTTTTTATAAAAGGTACTTTTTATAAAAGGTACTTTTTATAAAAGGTACTTTTTCATAAAACGTACTTTTTTTTAAAACGTACTTTTTTATAAAAGGTACTTTTTCATAAAAACACTTTTTTATTAAAGCTATTTTTTATAAAAGGTATTTATTATAAAATGTACTTTTTATAAAAGGTACTTTTTATTAAAAGGTACAAGTTAATTAAGACGGCTAACAAATATTAGCCGAAATCAGCCGCTAAAATCGGAGGCGGCTCGAAATCACAAATAATAGCGCAGATTGGACCTCTGCTTCAAATGCAATAAAAAAAAAATGGCATTAAATTTGCAAATTACAAAGTAAAAACAAGATTGTTTTCCTTGCTGTTGCTTTGTGTGTTATTTAAAATTTTTTTAATTATAACTTTTTATCACTTATATTTTAGCACTTTTATTTTAACATTTTTATTTTAACACTTTTATTTATTAACTAAATATAAATAGTACTTACCGAGAGACACAACCAAGTTCGTCAAGTGATAAACGAAAACTAAAAGCTTTCAGATCTGCATTTTGCAACGCCAAGTCAGCGGTGCCAGATGTGACGGTTTTACGTCATTTAGACGATTTATTTGGTTAAAAATTATTAAATGAAGATTGAAAATTTTTTGCTAAAATTTTAATTAATTTTGACGATTTCTGAAAATTACAGATTTGTTTAACAAATTTAAAGCAAAACACTGAAAGAAATAATTTTATAACCTTTTGAACTCTCTCTTTGAAAACTCTCCTTAATTCACCATTCATACTGAAGACGAAAACTCGTTTTATGAGTTTGCGTTCCAAAGCATTTAAAAATACACGTTTTCGCATATTAAATAAGAACTCTTTGACATTGCATTTTTATCAATAACTTAAAGCCTATACTGTGAGCATGAAAACGCGTTCTCTTTTTAAAACTAAAACTCGATAGTAATGTGTTTTCGGCGAAAGAATTTTTGAATACTCCTGCATTTAAAATACAAATCTGAGGGATAAATGCGGTATGTCTATGCGATAAATAGATATGATAGAACCTCTTCTTATTCAAAGTCCTTGCATGGTATTAGTTTTGACGATTTGCTTAATATTGAATTTATATTGTTAAAATGTTCACTAGATTTCATTTGAAATCCAATTCGAAATCTATATCGTTTACATTCGAATATTTGACAGATGAATGGGATTTCGATTATCCAACAACAATTTTTTTGTAAACAATCAAACTAGCCTTACAAAATAACCAAAATTAAAAGATTTTCTAAAAACCACTTTATTAAATGGCGGAACTTAAAAATCATTTATATTATGAAAGATACAATGTTATATTTGCTAAAAAATGTGTTTTAGTATAGGGATGATTAGTTGAAAGCTGAAATATTCAATGTTTTGTCAGTGGTCTAGCCGGCACCATCAAATGATTTTTCATAGTTTCTCTTCTTCGGATACAAAAAATAGCCGTTTTCAATTTTAAATATTTCTTTCAATTAAAAATAACAGACTTTAGTATGTTATTCTTTAAGTTTTTTAAGTTACTAAAATTTATTATTTAATTTTTTATGACATAAACACCTTCTAAATGTTGCCGTTTTTTGTGCAAACTTCCCTACTTTTCTGTAAATATGGGAGAAAAATTGGATTTCAATTTGGATTTCGATGAGATTTTTCTGAAATCCAAATTAAATTGGGATTTCATTTCCTATGGGAAATCTGTTTGAAATCCCAAATTTTTGTTAGATTTCCATCGAAAATAGTGATTAATTCGCTATAAGATTAAACCATTAATTCTCCTGCATAAAATTATATATACAAAAGAACCAAATAAACTTTATAGATATCTTCATTTTGCTTTATCCGGAAGAACCAGGACAATAATTTTCACTTTTCGTCGCACTTTAAATTCTGATTGGCACTTTGTGATAAATGTTGAACATCTTTGGAACTCTCTACCCCTTAGTATACAATTAATAGGCAACGATGTACGATTTAAAAAAATACTCTTCAAGTTTTTAAATAATCAGTACGTATTAAACTTGTAATCGTTTGTTCCCTATTTTTAAATCAAATTTAATGTATTTCAATGTCACTATATGTATTTAATTTTATTGCACCTAATATTATTAATGTGAAATTTTATCATTTAATTTTAGTTAAAAATCATTTGTTACAAAATAATATAAACATTATAAGATCACATACTGTAATAAAAAAGATTTTTATCTTGTTGTATGTGATATACTAAATTTTTCAATTAATAAAAATAAAATAACAAAATTTCCTAGCAAGTTGTAGTAAAAACAATGGTTTTAAAGTTTTTTACATCTCTGATTGAAAATATTAAAAGAAAATGAAGAAATGTCAAAAACAATAATAATTTCATTTTATTTTAAATTTTTATTGAATATATTTATGTTTTTAAACAATTAAGGACAAATAAATATTTAAACTCTTTTTTACATTGTTGAAGTGTTCCATGATTTTTTCGCCATTTTCATTGCATTCATATTTGCCAAATAACTTCCCAAAATACAATAACTATCAACAATTGTAGTGAGAACAGGTGAGTTTCAAAATATTTTCAATTAACGAAAACTGAAAAATTTCCGCAGTGAGAACGTAGTTTATCTCTATTTTGAAATCTGATCAAATTTTAAACGAATAAATTCACATAACTCGTTTCATTGATTGAATTATTTTCTACTTAAATCAATCAATAACTTATTCAAAGGTGCAATTTGAATTTTGTGGCGTTTTTCACAGTATCAAACAGCAAATCACACTTTCTACAAATCAATTTAATTAAAAATACCTGCCTTGATTTATATTTTGCGCATCACATCCTTTAAAAAAATAATTCCATAGAATCAAAATTGAATCAATATAAGTGGACAAATGTTGGATCTGGCGCACCAAATACAATCAGATCCAATTTTATTTTGACTTTAAACTAGAATAAAAGAACTTATGCCTAAATTTTGATCTTCTTACCGAGAAATTCTTCAAACAAAATTTGTTTGTACTACATTTTTTGTACCAGTCATGAAAATCACCAAATTTTTCAGATCAATTTACAATTCTAGTAAAAATAGTAAACTACGAAAGTACTAATTGCCAAAAAGGAATTGGTCATCATATGGAACGCAAGAAAATTATAACAAAAGTAGTAAATCGAAACAACTGAATTAAAAAATTTGCAAATATCTCTTTGAAAACGATATTAAGATAAAAAAAATTAATAAAAATAGTAAAAACTAGCATGTAAACAAAGGGACATATTATTGATATTCTTTTTTATTATAAAAGAACTTCTAAAACGATTTTCATAAAAACTTTCTAAAAATCCACATTTCGATAATAAATGGGTATGCATTGCTTTTAACATACAACGCCCTATTGAGTTTTTTAAACTCTGGTATTAATTCATTTCAAATCGATATTGATTATTTGAAGTTAAATCGTAATTTGTTGCTGTAATTTTAAGTTGACTACAACTATTTTCATGAACATATTTATTATACTTTTTAGAACAAATAACCCTTATTACTGGCTAGAAGAACAATTTTTGATAATCTACCAATACAATCGTTAATTTTTTGCACTGTTTATAAATCTGGAGACTTTCTAGCGATTATTGGGTCTGATGTAGGTAAACATTTTTTTTTTCAAATTAATTTATATCAGAGGTGCAGTCAACAAATATTCAGAATTAGAAAACTTTTAAGGAATCTTATACTGCATTTAGACTGAGGAAAAACCACCCAGTTTTTGGGTCTTGCTAGTTTTTAATTGTCATAACGTATATATAAAAAATAAGCAAAAACTAGTTTTGTACGAAAACTACCTAGTTTTTGGGCGTTGCTAGTTTTTACTTGTCAAAACGCATACATAAAAAACGAACAAAAACTAGTTTTGTACAAAAACTAGGTAGTTTCTGATCAGTCTAAATTCAATACTAATTTTGGAAAGCAGGTAAAATTAATTGTTACTTCAGTTTTATAAAACAATTTTGATTGAAAAATAAGTATAACTTCTGTTTTTATGATATATTACCGCTGTCGATTTTTTGATGATTTGTTACAAAATTCTTGACGACTTTTGTTTTGCATTTTTGACGATTTTTTGCCAAAAAAGTCTGGCACCACTGCACCAACTTTAGAATGGTTAGTGATGAGTGATGCCATGTAATTTTTTAGAATTCCCCTAAACTATTTGAAAATTCTCTTAGATTTAGGAGTTTTCAAAAAAGTATTTTTTCTTGGAAAACAAAATAAAAATTTCAAGAATTAGTTCCTTAATTTAATTATTCTGAATTAAAAATTCAGTAAATTAATTCACAAAAGACCATTTATCGTAAATTTGACAACTTTCTTTGGGTTAAACTTCAAAAATTATGCTATATTACAACGAAAGCACATTAGCACTCAAACTTTAAACTTCATTGAGTGGAATTTATATTTATTTTCGCTCAATTTAAATCAAATAATTTAATTCAGATTGTAATAGCGAATACCCATATATTGATAAGTTTCCATATGATGTTTTGGTTATTTACCACTATCTTAGGAGTTCTAATTGTAAAAAAAATCTATTGAAGTTGGGTAAATTTATAAATTTGGGAAAGTTTGTCTACACTTCTGGGTAATTGCTAATTTCGCTTGTGGCAACGCTGCTTAGCTTTGCTCTTTGATTGCTGTTATTCTCACAGCTCTTATTTCTTTGTTATTCACCGTATATCTTTTTTATATCTTTACATGCTTATTAATAAAAAAAACTTTTTGTCTTCTTAGGGGCTTATTGAAGAATTTTTGTTATTGTTTTACATGTTGATTTGTTTTATTAAACTGTAAAATAATTCAAAACATTTTTGTGAATACAAGCCTTAAAATATAAAAAGTTAGTATTTTACTGAAAAAAATTAACGACTTTAACATAGAAAAAGTATGTTAAAATCGCTAATTAAATGTTTTTTGTGATTTAGCGCTAAACTTTAATGTGTTTTGTTATTTGTTTTAAAATATTATAGCTTAACATATTGATATTTTTTTTTATAAATTTGTTTTTATTTATAAAAAATATAAATTGTCTAAAAATCCATATTTTCATTAGAAATGATCATGTATTTTTCCAACGTACAACGGTCTTTATTGAGTATTTTGACCATATTAATAATTTAATGAAAGTCGATATTGATAATTTGAAGGTAAATCGTAAAATTTGTATGAACATATTCAATATGTGAGAAAAAATACATAAGTTTTTGTACTACTTTTCGATGATATTAATTTTTGCATTATTTATAAATCTAATAATTTGGTAGCGATTTTTTGGTTCTGGTCTAGAAATGATTTGAGAGATTGTTGGCATTACTGGTCAGAGAAATACTAAAATAGAAGAGTAGAAATAACTGTTCATTGACGAGCACATTCGTTATACGAACAATATAGGGTTGTTTTTTATAATATAGCTCAGGGATGGAAAATGCTGTACTTTAGTACTTTTTTAATGAGAAAAAGCAAATCTGAAATATTATAAAATTTTTTTAATTTTTGAATGGGAATAATTAATAATTTATTAATCAAAGAATCGTAGGAATATAATATTTCAACGGTAAAATTCATTGCAATCTCTTTTTTCAATAAACAATTCTAAAGGGGAGCATGAGGTCAGTTGGGAACAGGTTTGCTCTCAAAAGCTGCCCACACACTAGGGAACATGCGTGACGGAACATGTGTTTCTACTTTTTTTAATTTTTTGATACAGACGATGCACACACGACAACAAAATCTCAAGCGAAATATCAATTTTGTTTGTTTGTAGAACTGATCACATGAAATATGAGCGGAAGAAAATCAAATTAATTAATTTGTTAATTGTTAGTTTTCCATATGCTGCTGTTTTTTTTAGTTTTATTTTTTTAGTTATCACATTTTATGTCCCATAATTTTCGCAAATATATTCATTTATAAAATTATACCAGTTTTCATTATTTATAATTGGTAGCATTCGACAGAGAAACCTTAAACAGATACCGGTGACTTGTAGCGATTTGTGATTACTTACTCTGCTGAACGACGTTTTCTTTGTTTTGTTTTTAATACACTTTTTCTATAGTTTCCTTTTATTTTTGTTAAATTTTTGTTTTCGAATTATATTTGTTTGTTTGTTTTTATTTGTCATTCTTACAAAACAATTTTTATTGTAAATGAACAACAACAAATGTATCACTTATTGATCAAAAGTAGCAAATATTTTTTACGCTACCAAAATATGAGAGCGCAACCTGAGCGCTCAGACTGAGCGGTTAGTGATCAGGTCGTTCAGCAGATAGTTGTATAACTGTTGTAGAACTGTAAACTATTAAATTGTATCTGACGAACGCACCCATTGTCGTCATTTTCATTTTCTCAAGTGCGTAATTACAAAAGCTCCTGATAGCGAGACTGCTATCAATGACCTATATACAGCAAAAACAGTAACATCGATACACACGATGAAAAATTGAGTTTGAAAACAAAAAATATCAAAAAATTTTGTAAACACGAAGGTCAACATGACACAATGCTATACACATTTCAACATTCGTAAAAAAGTGGCCATCTGGAATGGAATGTTCCCTAGTGTGTAGGCAGCTAAAAAAGTATCTATTAATTTTAGTTTTAATTTTTTTGAATAATATATTCTAGAATGGTTCGTCGTCTTACTTTCTGCATTATTACCGAAATTAATTGGATTTTTTTGTAGGTTTTTCGGTGCGAATTACTTAATCTGAAAGTAGTTTGTTTTTTCCAAAATGTATTTAAAAACCATTGTGTGTTTTTTTCCTAGTTCTTAAATTGCAACGGTTAACGAACAATGTTGTGCCAATTAAGATATCCCTAGCAGTTATTAAATTTTCTAAGCATGACAAAAACATATGCGAAAATTGTGATTTTCTACATTCAGAATTTAAAGGCAAATCTACACGGGATAGAAAAGTCTCGAGATTTTATGAAAATGCAGCTCTGTATAAGTCTACGAAATGTAATCTCTAGACCATTAACCATTGCTGTCATACACAAGTTTTTTTAATTAGTAACAATTTTTAAAATGTCTTGTAACATTATTGAACATTTCAGTTGCACTTTTTGTTATTTAGAGAAAAAATTATTCTTTGAAATACAAAAATTTTAATAAAAACAAATTCTTGACAACTAGAGATAGTACTTTGATGATAAAAATTAGTGCCAACAATATTAGAGATGACAAATTTAACGCAAACTCTACGAGAAATGTAGAAAATCACAATTATTTTTAAAAAGCCTTTAGTTTTTGATAATTCTTTTTTATTGATTTTGGTTTGGCGCTGAAGCTTTATTTAAAAAAGTACTGTTGGTTTTGGAAAAGTACTATTCTGGTTAAGCTTCAGTACCATTTCAACAATCTAATTTTTCATCCCTGATGTAATTTATGAACATATGCATTTACTAGAATCAGTGATATTGCTATTAACATGTTACTTTGCCATTAACATAAGTATGTTTTAATGAAAATATTGCCTTAACAGAAATAACTTAGGTTATTTTTTCATCATTAATTTTATGTGAAATTTTAATAAAATATTTAAAATTATTTTATAATATTCTGACTACCGTTAAGGAGAAATTGCCTTAACTGAATGGTAACATTCATTAATCCATAATAAAATATTATTCTTTCAACTTCAAAAATGTAGCGATAAATACAATTTAAATGTTTCTTAAAAAATAAATCGTCAAATTTTTCAAACTTTTCAAGTGTTGCTTAAAAATTTAGCGATAAATCGCTAAATAATAATATATATATCAACAATTCTGATAAGGAAATAATTGTATAAAAAGCGCAAAGAAAACGTCAAGATTGACTTTAAACAAACGCTAGTTTTCCCACTAATAGTTAAGTCATTTTTAATTCCGCAAAATGTGTTGAAATATCGCTAGGTTAGACAAGAAAATAGCTAAATTGGCAACAGTGTTACTCAAAGAAATACTTAAATTAAAGAGCGAAAATAACAGTTCATGGAAGAGAACATTCGTCACACAACCATTTTGGGGTTGTTTTCTTTCACCTAGTGTCTACAAATGCAATAAAATGTGTAATGAAATTCGAAAATTAAGCAGAGTATACCCGAAGGAACATTGAGTTTGGAAACAAAAAATATCTAAAGCTGCCCATACATTAAGGAACATTGAGTAGGGAACAAAAAATATCAAAAAATTTTGTAAACACGAATTTCACGATGTCAACACGCACACAAACACACACATTCACAAAAAAATGGGAATTTTTTCACGAATTTTCCCTAATGTATGGGCCGCTAAAAAATTTTGATAAGACACTAGGTTAATGGAATATACTTCCTGGTGTCTTGAGATGCAATAAAATTATAGCAAGCAATTGTCAAAATGATTTCATCTCAAGTGTAGACACTCAATTTCAATTTTATTCCACTGTCATGATATCGCTGACATGCAAGCGGCTCTGCCAATAATACCTGCCATCATATGTCACTTTTCCTTTTAATTTTATAATAAAAAATAACAGAAAATTTGATAAAAAGGAATTTATTATTTGTAGATAAAAATTAGTGGTTGAAAAATGTTGTGTTTTTCGAAGAAAAATGTACGATATTCTTAGCAATGAAATAGTCAAGTGTTTTCCATCACTTTGCAATTGATATCATCTTGATGTTTCTCTGCAATGGTTTTGACATTTCATATCATATAATTTATCGCATTTGAAGACACCAGGTTATAAATATATATGTATTTACTAAAATCAACGAATCAAGGAATTTTACCTTGTACTTGGAAATAGTAAATTTTTCTTTATACCTAGTAAAGATTTTTTCTTTATTTTAAAGGAATTTTTCTTAAATTAGGGAAAATGGTGTATACTTAATTTAAAGACATTTTGTCTTCAATAAAAAGGAAAAAGTTCCCCTATTTAAAAAAAAATAATTTTACCTTGTACTTAAAAATAGTAAATTTTTCTTTATATTAAAGATCTTTTCTTTATTTTATAGAAATTTTCCTTAAATTAAGGAAAATTTCATATTCTTAATTTAAAGAAATTTTGTCTTCAATCAAAAGTTATGTTTTTTTTTGAGTGAACATTTAAGGAAAAATTGCCTTAACTCAATGCTAACATTCATTAATGCAATTATATTTTTCTTTAGTTTGAGGAAGTAATTTCTGAGACTCTGCTTAAATTTTCAAGTTGTAATTTAAAGAAACTATCCTTAAAATTATATCTTTTATAGCATTAAAAAATATAAAATTATATTCTGGAGTTAATACGAGTATATGTTTTCTTATCTTGTGTAAAAAATGTAACTGATTAAAATAAAACTCTCTACTTAATTAAAGTAAATCCAAAATTATGGACATAAATTAAAGAAGTTATGTCTTTAATAATATTTTTTCGACAACATTTTTTGCTTGCTTGGTTTAAGTATATAAAATCATTACAATAAGAAATTTTTCTTTAAATTTAATAATTTCGTACACATGCAAAGGAATTTCTTACACAATTTAAAAACGAATCAAAAGGGTTCAAATAAGGAAAAAATTTCCCTATTTTAATAAAAAAGGATTTTACGTTGTACTCAGATATAGTAAATTTTTCTTTATATTAAAGATTTTTTTCTTTATTTTAAAGAAATCTTTCATAAATTGAGGAAAAGTCCGTATCCTTAATTTAAAGACATTTTGTCTTCAATAAAAAGTAAATTTTTCTTTATATTAAAGATTTTTTTCTTTATTTTAAAGAAATCTTTCTTAAATTAAGGAAAATTCCGTATCTTTAATTTAAAGATATTTTGTCTTCAGTAAAAAGTTATCCCTTTTTTTGAATGTACATTTAAGGAAAAATTGCCTTAACTCAATGCTAACATTCATTAAACCAATTATATTTTTCTTTAGTTTGAGGAAATAATTTCTGAGACTCTGCTCAAATTTTTAAGTTGTAATTTAAAGAAACTATCTTTAAAATTATATCTTTTATAGCATTAAAAAATATAAAATTATATTCTTGAGTTAATACGAGTATATGTTACCTTATCTTGTGCAAAAAAATGTAACTGATTTAAGTAAAACTCTATACTTAATTTAAGTAAATCCAAAATTATGGACATAAATTAAAGAAGTTATGTCTTTTTATGTCTTTAAAACCATTTTTTCGACAACATTATTTGCTTGCTTGGTTTAAGTATAGAAAATCTTTATAATAAGAAATTGATCATTAAATTTAATAATTTCGTACACATGCAAAGGAATTTCTTACAAAAATTAAAGACAAATCATGAGTGTCAAAATAAGGAAAAAAATTTCTTTATTTTAAGAAAGGAGGATTTTACGTTGTACTTAGAAATAGTAAATTTTTCTTTATACTAAAGATTTTTTCTTTATTTTAAAGAAATTTTTCTTAAGTTAAGGAAAATTCCGTATCCTTAATTTAAAGACATTTTGTCTTTAATAAAAAGTTATACTTTTTTTTGAGTGCAGCAGGCACTCCAGTATATTTATCGAAGTGAAATAGCGATCAATGAATACTTCGCTACCTTCGCTCAGGTCTGCAGCAAGTTTTTGTACAACAGAACCTCCAATTCCTAAATGTTTATTAGGCTTACCATCAGGCCATGTGTTTGCTCCTTGGTATATAAAAAAGTCTAAAATTAAACCATCAGGTAACGCTAAAACAAAGTTTTTTAATCCTACTGGATTTGGTTTGCCTTTTACGTACTGCTTTAAGCTTGTCGTTCCTGAAAATGGAATCATTTGCTCGTCGATGCTGCATTTTTTAGGTTTAGGAATTAATTTACACCTTTTTAACACAACGTCAAGTACTGGTTGAATTTTCCAAAGCTTATATTTTTTTTCCTCTTCAGTAACTGACATATTGTTAACAAAATGCATGTTATTTCTTTACTTAAAAAACCTATCCCTCGGAATTTGTGTGATAGCTGGGACCTTTATTTGAGGCCGATAATACATGCGTATTCTTGGAAGTTTCATGCACCCCGCGACAATATGAGCACCAACAAGCTTTTTGTACTCGGAAGGAGTTGAGTTCAAAGTGCGGTTATTTTGCAAAGCATACATATTGCTGTTTTCTGAAATAAGACTCCAAAAACTATCATCAAAATACTCCGAAAAATAATTAAATGGTGTCCACAACTGCCTGTTTCCAACCTCCCAGTCTTCTTCGGAACATTGAGGAGAATTCGAAAGGTTTTTTGAAAGCCATTTTAACCGCTTGATTTTAGCTTGAGGCAAAACTTCGGGCGTTGGTGACTCTTCTCTTTCCATTAATTCTTCCGCTATTTCCTCTTCAAAATCCAAGAGATTTTGTTCCTCCTCATTTCCTTCATCATCTGATAAATCTTCAATATCGCTTTCCATGAGCAGGTCAAAAATCTGTTGCTCTGAAATTTTACGTGCCATTATTTTTGTAATAGGTAACAAATGTGCAGCGGGCTGGACATGATAAAAAAATGCTAAAATAAGGGTCTAACAAAAAAGTTATTGAAAATTTATGTACTTTACCTTGTTTATTGAACTGTTAACAATAAAATTATATATATTTTTTTAATTTTTATATATCACAATTGCAAAAATTTAATTAAAATGGTTAAGTGCTTTAAAAAAAGTGTTCTACGATCACCTGATCACAAATATAAAGCAAAATTTTTTAGAGTGACCAGCTTGCAAAAAAAATACTGGTTTTTAGTACAAAAAACATGTTCAGTTAGCTGTACAAATGGTCATAAAATTAAAAATAATTTTTTAAAACACGTCTGCAAACGTTTGAAAAATGTCCATTAGGCTGCACAGGAGGAACGAGGAGGATAAAAAAGAAAAAAACGTTTTATTAACAGAAATCTTATTCATGTTTACATTTAATAAAAAATATTACACATTAGTGGTTTTTAATGTAAAATTTAATTTTTTCTGAAATTCCTCCCATTAAACTTTTAATAGTGTCTTTTGTGATTTTTTTGCTTGATGATAACCATTTTCTTTAAAATGTTTTAGTGTTTTCAGCAACCTGTTTTGTGCCCTTCATGATCCTTTTTACCAGAGCCCAATATCTTTCAATGGCCCAGCAAGACCTTGGTAATGGGTTTGACCTTTTTCACGTATTGCCTGGCAATGGGTACCCCTTTACCCTTGGTTTTACTTAGAAACCTAAAGTAATACGTTACTAATATTGTGATATATCAATACTTATGTGGGAGGTAGGAAATAATGAGTTACCGATATGGAGATATATCATTACTTATTTGGAGCCTTTAAAATAATATATTACCGATATTGTGTTAAATAATAACTTATTAATAAGGGCAAAAATAATAAGTTATTCGTATTATATTATAACTACTTATTATACGAAAGTACGATTTAATAAAAATTTAGAATCTAATTGCATTGCTCTGATCGGTGTACTTTTAAACAAAGTCATTACTGGTAACGTATTATTTTATTCCATATTTGTAACCAATGAAATTTGTACTAATGTGTACCGACTTATTTCACTCCATACAAGTTTGTATTTATTTTAGCTAACTGGTGAATTTAATATTACAAGTAACAACTTATTTCAGTACTTCCTTCGTAATCACTTATTTGAGCCTATACCGGTACGATTTAGGCAACCATTTACCCCCAATGACACCCCCCATGTTAAAATAATGTGTTATGCGACCAAAGTGTAAGTACCCTACGGGGAAAGGGACCGGTCCCAGATGACACGCAGGATAGGTCCCAAGGGGGGGAGACCGGTCGTTGATCGGTCTTTTTGTTTGAAAGAGACATATCACTTTAACATGGCGTTGTCATTGGAAATGACCAATTGCCACAGTTGAGACACATTGTGGCAGTAAGGTGGTGTGTCTAAAAATAGCTTTTCAAATAAACTAATAAAAAATTAAGAATTAAAAATAATCTACTTGGCGTCGAAGAAGGGCTCGATAACACAACCTTCTGCTTGTAAGGCAAACGCTCTACCGTCTGAGCTAATGTTGCTTATGCGTGATGGCTGGCTGATGGTTAAGTTATATGTTTTTCGTTTCTCTTCAAATAAAAAAAGAGAAA
Source organism: Leucophora obtusa (assembly GCA_949987735.1). Classification (NCBI taxonomy): domain Eukaryota; kingdom Metazoa; phylum Arthropoda; class Insecta; order Diptera; family Anthomyiidae; genus Leucophora; species Leucophora obtusa. The sequence continues at coordinate 117,059,892 of OX465297.1, forward strand.
GAAAAAACAAACACACACACAGCAAATAAAAAAAACATGGAAAAGAAAAAAATAGAAAAGAAAACAACATTAACACACACAAATATGGTGGAAGTGCCTTGAATATGCCCCCGATTGACCGGTCATGGGATAGGTCCCTTAATGGCAGTTGACTTGTTTTTTGAGTTGGCCATAATTAAATTAAAAAAATCAATTAAAAATTAGAAAATTACCTCAAAACCTCTGATAATATAAATAAAAATTTAAAAAATTCCCCTTAAGTTAAAAAGAAAAGTTAAATGAAATACCAATTGTTAAAACTAAAACAGCTTTAACATTAAAAAAACGTTGAAAATACAAAACTTAAAATTTCTTACCAAAACATTATAGAAATTTAAAATAAGAGCTAAAATAAGTAAATCGTGAAAAAATAAAGTTAAAAATAAATAAAAGAGTAAAATAAATAAAATATATTTTTAAAAATATGCCGCGAATTTTGTTTTTTATTTCGGTATCGGTCAAGTTTTTTTAAAAGCAACATTGAAAATAACGGATCAAAAAATACTTAGAAAATTAATTCATTTTCTTTTGTTCATATTTGTACTAATTTAGTAATGTGCCTTCGGTTGACCGGTCACGGGATAGGTCCTTGGAGGGCAATTGACTCCTCATTCCCCGTAGGGTAGTTACAATTTTTGGTTTCTTATTACATTTCCCTTTACCTGGGGGGTCTGAGCTCTGGGCAGTTAGGTGGATTTGCATATCTGGGTACAAATACTATATTATTCTTTTCGTACCATTCAACTGCCGATCTACTGTAATGGCACGAAGCCAAATTAGGCCAAAAAAAAGTAGAGATCTCATGCTCTCTTATGAATGGTAAAATACGTTTTTGCAAGCACTCTGGGGTATATAATTCGGTGTTAATCGTCCCGGTTGTAACAAATGTACTGTTTCATCTACCGCAGCTACAGATTACCTGCCATACACTTAAAATAATACTTCAGTAGAAAAATCTGTTACACCGGTTTCAAATCGATTGGAAAAATTTTTAACAAATTTTTAGTTGAAACACTGATTTAAGCAAAGATTTTAGTTATCTTCATTTAACACAATACTAAAAATCCTCAGTACTTTAAATATTTTGAGTGTTAATTTTCAAAATTATTTAAAACTAATTTTTAAGAACCCATTCGTTAAAATATAATATTTTCATATTACTGTTATTACCCGGTATATGGCGCCACCAATGTATCCGAAGTTTTTAAGATGGCGCTATTTCTTTCCCTCCCGATTTTTTAAAATGGCCCATATCTCGAAAACTAAGTGAGCTAGAGCAAAATTGATGAACATTTCGAATACCCCTAACCGTGCAGTACCTCAGCGAAAGGGGTTATCTCTATAAAAAAATGGACCTTGGCGGGGCCCTGGACCCTCGGAAATTTCCAGTAAAAATTTTCCACTTCATAAAATGGCCCATATCTCGAAAACTAAGCGAGATAGAGCAAAACGGACAAAATGTTTTCTCCAACGGAGTGCCCTTCTATGCCCTCACTTGATATGGACTAGGCCCGGAGAGAGTCCCGAGACCCTAAATTTGGATAAATTCTCCGACTCAGTATAATTACAGATAAAACTGTAGTTTTACAAATATTTTTACTTAAATTTAGATTTTTTAAATTTAACAAAAGAATTTGTTAAAATCAACAAATTTTATTTTAAGACAAAAAAACAGGAATAAATTTTGTTAAAGTAACAAATTTTTCTGTTCAGCCAACAGACTTATTATTTTGCCAAACAAACCTTTCTATAAAATTTAGATTTTAGTTAATTGCACAGAATATTTTAAACTGCTGAAATCAGAAAAAATGCCCAATATAAGTAAATTAATAACATCACAGAAAAACAATTACATTTCCAAAATTTAATTTATATTTTTTTTAATGGGAAGACAATCTACTCCTCTAAAAACAGCAGTACTTACTATTTATTTTCGACATTTTAACTCTACTAATATTCAGTAAAAACGTCTACAGGTTTTAGCAGGATAGAATGTTATTTTTATTCAACTAAAATTTATTTAAATATAACTAAATTTTTTGTAGATTTAACAGTTCTTGTTTCATCATCCAATCGTATATTTTTCTTAAATGGAACCAATTAATTACGCTGAAAAAAAGTAATTATGTTTTTCGTAGCAACATTCATTAGTCGCCCAAAGGACTTTCGTATCTTATTTGTTTGAATACATGTGAAAAGATATTAGCCGCTTTTTCTAATCATTTGGATTTAATAAATCCAAAAAGTAGTTCTAAAAGTTCTCAGCCGATTGGGTTAGATTCTCCCTATTTTAAAAACAATTTTCTGTCCAACACTTCTTTCACCCTAATTTTTAATACCGAATTCGATGATGAAGGATTTTACTTTAACTTTTAACTTTTAAGTTTTAATTATATTTTATATAAAACAGCGATAGACAGTCTGCCTTTTCAGTTTTATCACTTCAATTTATATTTTTACACAATTGAAAAATTCCATTGCAATATTTAATGGATTTAAATAAATTACTTACAGTAGAGTGAAAAATTACCATTTCTATTTCAGCTATTTCTCCATGTCCAAGATGGAAAATATGTATTTGGTGAGGTGTAGTTTTTTTTCTAAACATATTTCATAAAAAAATTTAATAAAAACCTTTTATTTGTTAGTTTTTCAATATTTTTGTTTCTCTTTTAATTTTCATTCGTATTTGTTTCTGACATTAAATTAATAGGCTGTTTCATATATTTGTGCTTTTATTGTAAATTTATTAAATCCAGTTTTTTTTGGATTTAATAAATGCCCTTTTTGTATGAAAAATTTTAAATCCAGGTAAAAAAAAAAAACGCAAATTATTTTTATATAAAGGAGAACAAAACTGCTGTTTCATTTATTAAAATTAAGTCTTTAAAAATAAAATGCAGTCGAAATATAGAATTTTCGAATGATTAGCTTAAAAATAGTTCTGATTAAAATATTTTTAAAAAACCGGTTAACCGACAAATAATAACCGGTTTCCGCTTTATTCGAATTTAGAAATTATTCGAAACCCGTCGGTTTTTTGAAATTAAAAAAAACCGGTTAACCGGTTTTCGGTTACGGTTTTGGACACTCTAGTCAGAGCCCTATTAATTTTTAAAAGTCAAGATTTTGTCATGCAATGTTATGTTTATTTGTGAAAATTCAAAAAACTTTGTTACAAAATAGCGTTTTTCTTTTTAACCCATTGGCGTTACAATTTGCACAGTCTGTAGCTGAAATATTGAGTTATCTGCTTCAATAATTTAAAAGAAAATTAAAGATGGGGTTTTTGAGATATTTGCAAATTAAGGACATTTTTCAAATTGTGTTATCCTTTTTGCATTACATAATTTATTTTGAAAGTAGATTATATAAGCATTACTACACCCAGAAAACAGATTCGGTGCTGACAACCCCATTTGTTGCCAATCGAATGGTTCAGTTGCATCAAAGGAATTTTTCGGTTGTGGATACCGAATTATTTTTGATGCAAGTGAAATTCCGTTGTCACAGTCAAATTAGTCCTGTCTCAATTGGTTTTCTATAGCCACAACAGAAAAATTCGGCTACCATAACCGAACCATGCGATTGGCAACAAATGCGGTTATCAGAACTGAATCTGTTTTCTGTGTGTAGGTAAAAATTTTAGAACAATCGGATAACGTGTTCAAAAGTTGCAATTATTTGACCATCATGTATTTTTAATAAATTTACTGAAAAAAATCAACTAAAAACAGCGAAGGAAAGCGAAATGAGACGAATGTTACAAAAATTTAAAAACAGTAAATTTCGTCATAGTCCTGAGAATCTATAAACCTATTTTTACTCGGGCTATTAAAAAACTATTTATGGTAATATATAACTTAGTGTGATCCAAAAAATGGCCCGATTAATTGTAGCAGTTGTTTATCAGTTTTTATCTAATTTTATCAGTTTAGATTTTAACTGATTAAATTATATACACCCAGCCAGAAAAATACAAACGGGAAAGCGATGGCAAATCACTTTAACAGGTGGTACAAGTAATGGAAAAAAGTGCTTTCCCATTCCCAAAATGATAACATCATTAGACAAAAGGACCGGCTGTTCAAAAAGCGCCGGAAAAGCACTGGAGAAACAAAATTTTTGAACGTTGGCAAAACGCTGGCAAAACCAATAAATTGATGGTCTGGAAATATATTTTCCAAAATAAAATTTAAAAAAAGTACATATGTATTTTTTTTGGTCCTGCCGTGATTTGAACCCAGGCCGTCAGATTGGCAGACGATTGCTCTACCCACTGAGCTAACGAGACATATAATATTTAATGGCTAAACACATAAATGAGTGATAATCGCTGGACAACTACTGGCTGTGCCAAAATGCTAGTACTGGCAAACAGTTTTTTGGAACTAATATGACAGCATTGAGAGAGCAAAAAAAAAGTTGGTCTTAAAGGATCTTTTCCACAAACAAAAAAATTGATTTTATAGACCAAAAAAAATTTTAAATTAAAAAAAATCCAATAAAAATTTTTTGCTTGCAACCGGATTTGAACTCCGAACCTCCTGACTACAAATCTTATTTAACGAAGCGTCAGCATTTTTATAAAATCAATGCTCTACCAGTGAATTGGTTTTTGTACAACTGGTAGCATTGGCTAGGTAGCACTGGATAACCACTGGTTGCAAACCTTGGTATATCACTCTTAGACCATTTTTTGCCAGTGGTTGTTTTTATAAACCACCGAAATTTTTGTAAAACAAATACAGGAAAAACGCTTTTTGCAAACGCTGGCAAAGCGTCCCAAATAAGTGTTCTCCCAGTCATTTATTTTCAACACCGTGGTTACCCAGTGGTATGCCAGTGCTTGATTTTTTGTACCACTGGCGATTTCTGATTGGGCAGTTATAACTCGTTTAATACGAACTCGGATAAGACGAATTCTCGGTTAATATGAACCAAGGTTGGTTACCGAAACGAATAAAGGTAAGGGTAACGGTAAAGGTATCGAATTTTGTTTATTACGGTAACGGTAAAGGTAAGCGTATTTAAGACTGTTTCGGTAACGGTATATTGTTATCGAAACAGCAATACCGGTACGTACCGGTATTATAAATTGCGTTAAAAACATATACAACCAATTAAAAACTTAGCATATTTTTCACTTTAAGCGTTAAAATGCCAGATTATAAGCTTTAAATTCAATGCTGGTAGTTTCAATAATTGAAATTATTTTCTATACATTTTTTTGTTAAAAAGAACTCAAGATAAATACCGGGAAAATACCGGTAACTACCCATAAAAATAACGGTATCGGTAACGATAATGAACTTTACAAAATTCGACAATTTTTTCTATATATTTTTTGTTTTCTGACAAATTTTAAACCGAACACACAGACATTTTTTCTTAAATATATTACAAACCATATATTTAGGAAACCAAATGAAAAAATTGTAAAATTTTTAAAGTTGTTTCAAGGAAATTTAAATATTATGTGGATAATTAGAAAATTTTAAATAAATTTTCCCCCTTTTAATACGAACCTCGCTTACAACGAACTAATTTGTCTAGTCCCCCGGATTTCGTCTTCAGCAAGTTCTACTGTATTAATCAGGTGAAATTGTATTCGATTTTTGACCTGATAGAATTGAAATGAACTAAAACAGCTATTAATAGTGAACTAGACTTTTCTTCAATTGATTGAATAGTTTAATTGAACTAATTCAACACAGCTGATGATAGATCCATTCGTTTACTTTTCTCCGCCAAGTTCAGTACACTGGGTAGGTAGTTAAAAATAATAAAACTGAAATAGGTCTGGTAGTCTAATATGATTTTTAAGCCACCTCCGTCCTAATTTAATTTTATTTTTTGTGAAATTAAACTCAATTCCATTTTATTTTTGAAATTATTTTTTGTGTAAATTTTTTTATTTCTTTTTTTATTTTTGTTCTTCTTTTTTCGTAATTTATTTAATGAAACTAATTTTTTAAATAAATATAATTACACCTAATTATTTTTTGGATTTTTTTTTGTTTCTTTACTTATTTTTTTTTGTTAAGAATATAATTTGAATTCGTTTCATTTTTAATGCTATACAAAGCTTTTTTGTTCTTTTTTGGTTTTTTTTTGTTTAAATACAAGTATTTTTGAATTTGTCTTTTATTTGTGTTTTTTTTGTAGTTTTTTATGAAGATAATAGTAATAATAACCATAACAATTAATTTAACTAATAATTAAAGTGTTTGTTTATTTTTATTTAAATATTCTAGTTGGTTTTGTTTTTGTTTGCTTTAAAAAGTTATTTTCGAAATGGATCTTCATATAGTTTTGTGTATAGTTAGGATAAGGATTTGTATGTATAAAAATTAAATAAATAATTATTTTTGTTTTTAATAATATTTAACAAAAATTAGTTAGCTTTTGTAACTATCATTTCTTGTTCTTTTTTTAGAATTTACAAATAAATCTTTAACTTGAATTATTGTTCATCATGTGTAGTCCAAATTTGTTTTAAAAATTAAAAAAAATATGTTCTATAAAATGCAAAATTATGTTTAAATATAGACCTTTATACGAACTGCTGAAGAAGCGATCGTATTGTATAAAAGGCAAGAAAAGGGAATTGTTGTTAAAATGTAGGTACACTCACAATATATATATTTTCGATAACCGGTTGAGGTTTATTTGAAAAGTAATAGGTAAAGTTTGTTTTCAATTGAAGAATCAATTAAAATATATGGACACATATTGTTTAACTCTTTGTATAAGTCAGTAAAAAGCAAACTACAAAAAATACTTATCGTCTGTAGGAGTTGATATTTTCAGTCAAATGTTCTATTTTACAGTTTTTTCAAAAGTTATAAACACATTACATTTGCAAATCAGACTAGATGCAGTTTCTGCCTTTTTCTATGGACAGGCTTTATCAGTGATTTTCCAATAAATTGTATTATTGTTTATATTTTATTGTCAGATTGTCCCTATATGATAATTTTTTCAACAACCCGTCGGCTGTAGGAATCAAACCCATGCACTCCTACATTACAAACGTAACTATACTAGAGTTCGACAGCTTAGCCATACGTATGGCCTTGCATATAGTGCAGCTAATTCATAGCTTCTTTTCCTATTCAGCTTTCTGTTATTGTTTTTTACTTTCAGAAGTGATCAAACAGACACATACAAACATTCAACTTTAGATTTTTTGTTTATCTTCCTATTTCCTCCGTGTCAACTTTTCGCAAATGTTGCCACACTGACGTATGGTTTTTACGTTCAAGTGCAGGCAATTTGTGTATATTGGAGACAACAGGGCATTTTTATTTTTTTTAGTAAAGTGTTGTGTTTTAGTTTTCTATTTATAAAAAAAATAATTTCAATAATTTCGTTGTTTTCTATTTTAAAACAAAAAATTCAAATATTTTCGGTTTTCTTTTTTGTTAAAATAGTTTGTTTATATACAAAATTATTTCAACTCAAATTACAAGCAATTCTTTACACATACACACAAGCATAGCCAATAAAAATATGAAAAAACAAATCACAAAATCGTTTTTTTCTAACGTTTTGTCAGTTAATAATTGAAGAAAAGACTTTTCAATTATTTTTATTTCTTTAATGGATTGTTTAAACAATGTTATATTATAAATAGATAGAAAAATGGTTTGAATATAATGAAAAATCAGTAGTCCTTTTTTTAATTGTGTTTTCAATTAATTTAATATGTATTTTAGGTTGTTTTTAACGATAAAATATTGTGAGTGTACTTAAAAATTGAAATTTAATTTGATAAATTGATTGTTATTCGTGAAATCTATTTTGTAAAAAAATACCGAAGAAATAGTTTATCTTAAAACTTGACACATCGGCGTTAGGAAGTTGCTACCCATAAAGTCCAAAAACAAAAATGTCATATCGCCTAAAAAAATTAAATTTGGTGTCTTAAATTTTGCTGATTTTTTGGACAATTTGCATTCGGTTTGGTCAATATCTTAATTTTTAAACCAACTTTTAAATTCTTAAGCCAAACATTAGATTAGATTAGATACGAAGGCACTACGCACCGCGACCAATATAGATCTTTTGTGCTGCCTAGAGTTCCCTAGAGATTCAGGCTACCAATAAAGCCAATAATCCTGTTAGGAGAATTTCCCCAAACGTCCGAAGATGACACAAAGCGGTCACCCAGAAATCTGAGTCTCCTGTCGCACAGTCTCGGACATTCGCAGAGAACATGCTCCGATAGTAACCAAACATTGTAATCTTAAACATTTTATAATGACCAAAATCAACGAAAATTAGATAAATGCTTTTAAAATAAAGTAAACAAAACATTCATTCAATTTCATATTTAACCACTTTCCATTCGCAAACATTTTAAAAAAGTTTTCGTATCCCGCTTGAAACATTAGTACTAACAAGGATAGCCTGTTTCTGGGTTCCTTCAGATTTCAATGAAATTTGGATATGCGATAGAAGGGACAAAGATAAATAACTATCGATTTTAAACATATCGGCCCAAATTGATAATTACGACGCGTTTGAAAAAACAAAACTTTACTATAAAAAATAAAAATGCCCTGTTGGCTGTCCGTCTCCAATATACACAAATTGCCTGCACTTGTACGTACAAACCATACGTCAATGTGGCAATATTTGTGAAAAGGTGACACGGAGGAAATAAGAAGATAAACAGAAAATCTGAAGTAGAATGTTTGTATATGTCTGTTTGATCACTTCTGAAATTATTCATATAGAGGCAATCTGACAATAAAAATATAAACAATAATACAATTTAATGGAAGATCACTGATGAAGCCTGTCCATAAAAGGGCAGAAACTAGATCTAGTCTGATTTGCAAATTTAATGTGTTTATAACTTTTGAGGAAGGTTTATTCTTCTTCTTAACCTCAAACCTACTAAATTAGAATTAATAAAAATACATATTAATGACAATATTAATTGTATTTGGTCTATACGACGCGTTTGAAAAAACAACACTTTACTTTAAAATTTTTTTGCTTGTTTTTAATTTATTTAAATCTAAATATTTGAAACACTAAATTTCGTATGAGTTTTGGAAATTTTATATAACCATTTATGCTATTCGAAGGAGTTTCGGAAAAAGGAATAATCAGTTATCTGAGAACTTTGTTGAAGGTCGTAGAGAAATAGGAAGAAGAGCAAAAATTAATATATATTAGACCGCCTCACAAAAAAAAATTCCCCCCTCAAAATAAGCCTTGGTTTGTTTTATGATGATTCGCAAAATATTTCGGGTCTAGCAATGAGATCTCACGAGCTGGACCATTTTTAAAAAAGTTATTTTTTTTTAGTTTTTGTAAGGACTTTTACACAGAGGAAATTTTGCTGAATGAGTTTTAATGAAATTTTTCAGTAAACTAATGAAGTTTTCTTCACAAATCAAATGAAAAATTTCTTAAATTTGATGAAAAATATATTTTATGAATCCAGAAACTTTTTCATTGAGTGTATAAAAATTTTAATAAATAAAATGAAATTTTTTACAAAATTTTTTGAAAAACTTCATTAATTCAATGAAAAGTTTCAAAGGACGAGTTCCAGTGAAACTTCATTGGTTTTATACAAAAATTCATTAATATCATGCAGATAATTCTCTCAGTGCAGCTGAAGACAACATACTCAATATGGGTATTAGGGTGGACCTTATTATGTCAACTTGCGATTTAAGGCCGTACACCATGCAAAAAGTTAAGGTGATCGGATAACGGGAATACGTGCCGCATCGGCCCTGAAGTTTGAAATACGATTTACAAGGCGAAACAATCACTTTTTTGGCTTTTTTTGAAAATACTGGCTCTTAAATAACTGTATTTTTGAAAAATGTAAATATAATCATAATCTAGACTGAATTCCCTTTTAGGTAATGTCTAAAAATGCAAAATTGGTTGGAAAATATTTTAGTAATTGCAATTTCCTCAGACCATTGTAGGGTTAAAATGAGATAAATTATGAAAATCGTAAAAATTCAATTATTTCTTTCAAAAATGTACAATCTTATACTCTAGTTTCATTTCTAAGATCCACAAATATTCAGATATAAATTTTTGTCCCTCTTGGCTTAGTCCCAGGTAGGGCCAAAGATGGGATTTGTTTTTTTTTTTTTATAAATTTGCAAAACTCTAGTTTTGAGTTTTTTAAAATTTTGTTCAACAAAATATAAAAAAAAGTGGTCAACGCATAGGGGTTTATTAAACACACCTTAGAGAATAATTCTACTGAAAATTACTCATATCCCTCTTTTGACTTAACAGTGACGGAGTTTTTAATTTGAAAATTTTAGAGATAAGTGTGATTTTGGCCAATAATTTAGTATTCATTTTTGTGTTTTTAGCTAGCTGTAACAATATCACTTCCGATTTCTTTTATTTCTGATGCGAGAGATTGTTTTCCGAAAATTTTGTAAAACTCCGACAACGTTAACCCTTTCTTTACCAAGGTCAAAGGTGAAATTTTTGAAATTTTTCGATTTTTCCTGGAAGTATACCAAAACAATATGTTGTTTCTTGCGGAATTTGGTGAAAGTTGTCCAAATAACTCTGTTAACACCAAATTTTATACATAGTAATAAAAAATTAGCAATTAACCCTTATAGGCACATGTCGAAATGAAATGAAATGATCCCAAAATTTTAAAATGTAAGAAAGTGCCATTTGGCATGAAAATCGATATAAAAATAAAAAATAAATTCAAATTAACCTATTTGAGAGCATGGTGTCAAAATGACCCATTTTTTATGATAAATAACGCTGGTTGACTGTAAAATGTTGAGGCGCGTCCAGCGGTATATACAACATCTTCAATCATATCCAGACATGTCATATTTTCAAGGATATTCCATAAAAAAAACAAAATTTTGATTCTTTTGTTCGGAGATGTTTGTTATTGAAATGTCAAACTTACATATCATAATCTACAGTCGATTTAAGTGAACATGGGTACGTTCGTAAATGCAGTAAATTTGAGCAACACTGCGGCAGTTATGCCAAGTTTTGTTGCTGATGCGTGATCAGCTGTTGCAGATGCTTTGCTACTGCTCAACAACTGCACAGAGTTTGCTTTTTAGAACGTTTTTAAAAAAATAAAAAACATGTTCGCAATAACATTAACAAATATTATTGAAAATCTTGATGGTAAAAATGACAATTTTTTGTTAATTAATTTTGTTAATGTTTGAAATAACATTACGCACCAACGTTTAGTTTTCTTTTTGTATTAAATGATTTTAACATAAAAATTTAGAACGCGCACTATTGCATCAGAAATTAAAATGATGCGATAGTTGCAAAAATTTGCGGCAGCACTGTCAATTGTTTGCATAAAAAAACGTTTGACGTAAATCAGTGCTGTCAAGTGATGCCTAACTACTGTATTTACGAACGTACCCCATGTGTTTCAGATTTTTTTGGAAATTCGCGTTTTATCAGAAATTCAATGTGGTCGAAACAATATGCTCTAAATAAGATACCAAAACTTTTCTTTTGACAAGTAAATCATCGCTTAGTAGATAAAGTTTGGAATTTTGCAAATTTTATACATTTTGCACGGTGCTCTGGACCAAATTTTGTTAATTTTTTTTGATTTTACGTGATTTTTGTGCAAAAAAATGGTTAAGGGGATCGATAGAGGATAAAAATACCTTTATTTAATTATAAAAATAGCCCGTCTGTCTTTAAAAAGAAATTTAAAAAATATAAAAAATATTTAAGTAGATTATTTTGTAAAACGCAAAGCCTTGCGTTGCGTTGATTTGTGTGTAAATTTTTATTGTTACAAAAACAATTTGTATGGTAAACAACGCAACGCCTTGCGTAGGGTTACAAAATAACCCCCAAAATTAATATTGTCATATAAAAAAATATCAAGTGGAATATGGTACAAAATAAGGAAGATAAAAGGAAACTAAAATGTGAAGTTTTTGAAAATTAAATTGATCATAAAGGAGATACAAATAAATAAAAAAAAATTTTTTTGTTCTGGGATAGAGTATTAAAATATCTTTAATTAACCGTTTTTCTGAGAAAAAATTAAAAAAATGAATTTTTTTCGACATTAAAAAAAAATAAAGGGTTTTTCAACAGGGACGCTACAAAAGTAGAAAGACAGGGACAGCAAACGACGCCATATTTCTTGCCGCTCTTTTGACATTTCTCTTCAGTAAGGTTTGCCATTTCATGATGGAAAGATATACGAGCCAACAACGAGTCGAAATTATTAAAATTTACTACCGAAATTCGGAGTCAGTGGCCTCAACGTTAAGAGCGCTACGTCCAATTTATGGTCGTCATAATCGTCCTAGCAGATCAACAATTGAGCGTCTAGTAGAAAAATTTGAATCCACAGGCACAGTACAAAATGTTCCCATGCCAGTGAGACAAAGAAGTGCCCGTAGGGTCGAGAATATTGCTGCCGCTGAGGCTTCAGTCGAAGAAAGCCCAAATGTGTCTCTCACACGTCGTTTTCAAGAGTTGGGCATCTCTGTGACGTCGTTGTGGCGAATTTTGCGAAAAGATCTTGGCCTACATCCTTACAAGATCAAATTGACGCAAGAACTGAAGCCGCTTGACCACCAGAAGCGTCGTATGTTCGTGAATTGGGCTGAGCAACAACTTGAAAATGATTCGGATTTTCATCGAAAAATCATCTTCAGCGATGAGGCTCATTTCTGGCTGAATGGCTTCGTCAATAAACAAAATATGCGTTATTGGTCAGACAGCAATCCACACATACTCCATGAGTCATCATTGCATCCTGAAAAAATTACGGTTTGGTGCGGTTTATGGGCCGGCGGCGTCATTGGGCCGTACTTCTTCCGTGACGATCAAGACCTGCATGTTACTGTGAATGGGAATCGCTACCGTTCAATGATAACCGAATAATTTTTCCCCAATTGGATGATATGGACTTGGAGGACATGTGGTTCCAACAGGACGGCGCCACAAGCCACACAGCGAATGTCACAATCAATTTATTGCAAACCAAGTTTGGAAAACGTGTTTTCTCACGAAATGGTCCAGTCGATTGGCCGCCTCGGTCGTGCGATTTGACGCCGTTGGACTATTTCCTGTGGTCTATGCCAACAAGCCAGGGACGATTAATGAACTTCGTACGAATATCGGCCGATTGATGCTTGAAAACCGTCGAAAATTGGGTTCAGCGTCTGGACTTCTGCAAGCGTGCCCGTGGTGGCCATGCAAAAGAGATCGATTTCCATACATAATGGCATCGAACGTACTTTCACAGGAATAAAGAATTGCATTGATATCCAAAACCGTTTTTGTTTTATTTAAAAAAAACTTTTGTAGCGCTCTTATTGAAAAACCCTTTATTTAGAAGTTGAAATTTAAAAATCGGCCTTAACAGATTTGTGCGGATTTTGTGAATTCAAATACAAAAAAATAATTTTGAAAATCGGTTAAGAATTGTGGCCTGAAATGTTGTTTGCTTAAAAAAAGTGCTTTTGGACACACTGTGCGTCGCCCACTCAAGAACATGGACAGGGAAGATAATTTTTTGAAAAAAGTTGTATTTTCAAAAGATTTTTTTTAATTGGAAAATAGTTTGCACAAAACATTAAAATTTTTTTTTTTTTAAATTAAGGAAATAACAATGTGTTTGTTGATTTCATCTGGATTGCAAGTTAAAGTTTTATTTGATTATTTTATACCCAAATCTCATACTTCTTGTCTTACTATTACTGAAAAAATTATCATAAAATTTAAAAGATGGAGAATTAATTTAAATTTGAATCAAAAACTTTTGAATTAACTCGAAACAGGCCATGTGTAGTTACATTGTAACACAAAAATTGTCAAAACTTGAATTAAGGAAAAAAAAAACAAAAATTGGAAGCCCTTGAAGGACTATTTAAATTTACTGTAAGCAAAGAATTAATAGCAGAAATACTAGCCGACCCAAAATAGCGTTAGCCAAATAATTGCGGTGGCGGTATGGTCCATGTGGACCGATTCTATCTAAAATCAATTTGCTTTGTACTTGGGCCCATATGAGTCAGCGTACCAAGTTTTATTAAAATATCTTTATATGCACTGATAGAATTTTCGTTCATACTATTAATGAATCGATTTCATTAATCTGAATTCATTGGTTTAATGAAATTTTTTCATTGAATTAATGAAAAATTCATTAATTTAATGAATTTTTTATTATATATTTTCAACTAACCCGTAAGATATGCTATAATTTTTATAAGGGTTTTGAATTTGCTACTTACTAAAATAGATATATGTTCCAGTAATGAACGCTAGGGTTGCAAACTGAAAATATGTAAATATAAAAGTTCAAATAATGGCATCATTTTGTTTTGGCTATTTAGATCAATTGGCAATGCGGTAATGTTTACATTCTGGAGATTGCGGGTTCAAGTCGAGTTCAGGGAGATGTCAAAAACGGTATAAAAACAAAAAGGAAATATATGTACAATTAAAAATTAATAAAATAAAAATAAATAATAAATAAAAAAGTAACGAAAAAAAATATTTTTTTCAATTAGTTTTCATTTAATGAATACGTTTCATTGATTTAATGAACGCGTTCTTTGGGGACTTTTCAATGAAAAAAATCATTGGATTAATGAACAAATTCATTAATACTATGCACAAAATTGTATCAGTGTGGATATGTAACCTGTATCGTACAAAGGAACATAAGATGGAATTTTTACTGGACTTTTATACGAACCCTAGGTTTAAACATGGACCGAATTTAAACCAAAATTAATAGGCTTGTCCTTAGACCTATGTGAATCACTTCATTAACATATCTTTTTATTTACGATCTGTAGCGTGCGTACAAGCATAAGAGCCAGTTTTTGGGGGAGCTTTATATGGGCACTAGGTCATATTTGCGATCTGCAACGGGCGCATACATGGATAAACAGACCGACCGACAGCAAGAATGACAGACAGAAATACGGACGGGTATCACTAAATCGGTTTAAAAGGTGATTCTAGGTCGATCGGTTTACTGAAGGTGGGAACAGGTCGAATATTTGTTGGTCGTTACAAACTCATTATCAGAGAAGACAAAAGTGCTGTTTTTGTTTTTTTGATTTTTTTACTCATATTTGCTCTTTTGGATTATCCATTTTTTAGCTCCAAAATAGATTTTTCTTAAGATTTTTGAGCTTTAAATTGCTTTTTAAAGACTTTTTGCCCAAAAAAACATATTTTCTCTTAAATTTTAACTTTTCATTTCTTTAAACTTGTTTTTTACTTTTGCTCTTTTTACAATATTTTTTTGCTTTAAACACATCGGATTTTGCTCTTTTTGTGTAGGATATAAAATTCGGATTTCTTATCAAACGGCCCAACCGCTATTATTATTAAAAATGCTCACGACACCTGTAGCTAAGCAAATACGAGAATCGGCTTGCATCTCTGATCCATATTTTAAATTCTTGTTTTGTCCTCATCTATCTAGAAGATATCCTCTTTAAAATGTTCGTGTTTGAAATATAATTCTGGCCTATTTTAGATAAAGTTTTAATTCGGATTAAGGTTTATTTCGGAAGTATGAAATTGTTGGATAAAAATATAATTCGTAGAATATTTTTTAAGATTTTTTAATTTTTTTTTTTTTTTAATTCTAATTTTAGCAAATGTAGGCACCCTAATTTTTAAAGCTTTTTGCAAAACACTTTTTTTACTTAATAATTCATCTTTAAATAATAAATAACAATATTTTAGTTTAAAATATACATATTTTTTTTAATTGTTAAATTATTAGTTTTTTGTTTAATGACCTTTTAATTTTAACTGAATTTGTTTAAATACAAATTTTTAGTTTAGTTTTATTTTTTAATATTATTTTTTGTTTGTTTAATGTTTGGGATTGATTTTTATTTTAAATTTAGTAACGTAGTTGTTAGTTTAAGGTTTTTGTTTTTATTTTATTTAGTAAGTTTTTTATTATTTATATAGTTTTTTTCAACTTTTAGTCATATAAACATATAATTTTAAATTATTTAGCATTCTTGTTAAAACGTACAACTCTATATAAATTGGTCTTTGTTGTGTCTTTTTTTTATTTATTAATGATTTAATTTTAAAACGTAAAAAATAATCTAAGAAATACTATACAAATGTTTAAAAGTTAACTAGTTTTTTCAATTGTTTTTCATTGTTGAATACATATTAGATTATGCGGGCTCTGAATTTTAGGTGTTTTTTGTATATTATGAAGTTGATATTTTAATTATGGTAGTTCTAAATGAGCAGTCAACTAATTTATTTTTTTCTTAACAAAAAAGTTTTCTCAAAAATTGGACATTTCTATTTAGACTTAGACTGTTACTAAATTTGGATTTTTCTTAATTTGTGGTTAGATTGATCAGTATATTGAAATCTCGATTTCTCTAAATTAAAATCGAGATCAATATTTTTTAAAAATACTTGATTTATTTGAATTTTTTTTACTATTTTTAAGGGCTTTTAATAGTCTACTATTACTCAGCATTTTTATCTACATTACCTTTAAATAGTTTCTAACAAAACTATTAGTTTTCAGCATTTTATGTATAATTTTGTAGAATTTGTATCATTATGTATTTTAAAAACTAACTGTTGATGATGAAAACGTTAGTAAATTATGTATAAATTTGTTTTTTTTTCGTAAATTATTTTTTGGAAGTGATTAAATTTATGTCAAAAAAATGTTGAAGTACTTAATACTAATAGTTTTTTAAAGTTTCACTTACTGTTATCGAGTGGTTTCGTCAAGATCTCTCAATTAGGGTTCTATAAATCGACTTTCGGCTAATAGACTTTTTGTAAAAATTTTTGACTTTTTGAAAATCGACTTTCTGTTGATAAAAAAGTGGAAAATTCGACTTTTGCTTTTTCAACTTTTTCATTGGTACCAAATGGGCAGTGTTTGAGACAGAAAAATTAATCAGTTTGTAGTAGAGTTGTAAAATACTAATACTTTGAATGCTATATAGGTACTACTCAATACTTTTCAAGTATTGATTTGATACTTTTCAATATTTTTGATATTCATACAAAAGTGGGTTATATATTCATTTAAAAAACCAGGGTTGTTTTTGTTAGTGTCAGGAGGTATCAATAAGCTGGATTTGAAAATGCTTTATGAGTCAAAAAAAAAAATTCACACAAGAACGAGAGGAAAAACATAAGGAATATGAAGAAATTTAACAGCGAACGAGATATAATGAAGTAATTGGTTAAAATAAAAAGACAATAAAATCGTTTTTACAGCAAAAAAAAAAAGTTAAAAGCTAAAAAATTAATTTAAATTAAAATGTTGGTTTTTAATTTTTTTAATTGATTAATTAGAAATTTATTAATTCAGTTCGAGACCAATTTCCTTATTATGAATTAACATAATAAGTACTTTTTTTCAAGAACTGCTATTTTTCTTCATCAAGATATTCTCTACACTTTCAGGAATGAAAAGATCGCTTCGGGGATTTTCTAGGTCCCCTTCTTCAGTTTTCTTTAGAAAGTGCAAATTGAAGCATCAAAATCTCATATTAAATGTAGTCTGCTTCATCAACGAAATGAGAATGGAGCAAGCAATAAAATATGTTTTCGAAGTCTCTGCAAAGACATAACCAACAATAGAAACATTTTGAAAGTTTTTTGTTTTTGTATTTCATACCGTCGGTATAAATAAAATACAAATTTTATTTTTACCTACTTCTTTGTCCATACAAGAAGACGCAAAAAACATTTCTCCGTACTGTGTGTGTTGCCAAAATGTTGGTTTTTAATTTTTATTTAAAAAATAATCGTTTTTTCGACCTTTTTAATTGATTAATTAGATTTAAATTATTTATTATTTATTTCATTATTAAAGTTGTTTTTGTTAACAGAGCACCATTTAACATAATTTCTTGGGATGAGAGCTCTTTCCTATAAATCCTCTTTGATAGTCTTTTCATGACCAAATTACGCATATATACAGAAAACTACAACTCTGGAAGTATTGATTAGGTATTTGTAAGTATTGAGTACGGGAAAAAGGTCGGTATTAATTACACTGATAGAATTTTGTGCATAGTATTAATGAATTTGTTCATTAATCCAATGATTTTTTTCATTGAAAAGTCCCCAAAGAACGCGTTCATTAGATCAATGAAACGTATTCATTAAATGAAAACTAATTGAAAAAAATATATTTTTTTTGCGTTACTTTTTTTATTTATTTTTATTTTATTAATTTTTATTTGTACATATATTTCTTTTTCGTTTTTACAATGTTTTTGACATCTTCAGGGAGATGTCGACTTGAACCCGCAATCACCAGAATGTAAACATTATCGCGTTATCGATTGATCTAAATAGCCAAAACAAAATTATGTCATTATTTGGACTTTTATATTTAAATAATTTCAGTTTGCAACCCTAGCGTTCATTACTGGAACATATATCTATTTTAGTAATTAGCAAATTCAAAACCCTTATACAAATTATAGCATATCTTACGGGTTAGTTGAAAATATATAATGAAAAAATTCATTAAATTAATGAACTTTTCATTAACTCAATGAAATTTTTTCATTAAATCAGTGAATTCAGATTAATGAAATCGATTCATTAATAGTATGAACGAAAATTCTATCAGTGTACTCAATACCCAAATACTTAACAACTCTAGTTTGTAGAGTTCTCAGACAAAACTTTGATTATTAAAACTAAATTCAAAATTTGAGTAACTAATTTGAAATGGAGCACACTTGTATACTAATCAAAGTTAATTTAATATTAATTTTATATTTAACACTATATTTTTCCGTAATTGAAAAATATCAAAAAAAAAATCAAAATAACTAATCCATTATTGTCAAATTTGGTCATAATGGAGAGACATTTTGGCCATATTGGACCCGCCATTTTAATTTTTTAAATCGAATTTACATTCGATATCAGCCACCTAACACAAATCATCACCAGCTAAAAAAAAATCAATCAGATGCATTACTAAAAATTAAGTCTTCCATATTTGATCTTTTATTGAACATTTTTTAGTTACCCAGTGTAATGGATATTATTTCTTGGACTACCAGCAATGATACTGAATTACTCTCTATTTTAAGGGGGGACATGACATTGACTGTTTTTTGAAATCGACTTTTTTTATAATTTTGTATTTTAATAAATATTCTTAATATTCTTTGGTATATACACAAACTTTGAACGCATTTATCTCCATGTTTTTCGTACTGGTTGCGGCACTAGCGGGTTAATTTTTTGACGAAAAATTTTTTTTTTGTATTTTTTTAAACTTGATTCGCTATCCTATGACACGAGCTTTTTTTTAAATTTTTTTTCGATTTTTTATGAATTTTTAAAGTCAATATTTTTTTTGAAAAAACACACTTTCAAATTTGGAACATCACCAAAAATTGAAAAAAAATTAAAAAAAAGCTCGTGTCATACGATAACCAATTTTGTTAAGATTTAAAAAAGTAATTTTTTTCCAGATCGGACAATTTTTGCGACTCCCAGCGCTGCAACCACGAGGACCCGTTTTTTTCTCTGCTGCCAGTTTGGAGCTCTATAAAACCATGTTGGAGTGAAAAATATATTTTTTTGAAAAAATGTTTATTTTTGACTGAGTTATGAATTTTTAAAAAAAGGTCTGTTTGCCTCCTTAAAACATATAATAATGAATAACTAGTAACTCTTTCCATTATTTCAAAACAAAAAATAATGCGTTACCAATAATGAGTAATTTTATCATTATCTTAAATTTTAAGTAATGTTCTAATTTTTTTGTTGTAAATTTTTTGGAAAATCTATTTTTAGACACAATATTTTTCTTCAACTCTGGTAAGGATATATATTTTTTGAGTTTTTGCATGCTAGTGCGTTAGCATACTTGTGTGCAGCACGTCAATTATATATTTATCTATGAAATATAACATGTCGAGATAGATCTAGATTGGCAATCTGGAAAGGGTTCGATTACCGGCACAAGCAAGTTTCATTAAAAAAGTTTAGTAATAAAAATTTTTTTTTTTAAACTAGAAACTAAAATCTACATTATAACCTAGAGAGAACCCCATAAAGACAATCTGATGATAGTGTATGGTTGCACTTGAAAATGCATTAATTGTCAATAATTGGTTCTAGGAAAGTTTTTTCAGAAGTTTTTTCATATTGGAATTTGTCATATTTGATCTTAAACCGCAGAAAAATAACACTCATTGTAATAGTTTGGTTTTAAATCTGTTTTTAGATTTCTTATTTTTGTCAATACCGATAAGCATATAGGTAACGACATATTTTTTAATTTTTCGAATGCTGGTGTGTAAGCGTAACTCATTATTTTGGGCAACATCCCTATACAAAAGTAATAAGAATTGTAGTAAGAAACAAAGTTACTATTACGAGATATGTAGTAACATAAGCACATAATTGATATTTTTAGTCTTATATTCCGACTCCTTAAAAAAGAAGGATTCTAACGACCCTTGAATACGCTATATTAGGGTTTAAAAAGCTATATAAAAATATTCCTTCAGCGACTTCAAATTTAGCCCCAGCTTATACAAAAATTTAATCAAATGCTCGTATAAAAATATAAGATATGATCAGATCTGTTTAGATCTAATTAGATATCATTAAATCTAATTATATATGCTGCCAGATCAGATAATATATTATCAGTAGGGCAAGGAATTTCATGCACTTAATAATGGAAAATATGCGCCTAAAATATGCTGCTAAAAACGAAAAATATGCATTAAAAATATAAGAAATATGCACTAAAAATTATTATTTTTGCACAAATAATGCTATTTAAAACTTAAAAATATATTTAAGTGAGTTATTTTGCAAACAGACACAGAAGTCGAAGATTTTCCATAGGTCAATAAGGTTTTTAAGAATGTTTATTTTGATTGAATCAAAATATAAAAATTTGAATTTTTATATTTTTTTACAAAATAAAAAATGCTCCAAAAAATATTCACAAATATGCATTAAAAAGCACAAAATATGCATTAAAAAGGCACCAAATATGCATTTAAAGACAAAATATGCAAAAACATGCATTTATGACAAAATATGCAAAAATATGCAACTACAAATCGATGCCATTTTCCTCTAAATTTTATGATTCGGATAAATATTTATTCCATATTAGTTTTGGACTATCGACAAAAAACATGCATTTGCATGGAATTCCTTGCCCTAATTATCAGATATGTTACATGTGATACATTTTATAACCAGATATGATCAGATATGTTCATATCTAAAGTGATCAGGAAAATTTGGTGATTTTCATGGCTAGATATTCGTAGATCTGGCCAGATTTGGTACTAGATCTTAGCCATTTGAACTGGTACCAAAATAAAAATGTATGAACTAAATTTGTTTAAAGAATCACCCGGTAAAAATATGACTTTATAGGTATAAGTTCTTTCAGATTAAAGTTCTTGGTTTATCTATGAGATATTATAGGTACAGATCAAATTGGATACCTAGATCTAATCAGATCTGCACTCATAAAAAAAGCCCGTACAAATAGTTGAAAACTCTGCTGAAATAACAGAAAATCATACCTATATTTGCGCCAGAAGAATTTTCAGTGAAGTTGAAAATCATGGTCTGCTAAATTTAGGTACTGCTAAATATACAGACAATTTTAGTTAAATTAGCTAGGAAATTTGAGCTGAATTCAGCAGAAATTTTATCTGATTTAACTACAAACTTCTGTTAAAATGTCGCTTAAAATTTCGACTTCCCGGATCTGACCCTAGACAGGCCCATATATATTATTAGGAGCATAGGTGGTTGATAATTATTAAGAAGTACAGAGTAACGAATTTCTGTCCATTTTCTTTATCTCGCTTAGTTTTCTTTATCTCGCTTTGTTTCTGAGATACAAGCTATTTTACGATTATATAATAATAAAAAAAATTACAATATAGCGCCATCTCTATGTGATATTAATAGCAGAGACACAAAAATGTAATAATTAGGAATTAATTGTGGTTTCAATTAGCTGAAAAATTTGTAAAGTTTAGAATCACAACTTACTAAAATTTAGCATACAAAGTTAGTTCAAATACGAATGAAATTAATTGTTATGCTAAATTTTATTTACAAAAAATATTAGTTCAATCCTAAATTTTAAGACAAAATAACAGAAAAATTATTTCAATTGAATCAGAACGCATTTAACAGACTTTTGTAATAACTTTTTTTATAAGTGTAATAATAGTACAATCAGACTTAATGATCAGATTTGATAGTTTTACACGGATGTATGTATGTCCGCCATATTGGATCCGCCATTTAAAATTTTCATCCTATATTTGTTGTTTGATGGTCACATATCGACTGTTTTTAAAAGATGGACTCAAATAACCTATGAAAACGGTTTATTAAGGGCTAAAAAGTTGTATGAAAATATTTCTTGTAAAATTGTATCACCCTGTAAAAACATGGTTTCAACTTCTTACCAGCTTACTTATTCGCTTAATTACTTTTGTTTGCGACGTCCCAAAAGTAATGGGTACTCATTATTTTGTGCCTCCTTGTAAGTGAGAGGGTAATGAGTACTAATTACCCCCTCATTTACAAGAAAGCACAAAATAATGACTACCCATTACTTTTGGGACTTTAAAGTAGGGCATACAAGTTCAATATTATTGATAAATTTTCAAAAATCAACCAATCAGAATATTTTATTTTCAAATACTTTGTTTGGATTAGTTGATTTTAAAAACATTAATCAATAATATTGAACGTGTATGCCCTACTTTTTAAGTTTGTTTTTTGTTGTTGAAAAACAAATAAATATAATTAAAAAAGCGTATAAAATTATTGCAAAATATGGATCAATTATAATTCCATTTATATTTTTCTAATAAAATTGAAAGTGTGTGTAAAAAGATCAATAAAATTGAAATAAATTATATTGACTTTAGACTTAAATTCATTTTGCAAACAGCAATTTGAATACATATAAAAAATGTATACGATAAAAGTTATTTGTTGTTAAATTCACAAGTGAAAATGCCATTTTGCAAAAACTTAGGAGATGACCCTCTTAAATATTTCTCATATAACGTTTGAACTTTAAAGCCAACGTTTTTTTTTTTTTTTTGGAAAAACTGAAAAAATGACTTTGCACACACACAGAGAAAAAATATGCCATTTTCCAACTGAAATTCGGTTACATCTACCAAAATAGGTTGATGCAACTGAATATTGGTTATAACAACAAAATTCGGTTTATACAACTGAATTTTAGTTGCAATACCCAAAATATTTCGGAATCATATTCCAATATGGTTTCACTAACCGAATTTATTGGTTGTAGCAACCAAAATAGGCTTAGCAATTCGGTTGGCAATTTTTTTTCCTGTGTGCACCTGTAAACATTTATGCTAAAATATTGGTAAAATAGGCTTCATTCTTAATTTCTATATAAATTATGAAAAAACTTGAGAAGATTAAATAACATTTAAGATAAAAAATATAAAAAATTTATAAATCTAAAATTTTAAAAATATGCCTTTGCACTAGGCATACACAAATTTTGTCCCAAAATTAGTAAAATATGTTCTACCTAATTATTTTTTATAAATTATGCTAAAACTTTTTCATATTTTGAAAAATAATTAGGCATAACGTATTTTATCAGTCTTTTGAAAAAGCTATCAGTTGTACAAACAATAAGTGAAACTTTTTAGTATCAAGTAGTATATGAAATCAAATTTTATAAAAATTATTATCTTAGTTAGTACATACGTAATTTGTAATTAAAGCTTTTTTGATTTTGTTCTTAAATTTCAACGCGATTTTCACCGATTTTTGTAAAGTTTTTTTTTTATATATTTATGAGTTAATTAAGGAAACCCTTTTTGGGATAATATAAGTATAAGTATGAGAATTAATAATTGATTAATGTGTTCAAGAAACCACAATGATTCCTATGGGAAATTTATATAAACTGTCGTTAATATGAAAGAGACCTTTCAATTCTGCAGGGGGACTTAGCATTTACACGGAGAAAACTGATTTACTGAGATAACCAAATATTTTGCCAACCGAATGGTTTGGTTGGAGTACGCGATATGTTTGTTTTTGCCAACAGAAATTTCGTTAAAACCATATATTTAAATTGTGTCAGGATTTGGTTGCTGCAACCAAATGATGCTCTTGGAAAGAAATTCGGTTATACAATGAATCTGTTTTCTATGTGTATGATATGTTATATATCTAATTTAGGTTAGGTAACTGAACTATCAAAAAAAAAGGGTTTAGTGGCATGCCCCAGAAACATTTAAAAAGGGGTAATTTTTTTTCTCCCTTTACTACGCCATATAAATCTGCCAGGCCCTTTTAATAAAGTTCGAATAAATTTCCCTTAGGAATATATATAATTTGAAGATGAAATCGAATCTTTAAAGAGACGAAACATAAAAAAGTTTGTAAATTTAAGTACGTCAAGTATTTATGAAACCCAATTGGTATTGAATCGGTTAATTTATTAAGTTTTGTTTTTCTCTACACAAAGTTAAATCTGTATTTTATGTTGTGTTAATTTTTTATTTAAATTTTAAATTCTTTTAAAGCTTTACATTTTTGGTTATTGAGTTAGACAAACAGTCTTTGTATATTTTTAATGAATGACTTATTAAATTTAGCGATGAAAATGTTTTAAAAACAAAATGAGTATTTTGAACTGAAAATAGTTTGTTAAAATTGTTTAGTTAAGTGGGCGGATAAATATGAATTTGGTATTGTTTTTGTATTGGTCCTTTAAATAAATCTTAATTCAATTCAAGAAAAAACTATAAGTTCTATCAACTGATATTTAAGTGATTTTTATGAAAGTAATAAATATATGCTACTATTGAAGTACGAATTGTGATTATATCCTCGTCATGCACGGTCAGATTTAGACACCGTATAGATAAACATTATTTATTGTATAAGTGCTTTTGTATCACTTACGAGCACTGTTAGCAGAATTTGGTTATCAAAGAAAGCTAAATTTGAAAAACAAATTTCAAAATTTATTTACAACTTTTTCTCTTTTTGAAATGTGCTAAAATTACATCTGGCATCCTAAACAAAACAAAGAACTTAAGCCCACCCAGCAAAACCTTGGTAATGACTGGTCATTACTACATGCATTACATAGATCTCATATCACATTACCCGTTGAATTACTTTTAAACTAAATGTAATGAGTTACCGATAATTATACCCCACACATTACTATTTCACAATAGCTGAAACCAATAATATATGTTCTAAATCATTAAAAACCATAACTATGGCGTAGCCTAGTGGTTATCGTTTTTGCCTGACAGACATGAGGATCGCTGCTCAACTCGTGTTAGCTTCCATTGTTGTTTTTTTTTTTGTAATTTATATTAAACATCTATTTATAGAAATGTTGATGTTCATTAAGCAGTATTTAATAACAACGAGTTTTGTGAAAAATAGACATGTATAACAGTTGCCACAATAAATGTGTACATAAGTTAAAGCAATAAAAATCATAATGATGTCGTGGTCTAATGGTTAGAGTGTTTGCCTGACAATCGAGGGGTACGCTGATCAATACGTGTCAGCTCCTATTGGTTTTTAAATTTTTATACTTTTTTAAATCTATATTCAACATCTATTTATAGAACAGCTGATAAACTACTTACAGGTAACATCAGTGTAATGACTTTCCTCCAATGACATCACCATGTTAAAATAAGTAGTTTAGTAATTAAAAGTTAACTAGTGAACACTTAAGATTTCAATACCTAAAACTCATTACATGGTAATGAAAGGTTTTGCTGGGATGGTAATGAAAGGTTTTGCTGGGCAGTTTCAAACAAAAAAGCAATTGATAAAATTAAAAATATTAATTGAATTTACATGTATTAAGAAATTTTGAGTGCACTAATAGTACACAAAAAGTCCGTAAAAAATTTAGTTAAAACTACTAAAAATTAGTTAAAAATGATGCTGTAGAAAAAAACTGCTAAGTTAGCAGATTATTTTGCTATATAAATATTAGTAATATAGGAACAGCAAAAATAAAACTGTTAAATGTACAGAATTTTAGTTATATTTGAGCAAAATTTTTGTAAGTGGAGAATAGCAAATTAACCTGCTAAAATCAGCAAAAAATTTAGCTAAATAATTAGTAGCCTAAAAAAACACCAAAAAATTTAAAATTAAATTAAAGTTTTTTTCCATATTTTTTTTTAAATGCAAATAAAAATAGAGCCTTTTGAAAACAGCAGTTTACAATTTTTTTAGCAAATATTTCTGCTGATTTTAGCAGAATAGACTGCTATTTGCATGCAACTAAATTTAGCTTAAAAATAGCAAAAATTTTGTAGATTTAACAGTTTATTTTTGCTATTTTTAGTCTACAAATATTTAGCAAAATTTTCGGCAGATTTTACAGTACAATTTGCTATTTTCAATTATCTAAAAGTTAGCCTAAATATAACTAAAATCCTGTGAATTTAACATCTTTGATTTGAAAATAATTTAAACAGAAAGTGATATTAATTTATGATCTAGAGTCAAACTAAAAAGAACATTCATTTACTTAAAAATAAGAGATCAACTAAATATTCCCCCATTCATCTTTTAACATCTTAATTTTGCTGTTCTCATTTTACTAGTATTTAGCAAAAAAATCTGCTAATTTTAGCAGTTTTTTCTGCATCATCATTTTTAACTAATTTTTAATCAATTTTTCCGCTATTTTTACAGATTTATTTCTATGAGTGTATTGATTAATTGAATCTGTAAAACTCTAACTAAAATTTTGGCTAAACTGCAGTTTATGGGGTTTTGTCCAAAAAAAAATATGATCCCCTCTAGAATTAAAAACGAAAAAAACCGAAATAAATTTTGGGAGGGGCTCGGACCCGGGCGGCCCGTGGTGGGCAAAAAACGGGGGAACATAGTACCATATAAGTGTGGGTACTTAAATTAAAGGAAATTGTCTCACGATTCCAAAAATGTTATTCTTTTTTATCCATAAAACGTAGCCCTAACTAGAGCCATTTTAGTCCCTTAAGAGGGGGGAGTGAAAATAATGAAATTTTCTAGTATGGTAAAATGGTACTCAAATAATAGAAAATGTTCCCAGGACTTCAAAAATTATTTTTTTTCAATAATCTATACCCGCATAAAAAATTTAGACATTCAAAAAATTTTTTTTTTGTAAAAATCGCGCGATATAGTGTTGTCTGTGTCCGTCTGTAAAGTGTAATACAAATTTTTCTTAATAATTTTTTCCACCTTTAATTAAAATAATTTTCCTTGATCAAAATATGTTTGAGAAATATATCAGATTTCCAAATGCATCGGTTTGTTAAATTCGAGTGGTTTATTAGTTTACAATGGAAAAAATAATTAAAACTATTCAAAATAATACATTTTGAAAAAAAAAAAAATTACTTTGTGCTTCCAGAGTGGTAAAAAAGCTTAACAAGGACCTAATAATTGAAAGAAAGCCTGAAACGGGAAAAGCAAAGGGCTCCAGGAACGAGTCGAAAGTCAAAAAGGTGGAGATGCTATTGAGGGTGATTCCAAATATATTTGGACGCGAAGCGGCATGGTGTGTGCAATGTTCGGAAACTTTTGTGCGCAGTGTTAAAGCTTGGGCTAAAACATTTAAGGTTCAGAATGTTTCGGACAGATACCAACAAAACGAGCAAAACTTCTCTGTGTTACATTTTTAGTGGCGCACTCTTTACCCCATTGAAACGCGAACTGAACCTCATGTATCTATTTAAGTCTCAGCTAAGTGTCCCTAATATAGTGGTCCAAAATCTTCTCTTTTGTCTTAAAGAGAAACGAAATGAGGCTAATTGGTCTGTCCCCTGCCTTTGGAATGAACACCACTTTAACCACTCGCCAAGGCGTTGGTACAGTGTGTCCAAAAGCACAATTCTTAGCCGATTTTCAAAATTCTTTTTTTGTATTTGAATTTACAAAATACATACTGCAAAAATCTGATACGTCCAATTTTTGAATTTCAATTTCTAATTATATTAATTTTTTTTGTGAATATTAAAAAAAAAATCCTTTTTAAACTTTTTCCCAAAAAAAAAAAAAACTAAGAATTAGGGGCATTTAAATGATATGTACCTTTAATTAAAGGTATCGGTGCTCCGAACAAAAAAAAAAAAAAATGTTTTTTTTATTTATTTGTGTCTCCTATGATCAATTTAATTTTCAAAAATTGGCATTTTAATTTACTTTTATCTTCCTTATTTTTTAACACATTCCAAGCTCTATGCTTGAGGATATATAATCACAAATCGATATGTTAAAATAATACCCTGACCACATAGGTGTAGGGTATAAAAATTAAATCTATGTATGTGAAAAATCGCAACTTTTTGTTCTAAATATTAACAATAGAATGGGCCGAAGTTAAAAAATATTCAATTCCAAAGTGGTACCAGCGAAAAAAGTTGTGGAAAAATATTTAAAATGGCGAAAAATAAAATTTTGGAAAGCGATTAATATTTTTCCAAATATCCGATTTTGAAAAATCGATTTTAATATCGTGTGATACATCGTTTTTAGTTGAACCTTGGTACGCTGAAACCTAGGGTGGACCTTATTTTTCAACTTGCGATTTAAGGCTGCCCCGCCCCCCCTAGAAATGTGCCTTTGGATATAAAAATACTGCATGCAAAAAATTAAGGTGATCGGATAACGGGAACACGTGCCGCATCGGCCCTGAAGTTTGAAATACGATTTTGGCTTTCTTTCAAAATACTGGCTCTTTAGTAGCCGTATTTTTTAAAAATGTAAATAGAATCATAATCTAGACTGAATTATCTTTCTGGTAATGTATAAAAATCCAAAATCGGTTGGAAAATATTTTAATAATTGCAATTTCCTCAGGGTTAAAATGAGATAAATTATGAAAATCGCAAAAAATAAAATATTTCTTTCCAAAATTTACAATGTTACTCTAGTTTCATTTCTGAAATCCACAAATATTCATATATAAATTTTTGTCCCTTGGCTTATGATATATTAGTCCCAGGTATGGCCAAAGATGGGATTTGTTTTTGTTTTTATAAATTTGCAAAACTCTAGTTTTGAGTTTTTTAAAATTTTGTTCAACAAAATATAAAAACAAGTGGTCAACGAATAGTGGTTTATTGAATACATCTTAGAGAATAATTCTACTGAAAATTACACATATCCCTCTTTTAGCTTAACAGTGACGACGTTTTAAATTTGAAAATTTTAGAGAAAAGTGTGATTTTGGCCAATAATTTAGATAATAGTATTAATTTTTGTGTTTTTAGTTAGCTGTAACAAAATCACTTCCGATTTCTTTTAATTCTGATACAAGAGATTGTTTTCCGAAAATTTTGTAAAACTCCGACAACGTTAACCCTTTCTTTGCCAAGGTCAAAATTTTTGAAATTTTTCTATTTTTCCTGGAAGTATAATAAAACAATGTGTTGTTTCTTGCGGAATTTGGTGAAAGTTGTCCAAATAACTCTGTTAACAGCAAATTTTATACATAGTAATAAAAAATTGGAAATTAACTCTTACAGGCATATGGGGTCAAAATGACCCCAAATTTTTTAAATGTAAAAAAGTGTCATTTGACATGAAAATCGATATAAAAACCTTTAATTAAGCATTTTCTAGAAAAAAATATAAATTAACCTGTTTGTGTACATGGATACAAACTGACTTATTTTTTATGTTAAATAACGCTGGGGGTTATTATGTAATTCTATTCGAAACGGAAATGCTTTCGAACAGAATTTTCACATTGAAAATAAAGTACCAAAAAACAGTTTTTCATGGGGTAAAATATTGAAAACGTGTATGAGATTGTCCAGCATACACTTTTTCAATGTTTTCCCCCATTAAAAACTGGGTTTTAGTACTTGATTTTCAATGTGAAAATTCTGTTCATTTTTTTCATTTCATTTCAGCATTTCCGTTTTGAATCGAATTACATAATAACCCCCCTGGTTGGCTGACAAAAATTATGTAGAAAAAGTCTGTAATGAAATTTAACTGTTTTGACCCCAGCGGTATTTTTTGCTAATTTTAGCAACACATGTCTACTGATTTGTAGTATATACAATAAAATTAGTAGAAAAAATTAGTAGCCGCTACTAAATTTTAGCAAAATTGTTGTAAACAGCAATTTAAAATCGATTTCCTAAAATCAGTTAAAAAATTTACTAAATATCAATCATTTTAGTACAATGAAATTAGTACAAATAATTAGTAGATGCTACTAAATTTCAGTAAATTGTTGTAATCTGTAATTTAAAATCAAACTGCTGAAATTAGCAAAAAAGTGTACTAGAAAATAAACAATCTGTAAAATCTAAAAAAAAACATTAAAATCAAATTTAATAAAAAAAAATATATATATTTTTTTCTTTCGATTTTAAAAAATGTATAAGTACTTTATCACCCGAGTAAAAATATTTTCTATATAACTATTTATGATTTTATAGATTTATATATCGTTGAGTATTGTCATAAGGTCTGCGTTCGATGAAACCTAGTGCACACATTATTACTTGTAAACTTTTACAAATTCAAAAAAAAAATTTTTTTTTTAATCAAGATGCCTTTGCTAAATATGTACAAATCCTCATGTCAAGTTTTAAAATTATTCAATATCTAATGGCTTTAAAATGAGCTGTGAAATAGAAGTGCGTGAAAAAATAATTCGATTATATAACGAAATATAGTATTTGTACCCAGATATGCAAATTCACCTAATAACCACTACAATGTGAGCCAGGATCGCCGTTTTTTGACCAAAAGTACACTCATAGAAATAAATCTGTTAAAATAGCAGACAAAGTTACTAAAAATTAGTTAAAAATGATGCTGCAGAAAAAACTGCTTAAATTAGCAGATTTTTTTTACTAAATACTAGTAAAATGGGAACAGCAAAATTAAAACTGTTAAATTTACAGAATTTTAGTTATATTTAGGCTAACTTTTAGTTAATTGAAAATAGCAAATTGTTCTGTAAAATCTGCAGAAAATTTTGCTAAATATTTATAGACTAAAAATAGCAAAAATAAACTGTTAAGTCTACAAAATTTTTGCTATTTTTAAGCTAAATTTAGTTGAATGCAAATAGCAGTCTATTCTGCTAACATCAGCAGAAATATTTGCTAAAAAATTGTAAACAGCTGTTTTCAAAATGCTCGATTTTTATTTGCATTTAGAAAAAAAAAATCGAAAAAAACTATTAAACAGTTTTATTTTGGCTGTTCCTATATTACTAATATATAGCAAAAATAATTTGCTAATTTAGCAGTTTTTTTTGCAGCATTATTTTTAACTAATTTTTAGTAGTTTTAATTAAATTTTTTTACGGACTTTTTTCTATTAGTGTACAATTCAGATAAAGAGAAAATATGTTTATATGTATATTCAAAATCTAGGATTCTTGAATATATATTTTTTTTTTTTTTAAAGAGAAGCAACACTCAGGAAATTCTTCCTATTAATTAACGTGTTGCTTCCTTTGGAAACGGGATAGAGAAGAAGTGAAAGGTGGTGAAAGATGAAGGGCTTCAAATATGGCAACACTGTAATTGCGTGAGATGTTGAATTTTAGAACAGTTGTTGCGCGCCATCTGATGGTGAGTTGGCGAACTTTGTTGAAGCTTTTTAGTTCATAGCCCTGTTATATTATTTTACTTCGGTGGGGTTAAGTGCTATGGGAACACCGAAGGAGGACGCTGCGATATGTATGAGGGATAGAAAAAACTCATACATATTACTATTTTTTATAAATTGATGTTGCCTTGGTTGGGGCTCGAACCCGCAACCTCACGTGTAACAGTCCAATGCGCTAACCATTACACCACAGCGCCCACATTTGTGAGTGAAATATTGTATCATTATGGTTACTCGTTGTTAGTTGGCGAGAGTTCAAAGTCAAAGTTTTATAATTTTGTAACATTTTTTTATTTTATAATGATACAATAAAAAACTATAAATAAACAATAATTTGTTCCAAAAACAATCTCAAATTATAAAACTGAAACTACCCAGCCAGAAAATGCCGATGGTAAGAAAAATAAAACACTGGCAAAGCACTGATTGCCAATGGTACAACAAATAAAGTGATTTCGAACGCTCCGCCAACGTTAGTAAAGCGTGTTTTGCCAGTACTTGATTTACAAAAGTTGCAAACGTAAAAATAATAAAATCGCTGGCACAGCCCTGGTTTAGAATGCATTCCCAACGTTGCCAAAAAGTGCTTTGCCAATACTTAATTTACAAAATTTACAACCATAAAAATTTTAAAAGTGCTCGAACAGCCCTCGTTTAGAACGCTTGCCCAACGTTGGCAAAAAGAGCTTTGGCAGTACTTAATTTACAGTGAAAATAATAAAAGCACTGGCAGCGGGATAATTTAGAACGCATCGCCAAACGGTGGCAAAAAGTGTTTTGCCAGCATTTAATTTCGAGTAATTCTTAAGTGTAGTCCACAAAACTACTAATTAAATTAACATTTAAACTTTTTTATCTTAAATATTCTTAAATATGTCTTAAGTCAGAAATTTTGTTGAAAATTTTTGATTTAAGTAAAAAGTCGTTCTGATGGTAAAACGTCGTTAAACAGTTAAGACGTTAAATTTAATGAAGAATTTTCAGAAGTAAAAGAAATTACTTGTAGTCCCATAGAAAAAGAAGTACAAATTTATATTACTAAAGAGGAAGAATAATACACTGAAATTAAACAATCTGAATAGGATTATGAATCAGCAAATGAAGAAACAACCCGAGTAAAAAAAATTATATATAATCATATGTGGCATATATTACAATATATAATTAGACATGTGGTTATGTATATCCATATATAATTATATATGAGGTTTTTTCCGAAAAATTTTCCTTATATTATGCCATATATAATTTTATCTAATTAGATATCGGCCTTCATAATATTATATATGGCATATATAATTATATATTACATAACATGGTTGATCTTATTGCATATATAGTTATATATAGAACTATATCTTAATATATATGGTGGCATTTTAGCAATATATAATTATATATGGTATCATTTAAACAATATATAATTATATATGGTGACAGTTAAACTAGATATTATCATACATGGTGCTATTTAAACAATATGTGGTCATATATGGTACCTCATAAACCAAATCTTTAATTCAGTTCCAGATATGATAATATATGGTACTATATATAGTGCGATATATATTTATATATGGTGTTATTTAAGCTATATATTATCATATATGGTGCCATTCAAACCATATATTATCATATATGGTGCCATTCAAACCATATATTATCATATATGGTACCATTTAAACCATATATTATCATATATGGTGCAATTTCAACAATATATGCCCATATATGGTACCTCATGAACAATATTTTTAATACAGTTCCACATATGATAATATATGCTACCATGTATAGTGCAATATATATTTATATATGGTGTTATTTAAGCAATATATTACCATATATGGTGCCATTTAAACCATATATTGTCATATATGGTGCCATTTCAACAATATAGCTCATATATGGTACCTGATGAACGACATTTTTAATACAGATATGATAATATATGCTACCATATATAGTCCCATATATATTGATATATGGTGTCATTTAAACAATATTAATATATAGACATATATGGTATCATTTAAACAATATATTGTCATATATGGCACAATTTAAACAATATATGCTGGCAAACCGTTGGCGATGGTCGGTTATGCGTTGGCAGAACGTTGCATTAACTATCTTTGCAAAAAATAGATTTCAAAAAACATTTTTCAAAAAATTGAGAAAACTTTTTTAATATTTGCTTTTAAAAACATGAAATTTAACCCAGTCCACCAGATTGTCAGCCAAGACCTCTATACTCTAATCTAACGAGACTTGTTATAGATGTGTGATAGCTACAAATTAAATGAATGATAAAAGCATTTCGAGCTAACTTATAAGCATCGAAAAAAGGTATTCCAGAAATTATTAAATGTATTTTAGAAAATTTTAATTGTATATCACAAAATATTATTTGCACTTCAGAAACTACAATATTACGCAAATTTAATTATTTATTTATTTAGTTGTGTCCAGAAATAATGAAATCTATTTCAGAATTTCATAGCTAATAGAGAAAAATTTCTCAAATACATTTCATAATTTAGGAAATACGATTGATAATTTCTGAAATACAGTTTGATAATTTCTGAAATACAGTTGTGAACTATATCTTAATATATATGGTGGCATTTTAGCAATATATAATTATATATGGTATCATTTAAACAATATATAATTATATATGGTGACAGTTAAACTAGATATTATCATACATGGTGCTATTTAAACAATATGTGGTCATATATGGTACCTCATAAACCAAATCTTTAATTCAGTTCCAGATATGATAATATATGGTACTATATATAGTGCGATATATATTTATATATGGTGTTATTTAAGCTATATATTATCATATATGGTGCCATTCAAACCATATATTATCATATATGGTGCCATTCAAACCATATATTATCATATATGGTACCATTTAAACCATATATTATCATATATGGTGCAATTTCAACAATATATGCCCATATATGGTACCTCATGAACAATATTTTTAATACAGTTCCACATATGATAATATATGCTACCATGTATAGTGCAATATATATTTATATATGGTGTTATTTAAGCAATATATTACCATATATGGTGCCATTTAAACCATATATTGTCATATATGGTGCCATTTCAACAATATAGCTCATATATGGTACCTGATGAACGACATTTTTAATACAGATATGATAATATATGCTACCATATATAGTCCCATATATATTGATATATGGTGTCATTTAAACAATATTAATATATAGACATATATGGTATCATTTAAACAATATATTGTCATATATGGCACAATTTAAACAATATATGCTGGCAAACCGTTGGCGATGGTCGGTTATGCGTTGGCAGAACGTTGCATTAACTATCTTGGCAAAAAAATAGATTTCAAAAAGCATTTTTCAAAAAATTGAGAAAACTTTTTTAATATTTGCTTTTAAAAACATGAAATTTAACCCAGTCCACCAGATTGTCAGCCAAGACCTCTACACTCTAATCTAACGAGACTTGTTATAGATGTGTGATAGCTACAAATTAAATGAATGATAAAAGCATTTCGAGCTAACTTATAAGCATCGAAAAAAGTATTCCAGAAATTATTAAATGTATTTTAGAAAATTTTAATTGTATATCACAAAATATTATTTGCACTTCAGAAACTACAATATTACGCAAATTTAATTATTTATTTATTTAGTTGTGTCCAGAAATAATGAAATCTATTTCAGAATTTCATAGCTAATAGAGAAAAATTTCTCAAATACATTTCATAATTTAGGAAATACGATTGATAATTTCTGAAATACAGTTTGATAATTTCTGAAATACAGTTGTGAATTTCGGAAATATAATTAATAATTTCTGAAACAGAATTGATAAAACTAAACTTCAATTGACTAGTTCTGAAATACAATTCATAAATGTGAAAAATAATTGATGAGTTCTGAAACACAATTGATAAAACTGAAATTCAATTGATTATTTCTGAAATACAATTGATAAATCTTAAAACAATTAATACAATTGGAAATGGTGTAGAGCGTCAAAAAGATGTAAATAAAATTATTTTATTCAAAGATTTTAATTTAATAAAAAAATAAATATATAATTTTATAAAAAAATTTATAGAAAAAAAATTTTAATTTTATAAAAAGAAATTCATTTTGTAAAAGAAATGCATATTGAACTCGTTACCTTCTGAGTTTAAACCTTATTTTAACAAAATATTGTAATTTTTATACAATCAGTGCTCTGCCAGTCTATTATTTTTTGAACAGTTGGCAATATATGTCTGGGATCTTATTTAATCCCAAATAAAAAGAGATCTTACGTAGTACCCAAATACAATGCCGCATCTAATTTTATCTGTCATTTTTATGGATACTTTTAGATGTCAATCCCCAAATATATTGCTGTTTCTAATTCGATCTGCCATTTTAATACCGAAATAAATTGCTGGATCTAATTCGATCTGCCATTTTTCTTATAAATTTAGATCCAAGTTTATCTCCAAATATATTGCTGGATCTAATTTGATCTGCCATTTTTCAGATCAATTTATATCTAAGTGTATCCACAAATATATTGCTGGATCTAATTCGATGTGCCATTTTTCGGATCAAATTAGATCTAAGTTTATCCCCAAATATATAGCTAGATCTAATTCGATCTGCCACTTTTTCGGATCAAATTAGATATACGTTTATCCACAAATATATTGCGGGATCTAATTTGATCTGCCAAAATTGAGATCAAATTAGATCTAAGTTTATCCCCAAATATATAGCTGGATCTAATTGGATCCGCCATTTTTCGGATCAAATTAGATCTAAAAATATCCGCAAATATATAGCTGGATCCGCCAATTTTCGGATCAAAATAGATCTAGGTTTATCCCCAAAGATATCACTGGACCTCCCAATTTTGAGATATAACTTGATCTTAGTTTATCCCCATATATACAATGGGATCTAATACGATATCATTGGATACACCCAATTTTGAGATCTAATTGGATCAGCTAGATATTACAGCAGATCTTAAACAATATCAAATTGGATATAATTAGATATTGCGCGAGATCAATTTTTTTTACTCGGGAAGAGAGGTACCAGAGCAGCAAAATGAGGAAGTCGAACAACAAGAAGATAATCCACAACAACAAAGTTCTACTATAGATGAAGGTAATCCACGTAAATCTGATAGGTTGAAAACAAAACCAATGATAAATTGGGCGGAAAAATTAGAACAAATTTATTTAGTAAATCATAAGAATTTGTTTAATAATGATAATATAGCATCAAATACATGGAACAAGATGCTATCTTTAGATGAAAATGAACGAGATTTATGGTTTAAAGCTGCTCAAGAAGAATATAAATCCCTTCTAAAGAATAAAACCTGGATATTAACAGACTTATCCAGCGGAATAAGAATTTTGTAGGATGTAAGTGGGTCTTTCAGTTGAAAAGTGACACCATGAATAAAATTAAATACAAAGCACGGTTAGTAGCTAAAGGATATATTCAATGGTTTGGTGAAGATTTTGAAGAAACCTTTGCGCCCGTTGGTAAGTTTGTCACATTAAGAACTTTATTATCGGTTAGTGCCTCCAAGAAATATGTAGTAAAACATCTAGATGTTAAATCAGCATTCCTAAATGGAACCATACAGGTAGAAATTTATATGGAGCAACCTCAACGGTTCATTGAAAAAGCTAAAGAAGGTTTAGTTTGCAGATTAAAGAAATCAATCTATGGATTAAAGCATGCTGCCAAGTCATGGTATGACAAATTAAATGAAATTTTAATTAAACTTGGGTTTAAAAGAGGTAAAGCTGAAACCTGTTTGTACATGGCAACAATCAATGAAAGTATTATTTATCTATTACTATACGTAGATGACATTTTAATATGTTGCGAAAAAGTGCATATTTATCTAAAATTTATATTGACTTGAATAAATATTTTGAAGTTAAATATTTGCGAATTGTCTCGTCATATCTACGTATTCAAGTAGAACGAAATTCTGATGGTGATTTTTTGTTAAACCAAAAAGAGAAGATTCAGAAATTAATAAGTGAATGTAAATTGCAAGATGCCAAACCAAGTTATATTCCAATGGATCCTGCATTTATAACAATCACACATGAAGACAATACGATGCCAAATAAGGAAAAAATACAGGTCTATTGTTGGTATGTTATTACACATTTCAATTACTTCCAGACCTGACATATCTGCTGCAGTGTCAATACTATGCAGACGAGTTGCTAATCCATGTAAATGTTATTGGGAAGCTGTTAAAAAGGTTGTACGTTGTCTTAAAACTACAATCGAAAGAAAATTAATTTTGAAAAGACGTTCATCTATAAATATTAAATCGTATGTTGATGCTAATTGGGCAAGTGATTATGGTGGTAATGTTATATCCTGGTGATCTAAAAAGCAATCAACAATAGCATTATCATCAACCGAAGCTGAATTTATAGCAACATCTTATGCAGGTCAAGAACTATCTTGGGTAATCCAATTGTTAAAAGATTTTAACATTTCAATAACCATGCCTATACCAATGCACGAAGATAACCAAAGCTGCATCAAAATTATTATGTCGTCCAAATTTAGTGCAAGAATAAAACACATAGATGTGAAGTTCCATCATATGATAATAAAATTATAGATCTAAAGTATTGCCCTTCAGACCAACAACTCGCTGATTTTCTCACCAAACCTTTACCACAGCCAACTTTCATAAAACAACTTGAGAATATATTTCATTGAGAGGGGATGTTGGATATCAACAAAATATTCACTTTGTTTAAAATACATTAAAAGGAAAACATTCTGTTTTAATCAAATAAACTTTGTTTTATAAATAATAATTAAAAGAAAATTTTCAATAAAATTAAATAGAACTTTTTGAACCTTTATACAAAATAAAACAATCTTGCGCTTTTTGATTGGATAGGGTTCCAATATGTTTTGCCAGCGTTTTAAAATTATACATTTGGTACTGGCGAAGCACTCATTTTATTATTTCAAAAGCACTTTATTGATTATTTGGCCAGTGCTTGTCAACGTTTTAAAAAACAAACGGCCAAGCCCTGTCCGGTGTTATCATTTTGGGGTTGGCAAAGCACTATATCTTTAAAAATCTTTCGCTCTGCCAACCCAGGCACCACTATTAAAAATACTGGCCCAACGCTTTGCCGTTCGTATTTTTCTGGCTGGGTAGTTATCATACACAGAAAGAATTTACAAAATTCTAATTAATTTTTAAACACCTTTCTCATACCAAATTTGTAAATACAAAAAACACTTTCTAAAAATGCACCAACAAAGAAATTTGTAAATCCAAAGAGAATTTTTTTATTTTTGTAATAGTGTATTTAGACTAGGCAGAAACTAGTAGTTTTTGGCCATTTTTAGTTTTTGAGCCGAAAACTGCAAAATTAATTTAGTTTTTCCATACAATTTTCCTACAAACTGAAAACCAGTTTCTATCTGGTTTTTACCAAAAACCAAGTAAAAATATTTGAAATGTGCATTTTTTATACACCCGGTATCATTTATAGTTAATTTTCGGTACACCCTGTTACAACGAATATAGGAGTAAAGCAAGTGTCAAAAAAATATATTTTAATTTTTTCAGAATATTTCTAGTTTAGTTTGAGATTGTGTGTTGTTATTCTTTTTTAAATTTATCAATAATTTTTTTACATTAATTTAAAAATAAAAAAAGGAAGAAAAGTGTATAATAAAAAAGTGTTATGACAAAGAAAAACTAAATAACAAGTGTAAATGACTTGGCTTTTGCAATTTAGTTTTGTACAAAAACCAGATAGTTTTTGCTTAGTCTAAATTCAGTATAACTTTGAATTTTTATTTTAAACAATTTTTAAATCCAAAAAAATGTTTTTTTTTTTTCAAACTGAATTTTTATTTTTAAACAATTTTTATATGAAAGATAACAATTTACAAAGGAGTTACAAATATTTCAAACAAAAAAATTGTTGGAAATAAAATTTCAATTTAAAAGAAAATGTGATTGCTTCTACAAATTCCAATTGTTGGTGCCTACTGTTTTGTCTGTGTAAAAACAAAAAAATAAATATAGAAACCTGTTAAAATTAATTTTACCTGAAAAATGTTCCAAGAGATATTAGAAAAACTTGAATGCCATTGTGTTCCCCAAGATGTCTTCCACCTAAGTTTTTGCGACCGTTTGCGACCTTTCATAAACTTTCGAGATTTTGCCCGTTAACTAAAAAGTACATTCAGATCTCGCTGATTTCCAGCATTCCAGAGTTTTAGTAAAAACCAAACTAAAAATAAAAAAATTAAGGTTCTGGTTTTCTCACACAGACTAACCCCCTAAAGTCCAGCTTTGTGGGACATTTGAGCGCCAATTCTGAATAACTGGCATTGAAGTTAAATTTTTAACTTTGACGTCTCCAGAGACTTATAGTAGAGTTTCATGATAAATATTTTTGCGGAACATTTTAACCCTCTAACTCTTCAACTTACGGGTCTTTTTAACACTTTTTTTTTTAATTGTGGATTTAGAGGGTTAACATGTTCCACAAAAATGTCCCTAGTAGTGTTTTACAAAAGTTCGATGAACAAATTTTATATCTAAAATGGAAGATTCACATGGTTTCCTATGCCGATTCACAATAAACATTTGCAAAAGGGGGGAAATTTTAACCCCCCAAAAACATAGGGTCAGACGTTATCTTTTAAAAGCCGATACACGCATATTTTTCTTTGGTATCCTCTGCCAGAATCAGTTATCAGAACCTTTTTTTGTTATGTTTTGTACACATAACAATTTTAAATTTATGGCCGCCATATAGGCTCCGCCATGTTGAATTTTTAAAATTTGATTTCAAATTCGTAATCTGCTACCCAAAAAATTCCCTTGGTGGAAATTTTAAGTAAATCAGACGACATAAGAAATTTAATGAAAAAATTGTTTGTCGCCATATTGGATCCGCCATTTAGAACTTCAAAATTTTAATTTCAGATTTTTAATCAGCGGACCCTAGACCTATATAATTGATTATTTAAAGTCCAATATATTAAAAATTCATGGCCGCCATCTTGGATTCGCCATTTTGAATTTTAAATTTGTTATTACAGATTTGTAATCAGCAACTTCCAAACCTCCCTTTGTGATACTTTTTTTTAGTCTCATATACTCAATATTCTAGCTTTGGCCAAAAGTCGTTGATGCTGGCCCACTGTGCAC
The DNA here is from genome assembly GCA_949987735.1 of Leucophora obtusa. Classification (NCBI taxonomy): domain Eukaryota; kingdom Metazoa; phylum Arthropoda; class Insecta; order Diptera; family Anthomyiidae; genus Leucophora; species Leucophora obtusa. The sequence continues at coordinate 117,100,899 of OX465297.1, forward strand.
TGACGAGTCTTTGGGTGAGACAAAACTGCGGCTGTCTGGTGATTCCCTTGTGTCTGTTACATTTTTCAATAAAAATGCTTTGTTAAGCCCAAACCACATAGTGAAAGTGCCAGTGGAAGTGCTGTCAAACTTTATTCTTAAATTTCACGAAAACGATTAAATATTTTAAAAAAAATCTTATTGCGTTTTGTTAAAAACAGCTCTTGTTTATTCAGCAACTTTTCTAATTTCTCGCCAGTAACAAATAGAGAAAATACAAAAAACTGCTTTATCGACAAAACGTCGCACTGCGGTCGATACTGCGTTTATCTGGTTTAGGCTTTAAGGGCGGATTATGGAACCGTAAACGTAAATGTGATGTAACTGTACCGTGCCGTACCTAAAAAGTACACTTATAGATTACCGTAAACGACATTACTATTTAGCATCTATTTCATGTGGTTTTATATTTTATTCTAAATTTTTCCATTTATTTGTTAATTTTTATTCCTTATTTGTTGTTTGAATCAATTTTCTTTAATCATTTCATATTTTTTCCGGCTAAAATCATTTAGCTGTTTCGATGCCGGATAGAAAATTCAGATTTCAACAGAATGATCCGGCAAGTTCGTTTACATTTACGTGTTAGTAACCATTCGTATACATTTCTTCTTGTGGTATCGAAACAGCTGATTCGTTACAGATACGTTTACGGTTGGATAAGTCAGCCTTTATTCTTCCTGAAAATGAACTTTAGAAAAATTCTTTAGTAATTAATTCTAATATTAATTACGATAGTCCTATGTGACGGTTACAAATATTTTACTCGAAAAAAATTTCATTGGCATTGAATTGTAATGAAATTTTTTGGCATTGACATCAAGTAATGCCAATTAAATTTCAATGTCAGTGAAAAATTCCCAAGTATGTCACACGATAAAAATTAACTTTTAGGAACTTTAGGAACGGTAACCGGTATAGCAATTTTTCAAAATGGTACAACATTAGAACAGAGAACATTTTACAACTTCGGCCCTCTCTAATCAACAATATTGTTTTAAAAAAAATGGCTCCTTTGTCATTCAACATATAATTTTGTAAAGTTGTAAAATTTTATTTATGATTTTTGTCTAAGATTTTTAGTTTTTTTTTACTATTAACTAATTGCGTTGAATAATGTACTTGATATTGTCTTTAAAATGTAGACTTTTGGTAGAGTTTTAAGTAACATCTTTTATTAGTTGTTGTTTCTTTTGATATTTTAACTCATATTTGCTTAAATATGGAATTTAAAAACTATAATTTGTTTTTGAATACTGTTTACTCAACAAAAATTTCCCTGAAATAGGGATTTCAAGATAAGATTCATTTACGGTTTTTAATAAATTTGTTTAGTTTAGTTTACTAAGAGTCTAGTCTTCGATGCCTTTTTTACTTGACTACTGGTAGTTTTTAGTTTTTATTTAAATCATATTGTTTTAATTATTATTTTATTAGTTTGGTTTATAGGAGCTCTGTGCTAAACTGTATGTTTTTGATATTAAAAAAAACTAAAAAGAAAATTATAAAGAAAAATTCAATTCAATTGTTGTTTTTTTTGTTTAAATGACATAATAAACTTTATTAAGACTGTTCGTTCTTAATTATTATTTACAGAGCCTTTTTTATTGTAGTTGTTGTTTGTATAAGTTAATGTATATTTCAAGAAGCCTTTTTGTTTTGTTCTTATTACTCTAGTTTTAACATCTTAACTTTTACTTACTAATATTATTTTTTATTATTTCATTATATAAATTATCTGTATGCAAGTCTTTTTTTTATACATTTTACCTAAGTAATTTATAAATAAATAATATTTATAATATTTTACAATAATAAATAATAATATTTAACTAAATACAAACATAATTTAACAATATTTTCAAAACTTATTTTCAAATAATAAACAAAAATAAACAATCATACTAAGTTTTATTTATTTTTAAACACTACATAATAGTTTATCCTTAATAATTGTTTTTATATATAAATTTCTTTTTATATATAATAATAATTGTAATCTTAATCACTCACTTACATGCATATAAATCACATTCATTAAATTTTAAAATCAAACAAATTTCTAAGAGGATTAAACGAATTTAAAATGATATAGATATGATGTCTTAGAAATTAGAAAATTGTTGTATTTAATATTTTATTTAATTTTTAAAAACACAATTATTGATGGTAATTGTCATTTAAACTCAACTCATTATAGTAGAACACTCTTGCGTATGATTATTTTTTATCGTATTACTCATACGCAATGGTGTATTTTCAGTAAAAAGCCGTTGAGACATTTTTTAATATCACTAGTTTACAAAATGCTAAAAATGTTCCACGTACTTCGGCCGAACATTTTTTTCTAATATATTTCGGTTGCATACTTGTTATTTGCTGGATGCTATTTGAATATTAAGACTTTATCTGTAGGGTAGAGGGGGGATCCTCACCAGTGGGGCACATACACCATTCTTAGATTTTTGAATTAATTGAATTATTTTTATTTAAAATCATTTTCATTCAATTTATTTCCGTATAATATAACTCATTAGTAATAAAATACGTACTAAAAATTTATTGTTTTATTAAAAAAAAAAAAAAAATGTTTTTGGGTGGTTTAACTTTAAACACCGCTGTGGTAAATATAAGCAATTTTGTGGGATTTGTACTCATTCTTGGGGATTTGTACGCATTTTATGAATACATTTGCATGTAAAACATGCTCTTTTCCGCACAAATTTAGTAAATTAACCCACTAATTTCAAAATTTCATTTCATTTTTACGCACTTCCAATGTAAAATTACACATTATTTGTGCGCACCAACTTACACATAATGTGCGTATTTATTTTTCAATAACACACAAAGAGTAAAGTTATCAATTTATAGCAGGAGTACCGTTTCCTACTACAATTTGGTTAAATTTCAACAGAATTTAATTAGAGTGTGTAAAAAATTAAAAAATTGTAAATTTTCAAAAAATATTGTCCAAGTTACATGTCATTATACTTGTGTGCGGTCATTCCCTGTGTAAAGGAAGCCAGCTTGTGTGTACACTCAACCAAGAAAGTATGTAATGGCTACTGAAAAATTTGCTGTTATTACGGGAAATTTAACTGTTTTGAGCCCAGCGATATTTTTTTTTGCCAATTTTAGCAACACATGTCAACTGATTTGTAGTACAATAAAGTTAGTAGAAAAAATGAATAGCCGCTACTAAATTTTAGAAAAATTGTTGCAATCTGCAATTTCAAATCGATTTGCTAAAATCAGTTAAAAAATCTACTAAATATCAATGATTTTAGTACAATGAAATTAGTATAAATAATTAGTAGACGCTACAAAATTTCAGCAAATTGTTGTAAACTGCAATTTAAAAGCAATCTGCTGAAATTAGCAAAAAAGTGTACTAAAAAATAACCAAACTGTAAAGCCACATTCACAATGAGAGATCGCATGATACAAAAAATTTGTAAGTGCGATAAAGAAAGGAACAAAATCCATTCTGCAGAGTGAAGTAGGTACTCTATCATTGTGAATGTGGCTTAAATCTAAAAAAAAAGAATTAAAATCAAATTTAATAAAAAATTTTTTTCTTTCGATTTTAAAATATGTATAATTACTTCATCGTACTTGAAATTTGGAGTAAAAATTGCAAACGGTTCTCCAGTTATTGCCTTTTTATGCATTGGATATACAATAAAATTTTCGGAGTTTTATTTTCAAACTAAGAATATATCAATAACAACAATTATAAACTAAACAGGAATTCTAAAAAATCAACGAATTTTTGTAAATAAAATTTCCTTGAGTATCCACTTGTTGCTAAACGAGTATATTTTTTGCTAAGTTTAGCAATCGGTTTTGTAAAATTAGTGACATGTTTTGCTAAAATCAGCAACGAAAATTAGTAAAAAAATCCTTAACTTGTAAAAATAGAATAGCAAAAATTATTACTAAAAAAATTGTACTAAAAATCAGTACAAAAATAGTAAAGTGTAAAGTAAACTTTTTTATCTGAGTGTTGGTTTTGAAAGTTCTCGGGGATACTAGTAAGCTCAAACAAGTATCTCGGAGTATTTTCAAACCCTACACACAAGCTGCCTTACTTTACTGCACTGGCATACCACTGGGTAACCACGGTGTTAAAAATAAATGACAGGCAGAACACTAATTTGGGAGCATTTTGCCAGTATTTGCTTAACAAAAATGTTGGTGGTTTATAAAAAAACCACTGGCAAAGAATTGGCTTAGAGTGATATTCCAATGTTTGCAACCAGTGGTTATCCAGTGCTACGTAATCAGAAATTGGCAGCGGTACAAAAATCAATTCACTAGTAGACAATTCACTAGTAGATGATTTTCCAAAAATGCTGACGCTTCTTTAAAAAAGGTTTGTGGTACGGAGGTTCCGAGTTCAAATCCGGTTGCAAGCAAATATTTTTTTGATTTTTTTTAATTCGAAATTTTTTTTGTTTTATAAAATCAATTTTTTTGTTTGTGGGAAACCTCCTTCAAGACCAACTTTTTTTTTGCTCCCCCAACGCTGGCATATTAGTTACAAAAAATTGTTTGCCGGTACTAGCAAGTATTACATGTGTCGATAGCTCAGTGGGTAGAGCAATCGTCTGCCAATCTGACGGCCTGGGTTCAAATCACGGCAGGACCAAAAAAAATGTATATGAACTTTTTTTAAATTTTATTTTACAACGTTCAAAAATTTTGTTCCTCCAGTGCCTTTCCGTCGCTTTTTGAACAGCCGGTCCTTTTGTCTCATTATGTTATCATTTTGGGAATGGGAAAGCACTTTTTGCCAGTACTTGTACCACCTGTTAAAGTGCTTTGCCACCGCTTTCGCATTTGGATTTTTCTGACTGGGTAGTTTTCTTTAGAAAATCCTAGATAACTAGTTTGCTTCAAAAATCTTGTTATCGATACATCGACAAACAGTTTTTTGTAAAAAAAACTTCTTATTGAATCATCTTTTACTAGTTTACTTTAGAAAATCTTGTTATCGATATATCGATAACTAGTTTTTTTTTTGAAAAATCTCTGTATCGATAACCAGTTCCCTTTAGAAAATATTGTTATCGATATATCGATAAGTAGTTTTATTTAGAAATTATTTTAATCGAATAATTAATTTTCTTTAGAAAATCTTGCTATCGATAACTAATTTTCTTTAAAAAATCCTGCTATCAATAACTAATTTTCTTTACGAATCGATAACTTAGTTTCATTAGAAACACTTTTTATCGCTATATTGATAACTAATTTTCCTTAGTAACTCTTGTTATTGGTACATCGATAACTAATTTTCTCAGAAAATCTTGTTATCAATACATCGACAACTAACTTTCTTTAGAAAATCTTGTTATCGATACATCGATAACTAACTTTCTTTAGAAAATATTTTTATCCATACATCGATAACTAATTTTCTTTAGAAGAGCTTGTTATCGATGACTAGTTTATTTAAAAAAAAACATTGTTATCGATGCATTGATACCTAGTTTCCTTTAGAAAATATTGTTATCGATAAATAGACATCTAGATTTCTATCGGAAAACTTGTATTCGATGCATCTTTAACTAGTTTTCTTTAGAACAATCTTGTTCTCACTATATCGATAACAAGTTTTTTTTTTCGAAAATCCTGTTATCGATACATAGATCGCTATTTTGACAATATTGTCATCGATAACTAGGCTTCTTTAGAAGAAATTTCTTTAAAAAAACTTGTTATATATATATATATATATAAATAACCAGTTTTCTTCATAAAATCTTGTATTCGATAACTTGTCATCTTGTAATCGGTATATGTATAAATATTAAAAAAACATTGTTATCGATACTTCGGTAACTAGCTGTATATGGCAAATATGTTATCGATACATCGATAACTAGTTCTATGTATAATATTGTTAACGATACATGTGTAAATAGTTTTCTTTAGAAAATATTGTTATCGATACTTCGATAACTACTTTTATTAAGAAAATCTTGCTATCTGTACATCTGTAACCAGATTTCTTTGGAAAATCTTGTTATCGATACATCGGTAACAAGTTTTCTTTAGAAAATATTGTTCTTGATAACTAGTTTTCTTTAGGATATTTTATCATACATATATGAGTTGGTAACAAACTATTGAAATAAATTTATTAATAAAGGATTTTCCTTAAAATATATTACCATCGATAACATGTTAGAAAATATAAAAAACGATGTCTTCGATAATGATTTTTTTTTTGTTGAAAATTTTCCATTAAAAATCTTGCTATTCACAAGTTTATCATTATTTTTTATTATAAAAAATAACATTACTGAAATTTTCATTATTAACAATTTTAAAAGCATCAATCAATAATTAAATTAAATTTACTTTTTATAAATATCAAAAATTTTGCTAACTTCTACAAACATCATATTAAATAAATTAAATTTTTATAATTTTGTTAACTTTTCACTTTGTTTTTATAAATATTTTAGTTATAAATTCTTTTTAGGGAATGGAGTAGTTATGTATAAACAACTAATTTTCATTCATTACTACAGATATACATTTTTACATTTTTTACTCATAACGTTGTCACACATTCATACAAAAAATTTACATTAATTAACTTTTTTTTTTGTACAATATCATCATTTTCTTGCAATTTGTTAGCAATTTATTCTATGGTGGAGGGTGAAGGTTGAGATGGGCCGGGTTAGTAACAAAAAACATATTTACAATTTTGGTTTTAACTGATTTTTTGAGGAGTGGAGGAGAGAAGTCTATGTTTCTATCTTTTTTTCGAAATTATATTCGAAAGGTTTTTGAGTTTTACTATTATTTAATTTTATGTGTATTTGTTTTTGGTTTTTTCTTTGTTTACATTACTAAAACTATTTCGAAAATGCTTTACAATAGGTCATTTTCGAAATAGTATTATTTGAGTTGCTATTACATACACGTTCTCTTTTCCTAGTGAATTTATTATTACATGAGGTATTTGAAGATGCAGCCGATACCGAAGTTGGCACCGAAGCCGATGCCGTCATATATGATGTGAATGTTTTGGTGGTGGCCAAGGTGCTGGGCGGTGAGAATGAATACGATTGTGGTAAGGCGGTATATATCGGTAACGATGATGAGGTGGATGAGCCTGCCATAGTGGCAGCACTCTGATGTTGTTGCATTTGCTGCTGACGATAAAGTTGTGATGATGCAGTAGTGTTGGTGTCGGTTTGTGATTCGGGTGTATTGGCATTTGTTTCGGCATCTTCGGCTATGACCGTTTCTATAATACGCAAAGGTTCTGGTGGTCCACGTTGACAATGCGAAACGATATAGTTTTTAAGGAATTTATCTTTGTTATGATGCAGATGTTGCAATTGAAGATGAAATTGTTGTTGTTGTTTCTGCTGTTGGTGGTGTTGTTGTAAATATTCAATAGAATACGAGTTGACGTTGGCTGAGGCCGAAGTACTTTTTGTTAAAGAGGCGGGTTTTGTGTTAATCATGTTGTTTGTTGTGGCTGCTGTTGCGGCAGAGGAGGAGGAGGAATAGTTCATGGTAAACATTTCAATGTCTATTCTAGCCGCAGCCGAGGATCTACGAGTTGTGTTGGGCTTAATGATGTTTCTGCCGGTGGTGCTTGTGGTGTTGCTAATGTTGGTGATTTTGTTATTACTGGCGTTGTTGATGATGAACGAGGGGGTGGAGTACTGGTCCGGTTCTTCGATTATTCAGCTGCCATACTTATTGGAAGATGTGTAATTATTAACTGCATTAGATCCGTTAGATGACATTAGATGAGTGTCAGGCACTAAATGTGGTGTTCTACTTGAAATAGGTGGCAAAATAGGACTTGTTGGCCAATGATATGTTGTAGCAGCAACATTATTGGATGAGGGAACACTTCTATGCAAAAAGCAGTTTGGTCTTGATTTAGTTCGTACAGATAATTTTTGGAATTGTTTTTTCAATTAGACACATTTTTATGATTTTTGATTAGACAGAGAGAGTTAGACACACACACACACACAACAACAACGAGTTAAACGATAGAACAAAAATTTAGATAAAAGAAAAAAATTTTGATTAAAAAATTTTGATTGTTTTGGTAACTGTATCTCTGTGGTTATTAACATTGACATTAAGCATGATTTTCAGATACAAATGATATAGAGACAGAAAGAGAGCGAGAGAGATATAGAGAATTACAAATGATTTAAAAGAAAATGTAAGAAATTTATTTAGAATTTTGCGATTTTTATTTTTGCTTATAATTAAAAGTGTTGCCAATTAACGATTATTTCATTCACTCAATATTTTCTATAGCGGATTTTATTCTATGGAATTTGATTTATTGGAACTTGTTCCTCATAAGTAAAATTTAAAGTGTAACTAATAAAGAACTACAGTACGGTGAAATGAAACAGTTGCAGGAGCTGCCACGTGCAGTTTTCTTCTTTTACAAATCATGGAATTTTTTAATTTAAAATATTGCAATTGACATTGTTCTACTAACAACAACTACTATTTGTAGCAGATGTACATTCAGCATCTCGCTGATTTTCAGCAAACACCTTTTGCTGAAATTACCAACATTTTTGCAAGCACGCTCCTGACTAAAACTTTGCTGACACAGCAACATTTATTGCTGACTTTACTGACCTTTTTTTTTTTGAGTGCAGAGTTCCTTTAGTAGTAAAGCAAATGTTTGTATGTTGTATTTAACATTTACTACTAAAGGAACTTTAGTTAAAGCAACAACTATAACATAGATAAAAAATATTATCTTTGTAAAAAGAGGAGGGTAAATTTTTCCGTCTCAAAAAGTATTACAAAAATTATTCAAATTTATGAGTAAATTTTCGATTTCATACGTTCTTTATTCTGAGCCATTTTTGAGAACACAGGCTGTTGTAGGCTTGTAGCTAACCAGATTTAATTCTTGACTAAGGAAATCATCAGGAGAAGACTTTTTAGAAATAGTTGTTAGATTAAACTACACACTCAATGAGAGCTTCAAGTTTTCATCTAGGAGCATCCAAGTGTACAATTGGAGTCCGAAAATACCCATAAAGAGCAGTTAGACCTTCTGAAATCTTAGCTATATGAGGGTGTTTGTCTTTATAGATGAAGTCTCTTTATGAGCGCACTTTTATGACTCAAAAAATACTCCTCTCATTATGAGTATTATTGGAAAATTTTGAATTTTCCTAGCTTTTTATGAGTTATGATTAATTTCTGAGTCATTTATGACCCAGGAAAAATTTTTACAATCGGTTGCCAAGCACACCAATTCTGCAACTGGTTCCACTGCAACCGATTCTATGGAACTGGTTCCGGAACCAGTTCCTGGGATCCTACATGGAAGGTGTGATTGATGTAGAATCAGTTCTAGAACTGATTCTACGGCAACCAGCTCCTAGTGGGTCATTTTTTGGTGAAAAGTGAAAACATTAACCCTATATCAAGTTACACAAAATAATAATTTTTATCAAGTGTAAAAAATTTTTTTTTCATCCATTTAAAGTGATAATTTTCCGAAGATTTTAAAAGATGTTATTCTGTAAATTTCCTAGTGGGTCGTTTTTGACCAAAAGCATAAAAATTGACCCTATATGGATCATGTTACACAAAATTATTATTTTTATCCAGTTGAGATTTTTTTTTTATCAATTTAATGGTTTTACAAACTTGTAGTCAGTCATAACTAATATTAAGTTTCATGGGTCTTTTTTGTCCCCAACTTAGGCAACTAAGGGTTAACGATTTTTTAAACAAAAGTAAAGATAATTATAGTCTGACCAAATTTAAGTGATATTTTTTGGAAAACTATGTAAACTTTGATGAAAACATTAAAATTTTTTTAAAATTTTTGACAAAATAAGCAATTTTTGTAAAATTTCCTGGAAAGCAGTCGCTCCAAACAAGGGTATTCAATTAATCGGCTTTTTATTTTAATCGATTAATCGTGCAAATAATTATTCGGGTTTTTTTCTTATACGGTTAATTTAAAATTAATCGATTAATCGAAAAAATTTTATGTAAAATAATATGCATACATTTGTTGGATTTTTATTAATTTTATTTAAAAAAGGAACAAAAATAAATTCAGTAACTCTTCTGAAATTCATAAAAATAAGAAAAAAATTAATAATGAGATCAGATTTTGTCAATATTTTTATTTTTTCTGTCCCCTTTTTCACATATTAAAATTTTATCCAAATCGGGGAGAACCAACCGTAATTAGTTAAAGAAGAATATAAGACCCCGTACATTAATTTGAATCTCTTTCGTATGCATTGAATGCATAAAAAACGTATCGAGAATTGATTTTCCCTCTACGTTTCCGTACCTCCATCCCTTTATTTTCTTTAATTTTTTTAATTCAGAGTACTCACTAAACATCATTAATTACAATAACTACACTGTGAGACAAATGGTAGGGGTCAGTGATCGGGAAGGGTTCAAACTACCGGGGAAAGTTATATCGGTAAAAAAGAAGTTATACGTGTGAAGAAAAAAATATTTTTTGCCTAAAATATTAAAAAAAAAGTAATAAACTAAAGGTTATTGATTTTTATGGTAGCGGTAACAAACATTTATTTTTACCGGCAAAACTGTTGAGTATATAGAAAAACGTTATATGAACAGATTAAAGGAATTGTAATTTTTAATTTTTTTAAAATTGTTTGAGCAAAATCGGACTAGTGGTTCTCGAGTTATGTCAAAAAAAAGATATATCTCGATTCCTAGAGGTGACCCAGCGAAACGCCGGGACACGTATAACTTGTTTTTGACCGATATAACATTTCCCGTTGGTTTCATCCCATCCTGATTTTGACTGTCGCATAGTATTATTAATGCTTTCGTTTAATATCCACGTTTAAAACGTCGTAAAAAATAATTAAAAATTTATTGTACGTAAATAGATTCCACTACTTTACTAGATAAGTCACAACAACAGAGTAGTAATTTGGAAGATGACAAAGCAAACTGTGATAATTTTATGTTGTTTTTTCTTTCGGATTTAATATGTTTATTAACGCTCCTACTTGAAAACATGACATTATCATTGAGTTGAAGCTAACAAATATTTCTAGAAATTCTAAAACGTCATCCCTTAATTATCTTTTTAGGACAGAATGAAATCCGGATAGGTACAAGTCTACAGCAAATTATTTATCACAATTTTTTAAAAAGTTTTGAGATTTTAGCACATTTGCTTTAATAAAAAATTTATATTTTTTAAACATTTTTGTAATTTTCTACCAATTTCGATTAATCGTATGAAATTATTCGAATTATTCGTTATTCGAAATTTGGACATTTTAAATTATTCGAACAATTTTTGAGAAAAATTGTTCGATTAATCGAATAACAATTAATCTATTGAATACCCTACTCCAAACACAAACTCGAATTATCATTTTTCCAATTTATTTTTTTTTTTTTTCTTTAATATCAACTATTATATGGTAGTAATCGAGATCTCCAAATTAGGCATTTTAAAAATCTTTAAAATTAATTTAAAAAAACACGTTTTTGAATTTTTATAAAAATTTGTGGGTCATTTTGGATTCTAGGCTAAAATGGGTTAATGGTATTCGATGAAGTCAAAATTCCGCGTCTGAATCATTTTGACTACATTAAATGAATAAATGAAATAAAAGTTATTTTTGAATTTTGAAAATTAGAAATTTTTTCCAAAATGGGCCATTTTCGGCCAACTTTCGGCACGGGTTAATGTTTTCCAAAAAAAAAAAATCGATTACATCCATATGGAACCATTTCCAATAAAACTGGGGGGAGGGGGGATGTAATGACAAATCGATTTTTAAGGGACACCCTAGTATACAGGGTTAAGGTTCAGATTCACATATACATGTTAATCCTGTTAATATTTAAGTGAAGGGTTTTTAAGGATTTTTTCGATATTCGGCCTACTTCGGGTTTGAGACGAATTTTCCCGAAGGTCTATATTTTTAGTGATTTGGGAACCTCTGAGTATTTAACATATGAAATATGGGTAGAAATTTTTTTCTTTTTGAGAGTAGATTCCGGTTATGTAAAACTAATTTTGAATTTCATTAATTTCAGACATATCGCCATACAAAAAAGTATGAAAAATGGAGTTTTTCCCAAATATATTTTTTGGTTGTCAGATAACACGTCAGTCTTTCTGCATCATCTAATGTAGTTTTCAATAAGGATCTGACCTAATTTATACAGGGGGTTTTGATGTGTAATTTAGCAATTTGCTGATAAATATACCCTTCAGAAATCAGTTTTTCAAACTGCAGACATTCAAAGCACCGACTTTCGCATTTTGGGACAATCATTAAGGATTGTTCGTCATGGTTTTGGCATTTATCTATAGATTTTTTTTTTATAATATATATTACTTTCTTCGTATGCTCCCGGGTAAAAATCTTAATATGGTGTCATACATAATTATATCTTTTTTGATAAATCCCCATATACAACGACATACTAATTGATCCGAAAAATGGGTCATCTACATGTGTCAAATTATATCAAATTAGATATAATTTGATACAGTTTGATCCGAGATTTGTCCATATCCAGGACATCAAATTATATCTAATTCGATATAAAAATATCTGATTTTATAAAATTTTGTCTGATAGTAGGCATACTTTTTATGCATACCAGCTATTAAATTGAGATTGAAATGTCTATTGTTTTAACAATTTTGAAGACCCAAATTTTAAAACATAAAATAAAAATTTATTTGAATACTTTTGTCTTCTAAATCGTACGCATCATTTTTTAATATGATTTTACATGCAAAAACATCACGTGGAAATTATTTGGCTATGGAGTAATTAACTCTGAATTTGCAGATAACTAAATTTGATGTTAAACTATCTATTAATTTGTATGCGATTATATAGAAAGTTATATAAAACTAAAATATATTTTTAGTACGACGACACATACAGTGTTATAAAACTTAGTATCAAATCATAAATAATCATATCGATCACTACATATAATTTGATAAGGCTTATGTAGTTATATATGGAGTCAGATTTGGGGATATGTAATAATATCAATTACCGTACAAAAAATTCGTTGAAAAAATAATATCAGATGTAGTTGTATATAATGATATGTGTCTTAATGTTACTCCATTCATTGTCAGATATAGCCCAATCACATTATATATGACAATATATAACTATTTTTACTCGGGCTATTAAAAATGATTTTTATGACTTTATACAATTTATATCTCATTGAGTATTGTGAAATGTGACACCAGGTATATTTTTTTATGATTATATCAAGTTATAAATAATTATATAAAATTATATTAAGTAAACCTACCATTTTGCGGATCAAGTCATATATAATGTAACACAATTATGTATGTATAAAAATGTGTAATTGGATATGAAAAATAGTGGATATATGTATTTACCAGAAATATAATTTTATATAAATAAATATATTTTGATATGATAATATAAAATTATACTTGGTGTCATATAAGACTATACTTTTGTATAAAATCATAAATGATTATAAAAAATACAAAATATTTTTACCCATGTAAAAACTCAAAGCTTTGGGCAAAGAAAAAAATTTTTAGACTTTTACGAATTATAAATTTTCCGAATTTTTCGCATTTTGAAAATTTATATTTTGTTAGTTTCCTTTAACAACTGAAGGGCTTCAAAAATATTTTGACAATTTCGGAATCTCAGTTTGAGTTTGTGTTTGGGAAGAACAAAACGCACAAAATTTTTTCTTCGTCAATTCATGTCATCAAATATTTTAAATTCTTTTAAAATCTCAGTTTTCTATATAATCGTTGTGATGTTGTTGACAATATTGTTAGTGTCCTTTTTAATGAGAGGAAGTTTTTTAAATAGATTTAAATTAAAGTTTTTTAGGAATGTGAATAATAAAATCTTTAAAAAAACTAATGGTTAAATTTAGATTTTTTTCAAAAGTGCTATTAATTTACTATTATGGGAGTGTTTAAGAAAGCTTAAAGTGGACATTTAAATATTCTAAAAATTACCGTGTTTTTCCAAAAAGCACGCTCCTAATTTCAATGAATTTTTCAATTTAAAAGGTTTCTCATCTTAAGTTTATGTTTTATATTGTTGTTGATTGGCAACACTATTAATTTGTGATTAAAGCAGGAAATGATTTAGATTTCGTGGTTGGTGGTGATGAATTCTTTTTTTTTTTAAAGAATTTGGATTTTTTTTTAAATGGCTCACACATGTTTTTTTTTTTTTTTTTGGTAAATTATGAGCTATTCCAGTTTCATTCTAGATTTATTCTAGTTTCTTTTGCAGTTTGCTATATTTGCATTAAAGTGTCGTTGTGATGGTATTGGTGGTGGTAGCATGGATTTATTGAAAGAAGGAATCAATGACAATGTATCAGGATGATGGTTGTAATGGTTTTGAGTTTGATTTTGATGTTGCTGCTGAATTTTTTGTTGATTGGATGTTGCTGTTGGATTTTTTGTATAAGCATTAAATACCAACCTTGAGTGTGGAAATTGCATTGATGGTGTATTGAACATGGGTGTTGGTGTGTGTGGCGCTTGCAATGATTGTGCTGCCGTATCGGGATGTAGAAAATTTTTTCGTTGTTCTACCCGCTCCTGATGTTGACTTAAACAACGTGTTATTATATCAGGCAAACTTTCCATATGATCCTGATTGAAGAGGAAATATTTGAGAAAAAAAAGTTATCGTTAGTTTATTTAAAGGATTTTTAAAGTATATGAGAACTAAAATTCAATTGTACTTGTAGAGCTTGCATTTTATCTTCTAAATTTGTTAAACGTTCCTCTATGGCATCTTGTCTACTTGACATATCTGATATTATTTCATACACAGTATTTTGTGTCTGAAAGTAAAACAGTGAAAGTGAATGTGAATTTATGAGTATGAGAGAGATAAGCATCGAAAGATTGTTACTTAAAAGACAACTGGCAATACTTTTATAGTTGGCAATACTATATCTATAATAACACTCAAAATAGTTTGTAGGGTAAATTAACTGAAAATGTAATTTAAAATAAATGAAAAGTCACTTGAAAACCGGTCTACTGACTTTTCATTTAAATCAAAAGTACTTTTCATTTATTGTTAAATGTTAATACATGAATTAACTACAAAGTCCTTAAAAAGCTGATGATTTTTCATTTATTTCGTTTTTTTAACTTACAAAAAATTAACTACAAAATCCGTAAGAATAAATGATATTTAGTTTATTTCGTTTTTATAACTAACCTAGAAATCTAAAAGAGTTTCTTTTTTAACAAATTATTTTAAATTGAAAATATTAACTGTAACAGAAAATCCGTATTTATATGTAATTTATTTTTTCAATTAATGACAAAAACAATTACTGTACACTAATAGAAAAAAGTCCGTAAAAAATTTAGTAAAAACTACTAAAAATTAGTTAAAAATGATGCTGCAGAAAAAAACTGCTAAATTAGCAGATTATTTTTGCTATATATTAGTAATATAGGAACAGCAAAACTAAAACTGTTAAATATACAGAATTTTAGTTATATATGAGCTAAATTTTTGTAAATGGAGATTAGCAAATTAACCTGCTAAAATCAGCAAAAAATTTTGCTAAATAATTAGTAGCCTAAAAAATCACCAAAAAATTTAAAATTTTGAAGTTTTTTTTCGATTTTTTTTAAATGCAAATAAAAATCGAGCTTTTTGAAAACAGCAGTTTACAATTTTTTAGCAAATATTTCTGCTGATTTTAGCAGAATAGACTGCTATTTGCATTCAACTAAATTTAGCTTAAAAATAGCAAAAATTTTGTAGATTTAACAGTTTATTTTTGCTATTTTTAGTCTACAAATATTTAGCAAAATTTTCTGCAGATTTTACAGTACAATTTGCTATTTTCAATTAACTAAAAGTTAGCCTAAATATAACTAAAATTCTGTAAATTTAGCAGTTTTAATTTTGCTGTTCTCATTTTACTAGTATTTAGTAAAAAAATCTGCTAATTTTAGCAGTTTTTTCTGCAGCATCATTTTTAACTAATTTTTAGTAACTTTTTCTGCTATTTTTACGGATTTATTTCTATGAGTGTAATAATATTTTCAGTGTAGTTATATAGACAAGATTAGTTATGTAAGTATACATATTTGGAATGGCAGGTTACAAACCTATTATTCGAAATTGATACTTGGGGGGTAAAAATTAGTTTCAAAGTTGTTCGAAACTTTTTTGTTTGAAAAGTTATTTATTATACTTTCAATATACCTTTCTTTTGATACCCAATTTGTATACATTTCCTTGGAACAGACATGAGAAAAAATACAAATTTCGGGAACATTTTTCATCCCATTTTTTAATCCGTAAATATGATATTGGGCCGCTAAGAAGGTGAACATTAGACCGTACCAACCTACAGGCACCTAAAAGTGCGCGGTACACCCTCAAATATAAAGTATTTTTGCAATTCAATTCCAAAAAAATTTTTTTTTTTGCCGAACGTAGGGGTCGCCTTTTTAAATTTTTGGTTATAGCTTCGGCATCTAAAGTCGGATTTTAAAGTGTGATATATCGATTTTTTGCCTCAAGAAGACCAGTGTTTTGCTATAAAGGAAAAATCCAATGAAAAAAATTTAAAAAGGCGACCCCTACGTTCGGCAACCAAAAAAATAAAAAAAATTTCTGCTGGGTTTAGCGAAAAAACTTCCTTAGCTAAAGTTTAATGATTTTTTGGAACCTTTAATTTTCTGACATTAGGGTCGTACATTAGGGTGGTAGCAACTGAGATCTGGTGGGTAAATACTAGAATGGGATACTTGAGGTCAATGGTCCTTAGAGAAAAATATTGGAACCCTACGTTCGGCAAAAAAAATGTGTTTGAAACCTCCTTGCAAAAATAATTTAGAGGTTAATCACAACTGGGTCGATTGTCGACCGACGACAGCAAAAGTCGTCACGATTAATTTAAATTCAGCGACAATCGACCGTCGACATTTGTTGACGTTTAACAAAAAAGGAACGCAAAACAAGAATATGGTTGTATTTGTTTCACCACAATTCTTCACCAATTCAATTGGTCTTTCACTAATTCTTGTTGTTTTATATTGGTTGTATTTAATTTTGCTTTTTTTGCAGTAAATTATGTATTTTAAATTTCAATTATATTTCTTCTGTCAAAAAAAATAAATTTTTTGTAAATAATTTACAAATTTTTGCAGCTCTAATACGAATTTTTAACAACTCTATTCTAATGGCAATCTTTAATTAGTTAAAAATATGGCAACAATTTGACAAATATTTTAAGTGTGTATTAGTGTGTCGTCACGAAAATAGAATAGATTCTATTCCGACGACAAATCGCCGGACGTCATGGCGACATTTTGCTTCCCATACAAAATATATGAAAAAGCAACTCTCGTTGTCGTTGTCGACCCAGTTCTGATGAATCTCTTAGATTGGACGGTGTACGGCGAACTTTTTTTTGAGGTACGGTCTAGTGAACATGCTTGTTTTTTCTGTCATATCTATCGCATATTAAAATTTTATTCATATCTGAGGGAACCACACTCGGAAATCTCTCTTGTCAGCTAAATCTAGCAAACCATGATTCTCAACTGCATTGAAAATTCTGCAGGCGCAATTATCTTAGCAGAATTTTCAACTAATTGTATGCGTTTTTTAAGAGTGTACAAATATTTCTGTTATATCCAAAATATAAACGTTTCAAAATTCACGGCCGCCGTTTTGGATACGATATTTTAGATTTTTTAATTCCGATCTCAGGTTTGTAATTATAAGCCACCAAAATTTCCTAGCGCTCTTATTTTGCTTCATATGAACGTTAATCGATTCTCCAGCTATTTTGTTCCTCTTTCGATGGGCTCGATTCACTGTGCGCCATTTATATATAATAATGTTTATAACTGAAATTTATGTTTACATGTTAAAATTTTAGTTAAAACAACTAAAAATTTGTTAAAACTGATCTTGCAGAAAAAACTGCTAAAATTAGCAGATTAGTTCTATTAAACATTAGGTAGTTAAGAATAACAAAAATAAAACTGTTAAATAAACAAAAAATTAGTTATGTTTAAATTACATTTAATTAAATTTTAGTAAATAGAAAATAACAGTTTAACCTGCAAAAATCAGCAAATAATTTTGTTGAATAATTAGTAGACTAAAAAAATTGTTCAGTTTTTTTTTGTTGATTTTTTTTAATGAGAATAAAAATCAAGCCTTCTAAAATCAACATTTTACTATTTTTTAGCAAACATTTCTGTTGATTTTAGCAGGATATACTGCTATTTGCATTTAACTAAAATTGTATAACAAATATTTTGTATAAGTAGTGCGTCATTAAAAAGTGTAACACTTAAAAGGCCGAATAAAAGATGATTGAAATAAGTAAAAACTAAAAGAAAACCCCTGAATTCTTTTATAGATTTATATTCTGCTTCATTTTACATTATATTTTAATCTCATGATATAAATTTGGCAAATTTAACAGTTTTATGTTTGCTGTTTTTATATTAGGTACTAGTATTTAGAAAAAAAATCTGGTAATTTCAGCAGATTTTTTTTGAAAGGTCATTTTTAACTAATTTTTAGTAGCCTTTTTTTGATATTTTTACAGATTTATTTTTATGGATATAAGAAGTATTCTTTAACTTCGAGATTAATCTAAACTGGGTCGAGTATCGTCGCGCTGAATTTAAATTAAGCGACTATCAGCCGTCGACATTTTTTGACATTTAGAAAAAAGAAAGCAAACCAAAGAATTTGGTCGTAGTTGTTTTGTCATATTTATTCAACAATTCTATTAGTTTGGCATTAATTGTTGTTGTATTTAATTTGTCTTCCTTTTCTTTTAAACACCTTTTTTCTGTAAAAAATGAATTTTTACACGCATTTTTACAACTCTGATACGAATTTTTGTAACTCTGTACTGATAAAAATATAACAATTTCCCATTTCCCATATAAAGTGTATGTCGCTGTCCTTGTCGACCCAATTGTGATTAATATCTTAAGCTATAAGAAGTTGCCATATTAAATCTAGAATTAAATAACAAACTTTCGACACATTTTAAATGAAAAATGTACACACACGTTTACTGAAGCGACCATTAAATTTTACTAATCACTTACCTTGGCCATATCAGTTATTGTATTGGCATTATCCATAAGTTTGCGTTGATCCATTTTAACTTTTCGTAACCTAATTATTTGTTACGATTTCAAAAAGTATTTAGAAAAAATTATAAAAAAAAAATAAAAAGAAGAAGCCAGTATGAATAATAAAATTATGAATTTGTGTTAGAATATTAGTTGAATTGTTAGTACATATTTGTTGTTTTAATTTTTATATTTTTGATAGTTTTGATATTTTTATAGTTTTGTAATTTAATATTTTTACCCCTCAATTCATAAACGCTTTGTAAAGTTATAGGAGGTTTATAAAACGAAATTTTCATACAAAATTCAATAAACCTCCTACAATTTTACAAAGCGTTTATGAATTTAGGGGTTAAATTGTAAAATTTTTATATTTTTTTTATTTTAATTTTATTATATTTGTATAGTTTCATATTTTTGTTTTTATGTTTTTAGATTTTTATATTTTTATATTTTTATGTTTTTATGTTTTTATATTTCAAATATTTTATTTTTATATATTTGTATTCTTATATTTAAATATATTTATATATATTTTGATATTTTTATATCCCAGCAAACAAAGATGATCATTAATGACTCAGAAATGAGCTCCAAAAACATAAACATTTTTCCACTTTTTCCTATGAAAGTGGTCCGTCCAAAAGGGCCCCTTGGGTACTCAGAAAAAGAACGTATAAAATCGAAATTTTCTTCATAAATTTAAATAATTAATTTAATAATATAATTTTCTTTGAGTGCGAAAAATGAACCCTCGTTTTGAGGCAGCTTTTTAGATTGTAGACACAACTTTTTGGATTGTTTTCTGAGGGTTCATATTTTCTACCAAAAAAAGAGTGTTTTCAAAAAAACAATAATCATTTCTATGAGCCATTTAAAAATCTTATTTATGAGCGCTCCGAAATTGCTGGCTGGGATTCTTAGTTTTTGATATTTTTGTATTTTTATATTTTGATATTTTTATAGTTTTATATTTTTATATTTTTGTATTTTTATAGTTTTATAATTTTATATTATTATTTTATTTTTATATTTTTATAATTTTATATTATTATATTTTTTTTATTTTTATATTTGATGTCAATACATAATGATGGGTTTATACATTAATTTGTTAACAATATGAGTTTAAATAACATATTTGTTTGTTCTAATAACTATTTGTTTGAAAAATACTTAGCGATGAAAATTTTGAATTTCGTCGTTAAGATTGCAGAAAATCGTATCTCAAAATAAACCTAAAAAATTAGACCTAATCTAAAATCAAAAACTCTACCATTTGGTTTCTTACATAATCGTTGGTACAGAAAATAAAGAAATTTATAAAATGGTAAAGTTTCTGCAATCTTAACTGTAACGAAATTTTTTTGAGAAACTAATATTCAAAGTGAAAATTGGAGTTTACATTCAATTGTGTAAGTCCACCACTTGTTCTGTTCTGACTGATATATCAACTCAACTGATTTGATCCTTTTTGGGGTCTCTGACTGAAAATTAGTAAAAAAAAAAAAATTACAAACACTGTTC
Organism: Leucophora obtusa; assembly: GCA_949987735.1. Taxonomy (NCBI): domain Eukaryota; kingdom Metazoa; phylum Arthropoda; class Insecta; order Diptera; family Anthomyiidae; genus Leucophora; species Leucophora obtusa. The sequence goes on from OX465297.1 coordinate 117,121,651, forward strand.
GGTTAAGCAGTTATGAATGAAGGAAAGTTGCTAATTGAATTGATGAATATATTTTGAGATACGAATTTCTAAAAAATTAACGACAAGTTGTTAATAATTTGAAAAAAGCAATGCATGTTTTTTTTGTTTGTTGGGTTAATTGAAAAAAACATTTTGCAAGTTTGGCTTTACAACCTAGTTACAGGCTAGTAAAACGAGTTGTTAATAGGCTGGTAAATTAAAAAAAAATAAGGATAACAAGAAACGTAAATAGACAAACACTTTTTTGTTTAAGACTAATAAGCAGTTAGTACGAATCAGAGCTGGGAAATATAAGCACTTACAAAGAAAGTATGACGTTTAAGAGAAAGAACTGTATATGATAAAAAAAATCCGTAATTGATATGTCCAAAAGCCTCGGGACTTTTTAGGGCATGGAATAAGAATTTTTTTAAATTAAAAAAATTGAATTCCACATAAAACATAATTTAAATTTCGATTTAAGTTAAGTTTAGATTTACTTCAATAAAAAACACGATTGAAGTTCAGATGAAAGTCTGTTTAAAACCAAGGGTTTAGCTGGTATTAAAATTTATAAAAAGCCACGTTTGTAGCCAACATTTAAATCTAGTTACAATTTAAGTTCAAGTTGAAGTTTACAAAGGCCAGAATTTAAGTCCAAATTTAAAGCCATATTTTAACTTTAGTTCTAAGTCTTTATAGAACCAAAATTTAACCCTACATTTAAGACCATATGCACGCTAAAAAAATCTCCTTGCTGGCAATTTGTATATGTTTAAAAAAACTGTAAAAATATATTTGCCGTGTGTCTAATATAATATGTTTATTATTATTATGGTTGAATCCCGCAAACAAATTGCAAATATTTTTTAGGGTTAAAAATATGACTGGCATACAAACATTATACTATTTGTCTGGAAACATAAGTATAATAACGATATACTTTTTTCTGGGTGTAATACCACAATTTAGGCCTTGATTTAAGTCTTTATAAAGTTAAGACTGAAGTGTACATAAAACCTTGATTTTAGTTCAGATTTAAATCCTTATAAAATCGAAATTTAAGTCCAGTTCGAAAACCAGACTTCATTGTACAAAACTACGATTTATGCCCTGCCTAAAGTCGATGTAAAACCACGACTTAAGTCCAAATTGACGTCTATATAAAACTTCAAGTCTCCCAGGAAAACTTTCTGTTCCAAAGAATCAGTTGCAGAATGGCTACTTTTGCTTTGAAAACCCCTTCTACTGCCAATTGTAAATTGAAACGAGTGAAAATGGTTAAAGTTGGGCATACCGACTATATGATACCCTACACCAGTTTGGTTAAAAGCCAACTAATGTTTGCAATGGGTTGAAATGGACTTGTGTTAAAATTTTTCTATAATATGAAAAAAAAAACAGTTATAAATTTGGATTTTACCTAATGTTAGGTGCATTTAAGAGAAAATCAGAAATATAGTTCACTATTAGCGAAAGGTTCAAATATAGATCGATCCTATCTAAATATTAAGCTTCATGTGAATCAGCGTACTAAATTGTATTTAAATATCTTCGTATTTGCGACCTGTAGCATGCGAAAAAGCCTATTTTGGGGGGATCTTTATATGGGCACTAGGTCCAAACATGGACGTAACTATTTATATTTTGAGCCTAACAATGAAGAAATAGAAATTTGGTATTCAAAATGTCTTTATAGTTTTTCAAAATATTCTCCTTTATGATCTATGCACCTTGGCATGCGTTCGAATCACTTGTCATATCATTTTTTCCATTCCGCGTGAGACACCTCAAAAACGTGGCTTCATCTACTGACAAAAATCGTTGTCCACATAGTTTATTTTTGATGTGCGGGAACCAGAAAAACTCATTGAATGCCAAGTCAGGGCTGTACGGCGGATGACCCATTAATACAATCTCTTGAGTGCTCAAAAAGTCACTTGTTTGAGTCGATGTGTGAGAGTTTGCATTATCATGGTGAAGAATTATACGTTTTTTTTTGGTTAGTTCTTCTCATTTCTCTGAACACTTTTGGCAAACAAACGATGGCGTACCATTCAGAATTAACTGTTCTACTTTGTTCTAACGCCAACGTTGCATGACAAGTTTTTCCAAAAAAAAAACGGCGACCATTTTTTTCGAAGTGTTTCGAGAGTGAACAACTTTTGTTGGATTTCATTCATCATGAAACACTCATACAGTCGAACTGTTGGTTAGATTCAGGCTTATATACATAAATCCATGATTTGTCACCTGTAACGATCTTATACGCGTCGTTTGAAGCATCGCTATGGTATTTCTTGAGCATTTATTTGCACCAATAGACTCGATCACCTTTTTTAGTTGTTGTTAGGTTATGCGGAATCCAACAAGTGGAAATCTTTTTTACCGGTGGAACTTGCGCCTAACCTAGTGTCTTCAAATGCAATAAGAAATGCCATAAAATTTAGAAATTACACATAAAGCAACAACAAAATTATTTTCGTTGTTGTTGCTTTGTGTGTTATATGCCGATATATGTCGGCGTACCAAATTTCATCACAATATCTTAACATTTGTGACCTGTAGCGTGCACAAAGGCACACATATATGGTAAAAAAAATAAGTACACTTGCTTATTATTTCTTACTGTGTGTCAGTTCTTTATAGGTGTGCTTTCATAATTAATATTTTAGCACTCTGCTGTTTTTTTTTTTTTTTTTTTTTTTTTTTTTTTTTTTTTTTTGACAAAGCTAATTATTTTATTGTTTCTTCTATTTATTTATAACGAAATAAAAAAAAGAAACCATGGATGGGTCAAAAAAGTCATTGTTCTTCGGATTAGAGAAAGATTACATCGAGACTAACAGCAAATGGCAAAAGTCTTCGTTCTATTGCTAAAACCGTGGATCGGCTTGTAAATTTTGTTCAAAATGCTTTAAAGTCTAAAACGCCGGTTGAAACTCTTGGGAGACCAAAAAGAATCTTGCGAAGAAGGACCCATTTCTATCTTCAAAGCCATTTCAGCAGATCTTGAAAATGTAATCTCTTCGCAGGACTGTTTTAAAGTTCCTTGTAGACTAAAATAAGCCGATTTACCCGGACGGATAGCCAGAAGACAGTCTTTTACTTTTAGCTAAATTATATTTCATAAAATATGAATTGACACCAGGAAATTTTAATAGTTTTTTTTTTGTCTCAGACAGAAAAATTAAAAGGCTAGGTCAGTGTTTGCAAGAAGTCATTCCAATTGGTCTGGAGCAGACGGTGAAAACTTTTGTGGGCTAAACTTTTTGTGGAGCGATGAAAGAAAAACAAATTTATTTTAAAACGACTCGGCCCGGGTAAGGAATTCTATGTTCGCTTTACAAAAAAAAAAAAAAAAAACAAAACAGTCAATCATGGGGCGGCAATATTATGGTCTTGTTTCTGGTGGTATGGTGTCGGTCCAATACATCGAATTACCAACACTATGACCAGATTTTACTACATAAATATCTTGGAAAATACGATGTTGGCCTATGCTGAGGAAAGTATGCCACTCAGAGGGACATTTTAGCAGGATACTGATCCGATATACCGGCTACTAACGAAAATCAGTCAAAGCCAATAAATTTTAGCCTATCAAATTTGGATTATAACTCCAGATTAAAGTCTATATAAAACCCCGATTATATCTAGATCGAACTCTATAAAAACTCAAGATTTTAGTCCAGATTAAAACTACAATTTAATCCAGATTGAAATCTATTTAAAACCATTATTTAGGGTGGGTGCGAACTGGCTAAATTAATTCTAAACTAAATTTAGGTTTACAAGTTTCTTTGAAATTATAAAAATTTTTAAAATAATTTTTAAGGAAATTTAAAACCCCTTTGTCAATTTGTATTTAGTTTAGAACAAATTTAGCCACCTCGCACAGGGCCTTAATTCAATTTCGGTCCAGATTCAAGTCAACATAAACCGGTTTTGAACTGGTAAGGATGTTTCTAAGCCTCATTTCTAGAACAAAATTCGAAGATTGAAAATTTAACGTAATGGAAATACTAGTATCTTATATTTCACATCTCTGATTCGAACCAACCAACGTTGAAATATATATGCTAACTACTTATAATGAAAAGGGTATGTGTATATGAAATTCTTTAAGCATTTAATGGTAAGATTATGGTTACATTATCACATTTATGGTTAGAGAGAGGTTTGCTCGAAACTTGTGCTGCTTGCTTGCCTAAATATTGCTAATAACCGAGACAGTATTGTTTTTGCTTTAAGTAAAAGTGTTCATAAATTATACAACTTGTTAATAACAGACATGCTACACGTACGAGTACATACAGTTAGTATATTATTATGCATCACTGGTCAGAGGACAATACACAAAAAAAAAAAGAAGCATTAAAGATGAAACGCAACATAACAATGGAAACAAAGACGTTTTTTGTAGTTGTTGTTGTTGTTAAATTCTCGTTAGTGGCTGATGGTAGACAATCATTGTACTACAATAACATTTTCTTTTCTTTAACAATTTCTGGGTTAAAAGTGGTTTGGAAAACATTCATTGATGGTTGCTAGTGGTATTTTCTGCTTTTAAGTATCCTATCGATTTTTTTTAGTTTTTTTTTGATTTTGGTCTTTAGTATCTTTCTTTCTACTTTCTATCTCGCTATTGTTAGTTGGTGTTGCTTTGTTTTGAATTGTTTTGAATACTCACGCATAAATTGCTAGAAGGAACTTTCTTTGGTGGGTTCTTACACGTCCGGGATTAACCCGTTTTACTAGTCTTGTATGTTTGTAAATGAGCCAAGTTTCACGAAGAACATTCGCCGCAGCATTTTTCAGCTAAAAGAGTATATATATATTGGTTTTGGTTTTTTTGGTTGGTAAAATTTTTTTAAAGAAGAAAAAAGGGAATAATTCATACATTATGTTAGCGGTTTTTGTATTAAAAAAAAAAATAATAAAACTAAAAAAAAAATTATAACAGAAACAACGGAACACGCAAACAAGGATGTAACAGAAAATATTCAAAATATTAAAGAAAGCAAATTTAAAAAAGTTTGGTATTTGGTTTAAATATTATAAAGTCGATGAAATGTGCAGTGCAGTTCAGCGATTTCAGTCAATCCCCCTGATTGTGTAAGGGGGCTAGCAACCCTATGTTTTTGGGGGGTTAAAATTTCCCACCTTTTGCAAATATTTATTGTGAATCGGCATAGGAAACCATGTCAATCTTCCATTTTAAGGATTGTGTTCAAAACCACGAGGAACATAACATTTTAATCCACTCAACTATTAAATAAAGGGACTTTTTTGGCCCCTTTCTAAAAATGGGGAAAAATACCCATAAGTTGAAGAGCTAGAGAGTTAAAATGTTCCACAAAAATATTTGTCATGCAATTTGACTATAAGCCTCTGAAGACATCAAAGTTGAAAATTCAACCTCAGTGTCAGAAATAAGTGAAAACTTAAAATGTATTTAAGGGTTAATTTCGTACTTATTTAGAATTGGTGCTCAAATGTCCCACAAACCTTGATTTAAGAGGGGCTAGTTTTTAATTTTGGCTTTCAACTTTGATGTCTTCAGAGACTTATAGTCGAATTTCATGACAAATATTTTTGCAAAACATTTTAACCCTCTAACTCTTCAACTTACGGGTCTTTTTTGTCCCTTTCTCAAAAGGGGCCAGAAAGTCCCTTTAATTGAAGAGATAGAGCGTTAAAATGTTCCACAAAAATGTTTGTCGCAGTGTTTTACATAAGTTTGCTGAACACAATCTATACCTGAAATGGAAGATTCACATGGCTTCCTATGCCGTTTCACAATCAACATTTGCAAAATTTGGGAAACCATAACCACCCAAAAAACACAGGGCAAGATGTAACCTTTTAAAACGCCGGTACATGTATTTTTTTTCTTACCCCCTGTCAGAATCAGTTGTCAGAACCTTGTTATTTTGAAAACAATTTGATTTTGTTGTACAGTGTAATCAGTGGGAATATATAAGTCTTTAGAGCACACAATTTAAGTCTCTATAAAACCACGATTTAAGTCATAAATCACGATTTTAGTTATAAATCACGATTTAAGTCATAAATCACGATTTGGGTTAATTTTTAAGTCTTTATAAAACCAGCATTAAAGTCAATCCATTAGGGGCAGTTTTATAGTTAGAACTAAGAACTCTTGCCTTATACATTACTTATTTTGTTTGAAGATGTCTAACTTAGTAAAATATTAGAAAAAATTCGTTCTTTTCAGAAATTACTGCTTGCTTGGAAGCAGTTTTGTCAGGGAAAGTTGAGCAGTGAAGCTATTGCATTATTGATGATATCATGCCTGATTTTTGTTCGAGATAGCTCGCGTGAAAGCACTTGTTTCGAGAAACAAAATTGCATGAATTCACCGCTTTTAATTAGTGCTCCTCTTTTTCTTTTAAAATGTCGATAATTCATGCCTTCTAGGAAGTGCGTATTATAAAGCTTTTCAACTATTTAAAATCATGACTTCTCAAGAGCACACCATTCCTGGATATTTTTCCGTGAAGAGAAAATGCCTCTTTTTTCATTAAAATAACTTTTTTCCGCATTTTAAAAAATTTTGATAAAAGAACCGCAAAAATATTTAAAATCATCTTAGGCCTTTCATTAGTGCTGTTTATGAAGCTATACATTTTTAGAAGCGGTAAAAGTAGCAGTAAGGAAGCAGTAATCGTTTTTACTGCTTCCACATTTTTGCTGGGTAAGTACTTATAAAACAACAATTTAAGGCAATATGTTTGGTGTATAACTTAAGAATACCGGGTACACATGGTTTGTGTCTTTAATAACTTAGATGGCATTTTGGAGGGTAAACATCTGTCATTTATGCTCACTAAGTCATTGAACGAAATAGTGTAAACAACAAAGTTTTTTTTTTGCTTCTAAAATGTCGAATTTTGTGCCAACAAAGCATCATTTGCCGGAAGTTTTGTTTTACTTCTTCAATTTGAAAAAAAGTTTAGCTGAAGCGCATCAATTGCTCACCGAAACTTATCTTGAATATATTCCATCGATTTCAACGCGCGAGAGGTGGTTTGGGCGGTATAGAAGTTGTATATTTGACACAGAAAACAAAGACCGCCCAGGTCAGCCAAAAAAGTTCGAAGATGATGAATTGGCCGCATTGCTCGATGAAGATTGTTGTCAAACTCAAGAAGAACTTGCAGAATCATTGGTAGTCACTCAAGCAGCAATTTCAAAACGTTTGCAAGCAAGGAAATTGGTTACCAAAAGCAAGAAAATTGGGTACCACACGAGTTGAAGTCGAGAGACATTGAAAGACGAGTGCGCATTTCCGAAATGCTGCTTGAACGCCATAAAAGGTAGTAATTTTGCATCGAATCATTACTGGCGATGAAAAATAGATCCATTACGACAACCTGGCCGTGGATTCAACACACTGCCATCTGTTCGTATAGGTGATACATCGATATTGAGGAATCGGATACTCTTGATGTTCTGGGCATGAAAATTCAGTTTGATGTCCTTTGGAATAAACATGTTTTTCAGGTGTCGAAAGAAGCATTCAAGTGCCTAGGCTTTCTACGTCGGTGCAAGAAGTATTTCACTTCATCCGATTAACTCACTATTTATACCACTTATATCCGACCGAAGATGGAATACAACTCCCATTTATGTGCAGCTTCGAAGTCTATTTTGGAGTTTCTGGACTGTGTGCAAATTAGGTCGTCGGCGCTTATCAATAACAGGGTAGGGAGTCCAGCTCTATTGACTCATTGGAGCATCGTCAGAATGTGGGTTGTGTGATCCTCTTCTATCGATATTACCCTGGGAATTGTTCCGCTGAGATAAGTGAACTTGCCCCCAGAGCCCGAGTTTTTATTCGTAATACTCGCTTATTAAGTAGAGCTTATCTGTTTGTAGTCGATTGTCCAGCGGATCGCTCAGCGCATTACAGAGATAATTCTTATTATTTTAGTCGCACCAGCCGTATTTGGAATAAACTCCTCGCAGAAATTTTCCCTGTTACTTACAATGTAGAGAAATTCAAATCAAATATTCACAAACACTACTCCCTCTTTCCTCCTCACCATAACCAATTTTCCTAATACTAATATAATGTACTGCGTTAGTAGATGTGTTGGTATACAGTGTTGGTATACATAAAAAAAAAGAAATCGACGCCAAAGCCGAATATCCATGGCGCCAAGGTAATGTTCTGTAGTTGTTGGGACCGACCCATCTATTATGAGGTGTTGAAATCGGGAAAGATGAACACCTGTACCGAACACAATTGATTTATTTGAAGCGAGAATTGGCCAGAAAACTCCCGGAATATGCGACCGGACATGAAGCCATAATATTCCATCATGACAATTAATCAATATTTTGTCACGACATAAGTTAGTCTTTATAAAACCACGATTTAAGTCAATGTATAATTCTTTATAAAACCACGTTTTAGCTCATTATGTAAGGGCCAGTTTTAAGACAATATTTAAGTCTTTATAAAACCACGATTTAAGCCAATATTTATATAACACTTTATAAAGCCAATTTATTGGTCTTTATTAAACCACGATTGATGTCAATATTTATATAAGTCCACACACAGAAAAAACTAAAATCGAGTTTCAATTAAAATATTTGTAAATACAATTAAAAATTTAATTGAATTGGGACCAATTAAAAAAATCTTTTTATCAATTAAAATTTTTTTGTAAAAATTTAATTGAACATCAAAATTTTCAATGAAGTTATTTATGGCGTTTTATTAATGTGAGTAATATTAAAAATATTATTAATATAAATATATTTATTAATTTTCTTATGTTTTTGAATGATTTGAAACACTCTATTATAATTTTTATGGTATATCCGCAATAAAAGTCAAAATATGAATACCCTAGTAAACATGATTTTTATATAATCATTTATGATTTTATACAATTATGTCTAGCCGAGTATTGCGAAATGTATATTTTTTATTATAATTATATCACTAGATCCACCATTTTCCGGATCAAATCATATGTGGGCTAATGTAATTATATATAAAAATATATTATTAGATCCGAAAAATGTAATTTTACATAACTAAATATATGTTGATATAATCATATAAAATTATACTTGGTGTTACATACACAGAAAATATTATTGCCAATAAAATTTCAATTAAAATTTTGTTGGATTTTAAATTAATTTTCAATTAAAAGTTTAATCACATCAATTAAAATTTTAATTGAAAATGAGTTTGGTGTCGAAAAAACTTTTAGTTTACCATAAGTACTATTGACAACATATTAAAAAAACCCTTAGGTCCGATTACTGAATGTCCAGTTAGCTACTAACTAGGACTTTAACTGCCGGATAAATTGTAACTGGACATACAGTAATCGGGCCTTAATATGCGTTGCGTAAAATCATATTATTTTGTATTATTAATATTTTCTCTTCTATTGCAGATATAAAAATTACAAAAGTGTGTCTCAAATCAGTCAAAAACATAAGAAAATTAATAAATATTTATTAATAACACTGTGAGACAAATGGTAGGGGTCAGTGATCGGGAAGGGTTCAAACTACCGGGGAAAGTTATATCGGTAAAAAAGAAGTTATACGTGTCCCGGCGTTTCGCTGGGTCACCCCTAGGAATCGAGATATATCGATTTGACCTTTGGTGGTCTTTTTTTGACATAACTCGAGAACCACTAGTCCGATTTTGCTCAAACAATTTTAAAAAAATTAAAAATTACAATTCCTTTAATATAACGTTTTTCTATATACTCAACAGTTTTGCCGGTAAAAATAAATGTATGAAGAAAAAAATATTTTTTGCCTAAAATATTAAAAAAAAGTAATAAACAAAAGGTTATTGATTTTTATGGTAGCGGTAACAAACATTTATTTTTACCGGCAAAACTGTTGAGTATATAGAAAAACGTTATATGAACAGATTAAAGGAATTGTAATTTTTAATTTTTTTAAAATTGTTTGAGCAAAATCGGACTAGTGGTTCTCGAGTTATGTCAAAAAAAAGATATATCTCGATTCCCAGGGGTGACCCAGCGAAAAGCCGGGACACGTGTAACTTGTTTTTGACCGATATAACATTTCCCGTTGGTTTCATCCCATCCCGATTTTGACTGTCGCATAGTGTAATATTTTAAATATCACACATTTTAATAAAAGTGCCATAATTTAATTGAAAATTTTGACGATTTTTAATTAAATTTTTAATTGATATGATTAAAATTTTAATTGAAAATTTTTCAATTAAAATTTTACAAAAAAATTTAATTGATATAACGATTTTCGGCAAAACTGCAATTTATGGGGTTCCGGCAAAAAAAAAAAAACGAAATTAATTTTGTGAGGGGCTCGGCCCCGGGAGGCCCGTGGGGGGTAAAAAACGGGGGGACATGGTAACATGTAAGTGTGGGTACTCAAACTAAAGGAAATTGTCTCACGATTCCAAAAATAATATTTTTTATATCCATAAAACGCAGCCCTAACTAGAGCCATGTTTCGACTAATAGGGGTGGTCGAAAAAAGTAAAATATTAATATGAACGATAATGGTACTCAAATGAATGGACATTTTCTCACGATTTCAAAAAAGGTTCATCCGTTGGACGTGAATCGAATTAGAGGCATTTTGTTAAATTTTAGACCTACGGAAAATTAAAAAAGTCTAAAATCACATTATTTTAGTTTTGTAAATGTCAATTTTTTGTTGTTTATTTTGAAAATTTGGAATACAAAAGGCAGTTGGAAGTGGAAATGACAAAAGGAGTAAACTTTCTATTGATGAGAAATGCAATTTCAGGACTGATATAGTTGAATTGCGTCGCAGGAAATTTTTTTTTTAATGTTAGGTATACAAAATTTTTTTTTATTTAAATGTCTAAATTTTAAATGCATGTATCGACTATTATTATTAATAAAAATAGTTTTTGAAGTCGTGGGGCACATTTTCTATCATTTGAGTACCATTTTACCATACAAAAAAATTTCATAATTTTCAGTCCCCCCTCTTAAGGGACTAAATGGCTCTAGTTAGGGCTACGTTTTATGGATTAAAAAAAATCAACATTTTTGAAGTCGTGAGACCTTTAATTTGAGTACCCACATTTACATGTTACTATGTCCCCCCGTTTTCTGCCCCCACGGGCCTCCCGGGGTCGAGCACCTCCCAAAATTAATTTCGGTTTTTTTCTTTTTTAATTCCAGAGGGGGTCATATTTTTTTATATTTTTTTGACGAAACCCCATAAACTCCAGTTTAGCCCGATTTTCTTAATTGGTCCGAATTCAATTAAATTTTTAATTGTATTTACAAATACTTTAATTGAAACTCGATTTTAATTTTGTCTGTGTATGACAATACTCAACGATACATAATTCTAAAAAAACTCATAAATGGTTATATAAAAAATAATTTTACTCGGATAATGGAAAATAGTATGATTTTACGTAAATCATATTGAGCGTTTTTTTATGTTGTCAATAGTACTTAGATAAACTAAAGATCTTTTCGACTCCTTACTAATTTTCAATTAAAAATTTAATTGATTTGATTAAAGTTTTAATTAAAAATGAATTCGAAATCAAATAAAATTTTAATTTAAATTTTATTGGCAATCATTTTTTTTTGTGTACAAATCCACGATTTAAGGCAATATTTAATTCTTTAGACAATTACGATTAAGGTCTATTTTTTATTTTTATAAAATTTCGTTTAAAGTTTCTATTTATAAATTTACGTTTAAAATTTCTATATGTCAACGATTTAAGTCCTTATAAATCCATAATTTAATATTTTATAACTACACGATATTTGTCACTCTAAATCTACAATTTAAGTCTCGCACGATTTTAGTCCCGCACGATTTTAGTCCCACACGATTTTAGTGTCTATATATTTTGATAAAATTTACAACTATTGTCCAGTAATTTTAATTGTACATTTAAGTGTATACACATTTAAACCAATACCATGCCCCATTTAATGTAATCTTCATTATCCCAATATTGATTTAAAATAAACCAAAAAGAATTATTTAAATTAAATTCAATAAGCAACAGTTTTCAACTGAAAAAAATAAACGTGCAGTTCACAAAATTTAAAAAGGACAGTATAAGCGAATACTACTCCACAGTGAATTAAATAATAAAAAGAGTAAATAGTTGGTAGGTAGTAATAGCAGTTAATTGCAAAATTTAAACTTAAATTCAAATACTATATAGCAGCTAACGGCTATAGCTACAAAACGACAATTAAAAATAAATTACGTTTATTTAATTGTAACAAAATTGTATAAAATGTTGTGTAGAGTAGATAAGTAAGTTAATGTTATGTAAGCAATTAAATTAGATAAATAAACGGAAAAAATATATTGTATAGTACAAAATAAAAATAGAAAAATTAATAAAAAAAATAATAAAATAAATAAAACGATAGACGACAAACGATTTAAATACCCTTTTTGTTAACTGTGTGTCCATCATAAAATTATGCACGTGTTTTTCAGCTCGTGTCAATTCCAACTTTCTTGATACGACCGCTACAAGTAGAGCCGTACATCCGGCGCCCTGAGAATAAAAGATATTAACGAGAGAAAAATATTTTGTTTAATGATTTAAATGTAAAATGAGTAGTGTTTCCAATTCGGTTAATCGATTAACCGATTCCTCGATTAATCGCCTCTATTTCGGTTAATTTCGAAACAAATAATTCAAAACTCAAATAATTATTCGATCCGAATAATCGGTTAAAACAGGTCGATTAACCGGTTACAATTTTAATATGGAATTTATCCCTTATTTTTTACTAGTGTTTCCAATTCGATTAATCGATTAACCGATTCCTCGATTAATCGCCTCTATTTCGGTTAATGTCGAAACAAATAATTTAAAACTCAAATAATTATTCGATCCGAATAATCGGTTAAAACAGGTCGATTAACCGGTTACAATTTTAATATGGAATTTTTCCCTTATTTTTTTCCCAAAACTTCATAATTTTCTTAACTTTGGTTAAAAAATTACAAGAAAATCTTAGAATAAACATCAAATTTCAAAAATACCATAAAATTCTTTTAAAATTGAGTGAAGAGGCCGTTAAGCCTTTAGAAACATTTTTTAAGCAAAATAAAGGTGTTTCTAAAACTACCCAAAATACCCGAAGTGTCTGGCTGGATCAGTGTCGAAGTGCTCTATAGGATTTAATCAAAACAGTGGGCGATTTTTGATTCTGTTCTTTTAAAAATTAAAACTAATGTAAATTCTATTTCCATGTCCTTCAAGGCAAGGTTGCATTTTTATTATATTTATTTTATTTTTTCAAATATGTGTCACACAACTGTCATCTTAATTCTGTAGAAACTCTACATTTTCTCACATCTCCAAAGAAACTGTGTATAATCGATTCAAAACCACATCAATTCTACAACATCTCCAACTACACCATTTTCAGTTTTATTTCAAAATTGTTTAAAAATGTTTTAAAATTATCCAAATATATTTTAAAATTGTCTAAAAAGGTTTAAAAATTGTCTAAAATGTTTCAAAATTATCCAGAAATTTTGAAAATTCTTCCAAAAATATTTTAAAATTGTCCAAAAATTACTCAAAATTGTTCAAAAATGTTTTAGAATTATCCAAAAATCTTCCAAAATTGTCCAAATATTGGGTCAAATGAATAAAACTTAGCAATTACTTCGAAGTAATTACTTTGGGCTTAGGAATGGCTTTTAACTCCAAATTTACCAATTGGCTGGTAGAATAGGATGAAATGTAAACGAAAAGTTAAAAATTTAATTTCTAGTCTACTCCCAAGTAGACTAGATTTGTGAAGTAATTGCTTAAAAAACCCTGTATTTCCCCCTATTAGTAATATCTATTTTTTATTCATATGAGCCATTGTTTAAAATTGTCTAAAAAACTTTGATATTTGTCCAATTGCATTTCCAAATTGTCCAAAATGTATTTTAAAATTTTCAAAATGGATTTCAAAATTACAAATATATTTTAATATATTTTATTTGTATTTAAGAAAATTATATTTGTATTTTAAAATTGTTCAAATACATTTCAAAATTATTCACTTGCATTTAAAAATTTTAAATATGTATTTCAGAATTGTAAAATTGCATTCAAAATAATTCCATTTGTATTTCAAAATTCTCCAAATGTATTTCAGAAATTTCCAAATGTATTTAAAAAGACTATTTGTATTCCAAAATTTTCCAAATGTATTTAATAAAATTCCAATTGCATTTCAAATTTTTCCAAATGTATTTCAGAAATTTCTACTTTTATTTTAAAAGCATTTTTACAAACATACATGTTTTCCCTTTCATAATGAAAATTTTATAGGAATTATGAGAATTAAGAGAAAGAGAAAGCATGTATGTTTGAAAAAATGCTTTTAAAATAAAAATAGAAATTTCTGAAATACATTTGGAAAAATATACCCCTCAATTCATAAATGCTTTTTAAAGTTATAGCAGGTTAACAAAACGTCATTTTCATACAAAATTTGTTCAATAAACCTCCTATAATTTTACAAAGCGTTTATGAATTTAGGGGTTAGAATTTTATTAAATACATAAATACAGAAGGGAATGTTAGCTCAAACTTTGGATAAATTTGTTTATTGTCAATGGCCCTTAAAAACGGAAAAAAAGACTGAGAAATTTAACAATTGTTTATGATATTCTTTAGTCTACTAACTCTGCTATTCAGAAAATTTTTCTGCAAATTTTTGTAGAGTAAATTGGTATTTTCATTTAACTAATATTTTACTCAAATGGAACTAAATTTTTTTTTTATTTCTTCAGGGGAGGAGGAAGAACTTTGGATAATAATTTTTTTAAATGCAATATTATATTTATTGTAGTATTAATTAAATTTGCATTCAAAGAAATTCTGTATCCAAAGTTTTACAGATTAAAAAAAAATTTCGTAAGAACCCAGGAAAATTTTTTACAATCGGTAGCCAACCACGCCCATTCTACAACTGGTTCCACTACAACCGATTCCATGGAACTGGGTCCGGAACTAGTTCCTGAGATCCTATATGGAAGGTGTGGGTGACGTAGAATCAGTTGCAGAACTAGTTTCAGAACTGATTCTAGAGCAACCGGTTGCACTTTGGAGCTATAGAAGGGGTTGCTTTTGGTACAATTTCAAACAAAAAGAATCGGTGTTAGAACCGACAGTAGAAGGGGTTGTGAATGAAAAGTAGCTATTATACAACCGATTCTTTGGAACAGAAAATTTTACTGGGAAGTAAAAAATCTACCTTGAGTTATGCTATTTTTAACTTAGGTACTAATATTTATAAAAAAAAATCTCCTAGTTTCAGCAGTTTCTTTTTGCCATTTTTAACTAATTTTTAATAGCTTCAGCTATATTTTACATACATTTTTCTATTAGCATAAGAAATGTTTCAATTTAGATAATCTAAGATTCCGAAACTTTTCAACCTTAAGGTACATTTACACGCGAGAGAAAACTGCTAGAGATGGAGCAAAAACACTACAAAATAGCTAAACTCATTCAAAATAGAGCTAATTAGAGGTGATTTTTGTTTTATCTCTAGCATTTTCTCTCCAGTGTAGATGTGCTTTTTTAATTCTAAAATTTTTTAAATACATCGTGTTCATGTGTCATGTTGATATTTAACAAAAACTGGAATCTGTTACGGTGGGTCTCATACTGTAAGTTTAACTTTAACTTAACTAAAAACAAAATACAATGTCAAAAAAATGTACACAAAACAACAACAAATTTTTGGGTTAACTATTAACCTAAGTTTAAACCTGCAGTATGAGACTCACCGTTAGTGTTTTTGTTGGTAAAAAGTTAAGGAAATACATTAATTCTGTTTTAAACGATTAATCGATTAATCGCCAATTTTCTCGAATAACCGACCCGAATAACCGATTAATCAGTTTTGGTGATTTTACGAATAATGCAATAACCGGTTAACCGCCTATGTCGAATAATTGGAAACAGTATTTTTTACTCAAAACTTCATAATTTTCTTAACTTTGGCTAAAAAATTATAAGAAACATAATCACAAATATATTTTATTTGTATTTAAGAAAAGTTTATTTGTATTTTAAATTGGTCCAAATACATTTCAAAATTATTCACTTGGATTTAAAAATTTGTAATCTGTATTTCAAAATTGTAAAATTGCATTTAAAATAATTCCATTTGTATTTCAAAATTCTCCAAAAGTATTTCAGAAATTTCCAAATGTATTTCAAAAGACTATTTGTATTCCAAAATTTTCCAAATATATTTAATAAAAATCTAATTGCATTTCAAATTTTTCCAAATGTATTTCAGAAATTTCTATTTTTATTTTAAAAGCATTTTTACAAACATGCCTGTTTTCTCTTTCGTAATGAAAATTTTATAGGAATTATGAGACATGTACCTTAGTAAATACGCTTTTAAAATAAAAATAGAAATTTCTGAAATTGATTTCGAAAAATTTGAAATGTAATTAGAATTTTATTAAATACATTTGGAAAATTTTGGAATACAAATAGTCTTTTTAAATTCATTTGGAAATTTCTGAAATACATTTAGAGAATTTTGAAATACAAATGGAATTATTTGAAATGCATTTTGACAATTTTGAAATACAGATTTAAAATACAAATGAATAATTTTGAAATGTATTTGGACAATTTTCAAATACAAATAGAATTTTCTTAAATACAAATAAAATATTTAAAAATATATTTGTAATACATATTTTAAAATATATTTGTATAATTTTGAAATACATTTTGAAAATTTTAAAATTCATTTTGGACAATTTTGAAACGTTTTTATGCAATTTTAAACAGTGTTTGGACAATTTTGAAAAATTTTTGAACAATTTTAAAACATTTTTGGTCAATTTGGAATGATTTTTGGACAAATTTAAAACATTTTTGGAAAAATTTAAAACATTTTTTGATAATTTTGAAACATTTTAGACAATTTTGAAACCTTTTTAGGCAATTTTAAAATATATTTGGACAATTTAAAACATTTTTGGACAATTTAAAAACATTTTTGGTGAATTTTAAAACATTTTTAAGCAATTATAAAATATATTTGGAATTTTCTGAAATAAAACTGAAAAAGGTGTAGAATACAAGGGAACCCGTAACCGTTTCACCGTTTATTCGCATTTGTGACATTAATAATAACGAAATAACCTAAAGTTAACACAAAATGAAAGCTAAAAAAATCAAATTTAAATGGAATTTCACATTTGTAACTATACACTGAGAGAAATGTCTACATTCTATTAATGAATTTTTACATTGATTCAATGAAGTTTCGCTAAAGTTCGTACATTGAAAATTTTTATGAAGCTTTCCATTCATTTTGTTAAGAAAACTTCATTAGTTTAGTGGAAATTTTCATTAAAACTGCGTATGTAAGCTCAAACTTTGGATAATTTTGTTTACTGTCAATGGCCCTTAAAAACGGAAAAAAAGACTGAGAAATTTAACAATCGTTTATGATATTCTTTAGTCTACTAACTTTACTATTCAGAAAATTTTTTTGTAAATTGATATTTTCAATTAATTAATATTTTACTCAAATGGAACTAAATCTTTTTTTATTTCTTCAGAGGAGGAGGGAGAACTTTGGATAATAATTTTTTTAAATGCAATATTATATTGATTGTAGTATTGATTTAATTGGTATTTAAAAAAATTTTGTATCCAAAGTTTTACAGATTAAAAAAAAATTTCGTAGTTTCAGCAGATTTTATTTGCCATTTTTAACTAATTTTTGATAGCTTCAGCTAAATGTTTAAATAAATTTTTCTATTAGTATAAGAAATGTTTCAATTTAGATAATCTCAGATTCCGAAACTTTCAACTTTAAGGTACATTTACACGCGAGAGAAAACTGCTAGAGATGGAGCAAAAACACTACAAAACAGCTAAACTCATTCAAAATAGAGCTAATTAGAGGTGATTTTTGTTTTATCTCTAGCATTTCTGTCTCGAGTAGATGTGCTTTTTAATTTGATTTTTTTTAAATACATCGTGTTCATATATCATGTTGATATTTAACAAAAACAGGAAGCTGTTAGTGTCTTTGTTGATAAAAAGTTAAGGAAATACATTAATTTTGCTTTAAACGATTAATCGATTAATCGCCAATTTTTTCGAATAACCGACCCGAATAACCGGTTAATCAATTTTAGTGATTTTTCGAATAATGCAATAACCGGTTAACCGCCTATGTCGAATAATTGGAAACAGTAAAAATGAGATAAGCGATGACATTTTTTTATTATATTTATTAATTTTTTTTCTGTCACTTTGTTTTTAAAAGCAATTTTTATTGTTTTTAATGCTATTTGAGACGGATGTTGTTTAACAGTGGGATAAAGAGATGATAAAAATTGGTAATAAATCTGAAATTAACTAAAAAAAAAATCGAAAACTAAATAACTATTCTGAAAACGAACTGTTTAAATTCATTCTATAATTCTGTATTAAACAATTAGCTTTACAACTTAACTATAAAAGGCATAAATATTGGGAAGAAAATGTACTACTTAAAGAAGTAAAGTTAGTACCAAAACTTTGAGGTTACGCAAATAACAACAGTTTATAATTAGAACAAATCCCCAAATTAGTTATAAAAATATACAATTTAATTTACAACGGATAACTATAGTGGAGATGAACTATTACTAAAACATGTTATTGAAGTAGTCGGTAGATACATATCTAAACATCTCAAATTAGTTATAAAAAATTGTTAAAAATAATAACAAATTTTTTAAAATTTCAGGCTTAGTACTAAAATTAGATTATTAAAAACTAAAAAAATTAGTAATAAAAGAACTTCAACAACAATCATGATTAACTATAGCGGATAAATAAAAGAATCAGGATTTGAACTAAAATTGGTGTGCTCAAATAACGGTTACGGTGGATTATTCAAAAGAGAAAAAAAAAAACAATTAGTACTAAAATCAGTATTTGTACTAAAATTGGTCTACTCAAACAACGGTGAATGGCTATGGTGGATTATTAAAAAAAAAAAAAAACAATTGAAAAAACTTTCCTAAAAACAATGATTGGCAATTAATGCATTTTCAAGTGTTACCAAGCACTAGCATCAGATTGTCTTTATGGGGTTCTCTCTAGATTATAATGTAGATTTTACTTTTTGTACTTATGTTAACTCCAAAATCAAAAACGTTTGGAGAAGTAAACTCAAATATTTTAACTTAGTTATTTCATGTATTTATTACAACAAAAATCACATGTTTTTAACATTAATTAACATAGCTATTATTTTTCTCTATGTTACAGTTTTTGCTATGACTAAAGCCCCTTTAGTAGTAAAGCAAACGTTTATAATGATTAGAACGAAAGCGAATAAATCAAAAGCTTGAATGTTAAAATACAACATAAAAACTTTTGCTTTACTACTAAAGGAGCTTTAGTCATAGCAACAACTATAACATAGAGAAAAATAATAGCTTTGTTAAAAATATGTCATTTTCGTTGAAATAACTAAGTAAAAACTTTGAGTAGGTTTGAGGTTAAGAAGAAGAATAAAAATTGTCTTCATAAGTTATAAACACATTAAATTTGCAAATCAGACTAGATCCAGTTTAGCCTTTTTTCAATGGACAGGCTTCATCAGTGATTTTCCATTAAATTGTATTATTGTTTATATTTTTATTGCCAGATTGTCTCTATATGAATACTTTCAGAAGTGATCAAACAAACATTCTACTACATATTTTTTTGTTTATCTTCTCATTTCCTCCGTGTCACCTTTTCGCAAATGCTGCCACACTAACGTACAAGTGCAGGCAATTTGTGTATATTGGAGACGGACTGTTAACAGGGCATTTTTATTATTTTAGTAAAGTGTTGTTCTTTCAAACGCGTCGTATAGACCAAATACAATTAATATTGTAATTAATATGTATTTTTATTAATTCTAATTTATTTTTGAGTTTACTTTTCGAAACAGTTTTCACTTTGGCGTTAACATAAGTACAAAAACTACATTATAACCCAGAGAGAACCCTATAAAGACAATCTGATGATAGTGCTTGGTAGCACTTGAAAATGCATTAATTGTCAATCATTGGTTCTGGGAAAGTTTTTTTTCATAAGTTTTTTTCTCTATTTGTTGTAAAATAAATTGTGAATTCTATTTGGGATTTGTCATATTCGACCTTAAAACCAAACCAAAATAACACTCATTGTAAAAACAATTGCTGCTAAAATTTATCCACTAACAGAAGCATGATTAGTATTACTCTTAAAGTTGTTCTATTTAAGAAATAAGATATGTTACAAAAATAACTGTGGACTACTTATTAAAAAATCTAATTTGAGTACTAAAAACTAATTATCAAAAAATAAAGTTTGGAAAGGTGAATCATTTAAAGAATAACTATTAGTACACCCAAAAAAAAAAAAACACTGTGAGACAAACGGTAGGGGTCAGTGATCGGGAAGGGTTCAAACTACCGGGGAAAGTTATATCGGTAAAAAAGAAGTTAAGTTAAGGAATCGAGATATATCGATTTGACCTTTGGTGGTCTTTTTTTTGACATAACTCGAGAACCACTAGTCCGATTTTGCTTAAACAATTTTAAAAAAATTAAAAATTACAATTCCTTTAATCTGTTCATATAACGTTTTTCTATATACTCAACAGTTTTGCCGGTAAAAATAAATGTATGAAGAAAATAATATTTTTTGCCTAAATTATTAAAAAAAAGTAATAAACAAAAGTTTATTGATTTTTATGGTAGCGGTAACAAACATTTATTTTTACCGGCAAAACTGTTGAGTATATAGAAAAACGTTATATGAACAGATTAAAGGAATTGTAATTTTTAATTTTTTTAAAATTGTTTGAGCAAAATCGGACTAGTGGTTCTCGAGCTATTTCAAAAAAAAGGATATATATCGATTCCTAGGGATGACCCAGCGAAACGCCGGGACACGTATAACTTGTTTTTGACCGATATAACATTTCCCGTTGGTTTCATCCCATCCCGATTTTGACTGTCGCATAGTGAAATCAGTAAAGTGAGTAAAAAATGTTGCTGTGTCAGCAAATTTTTAGGCAGGAGCGTGCTTGCAAAAAAGTTGGTAATTTCTGCAAAAGGTTTGCTGAAAATCAGCAAGCTGATTTTTACCAAAAATATAGTAATCTTCAGCAAAAGTTTTGCTAACACTTAGTCGATTGCAAATTAAAAAAATCCTTGCTAAAATCACTCAACTTTTTTGCTGAATATTAGTAGACTGAAAACAACTCAAAAACCTTGTAGCGAAATTTTACTTTAGTTAATTTATTTGCTGAAAATTTAAACATAGAAATTGTGTAGAGTTGTTTTTCTTTTTTATCATTTCCGTTGTCTGTACTACATCCAGACAAGCTGCGACATCTACATTTGTTTATCTTGTTGTCGTCCACGCTATAATTGCGGTTATCAGCACAGTTTTTGTAGCAAAATAAATTAGTAAAATATTAGTTCAAAATTAGTTTAGTGCTAAAAAAATATAACTAAAACTTTTGCTGAAAACAGAATTTCAGGAAAAAAAATTGCTGAAAACTAGTAAACTTGATATACAAGACGTTTTACTAATTTTTCTATTAACTTATTTTTTTGAGTGCACTACGAGGACAGTTCGAAATGTTCTTAGCCTAACAATTAAAAACAACAGCTAGATTTTTAAAATTATTTTATTTTCCAATATAATCTCCTGAAATTTCAATACACTTAGTCCAACGTTTTTCTAGCAATTCTATCCCTTGATTAAAATAATTTTCCTGAAGCTCCTAAAAATAATCGTTTACAGCTGCCATTGCATCTTCATTCGAGATAAAACGTTTGCCAGCAAGGAATTTTTTTAGATTTGGGAACAGGTAGAAGTCAGAGGGAGTTAAATCAGAGAAATAATGAGAAATGATGAGAAATGATAAATTTTAATTCGAATGAGTTTTTCGTCAACGGTTGACAAATACGGCACCCATTTTGCAGAAAGCTTTTTCATCTGTAATTCTTCAATTCAATCTGTGCCATCGATTTTTCGATAGCTTTTGGCATGAGGAAAAAAAGTTCCACTACGTCATATCAAAAAAATCATTTTCGAGGCGCCCTAAATTCAATTTTTTGACTTTTTCTCAACTTTTATTTCTAAGGTTTCTTTAGTAGGTAATAAAAAAAAAATCGGCTGATTTAATTTTTTATTAAATATTACCTTTCCAAGGTGAAATTGTACGCTAAAAACGATGGCGAAGCAGTTTTTCCAAAAAAAGTTTTTCTTGAGATTTTGGACGAGTTTTTGTCGAAAAATCGATCTTTTTTACGCGTTAATTTTTAAGGTTTTGTTTAGTAGGTAAGTTAAAAAAATTTTTTTTTAAATATATCGTATCCAAGGTGAAATTACGATTAAAACGATGGCGATATCATTTTTCGAAAAAAAAATGTTTTTTTTTTGGGTTTTAGACGAGTTTGGGACCAAATTTGGGCGCCTCGAAAATGATTTTTTTGATATGTCGTAGTGGAACTTTTTTTCCTCATGCCAAAAGTTATCGAAAAATCGATGGCACAATATCGACAAATTTTTGTCCTTACAAATCGGCCCACCCTGATATACAGTCTCGGTTTGTGTTAACCCGATTAAAAAAATGAATGGGGTACAACATACAATCATTTGTTTTTTGATGCTGTCAAAAATAAAATTTTATCCGAAAAATGGTAATTCGTACTGCATTAATTAAGATCCACCTTATTTTCCGATTTATTTTCGTATTATTTGGACCTAATATAATGAAATACGATCCAAAAAATAGGTTAATCTAATCATATAAAATTGGAATGTCACATCCAATGACAATCAAAAACTAATTTAAATAGAATGGACCATCTAATTCAATCTAAGCAAAATTTTAATGAATTATTTTTGTTTAATGGTATTAAGTAAAATGCAACTTTTTTGTATTAAATCTAATTTGATATAATAAGATATATTTGTATTTTATAACATCTAACTTTTTTTACTGGGTTAACTAATCATCATTTTCTTATTGCGTACAACTGATGAATGTAGTGTTGCTCAGGAAACAATTGTGTTGTCCATCATGAAAATGGTCAATCTTTTTGAAACAACAAATAAAATCTAATATGTTAATGTCATCTTTGATTTTGGATTTGAGGTAGAACTGCGAGAATATTCTAACTAAATATATGAAAATATAGAAAGTCCGAGAAAATAATTTTTGTATTTTAAATGCAAAAATTTAAATATTTTTTTTTAGTTAAGCTCTATTACTATTTTATTTGCCTTTCCTCAATCCCACTGTGAAAAAAACAGTTTGGAATTATCATAGACCATTTGTCTACTTGTAGAGCTACTGGTAACTGTTTTGTTAGTTGTTTTTTTTTTTTGTTTTTGGTATCGTTTGGTCGATTTATATTGATGTGATTTTTTCCATTTCAGTTCATTTGATTGCCTTGCACACAGAGTTCAAGATTTAAAGCTACTTTTGATTAAAGTACAACAACAATAATGCACATACATACATATATACACATACAAAGCATACATACATATTAGGGCGGGTCGATTTAATAATCGCCCATGGCTCAGTGAAAATCGTATTCTAGGGATCAAAATAAGAAACTTTGCCGAAGGAACCATACCTCTAAAACGAATTCTACTACCCCCAACTGTTGACTTTTGTCCCGTAGGGTCAAGTTTTGAAAAATCCCACTTTGACCCATTTAGAGTGCCCCAATCGAGTCCAAATGTATGACCGACCCCCACTAACTTTGGAGGGCCGATCCACCCATGCCAGTGGCACACCCCCTGGAACTCCCCTGGGGGGTTCCCCATACAAACATTTTAAAAAATCACCATTTTTGGCACTTTATTTTATTATTTTTTATTTATTTTATTTATTTTTATTATTTTATTTATTTTTTCTCTTTAGAAATTTATTTAGTCAGAACATATGTAAATGAAAAAATTAATTTAACTTAGTAATAGAAAAGAAAATAAAAAAAATTACTGTTTGAAGTCTTTTTTGCTTTCAAGTCTGGGCATTTTTTCTTTTCTATTACTAAGTTACATTAATTTTTTCATTTACATATGTTCTGACTAAATAAATTTCTAAGGAGAAAAAATAAATAAAATAATAAAAATAAATAAAATAAATAAAAAATAATAAAATAAAGTGCCAAAAATGGTGATTTTTTAAAATGTTTGTATGGGGAACCCCCCAGGGGAGTTCCAGGGGGTGTACCACTGGCATGGGTGGATCGGCCCTCCAAAGTTAGTGGGGGTCGGTCATACATTTGGACTCGATTGGGGCACTCTAAATGGGTCAAAGTGGGATTTTTCAAAACTTGACCCTACGGGACAAAAGTCAACAGTTAGGGGTAGTAGAATTCGTTTTAGAGGTATGGTTCCTTCGGCAAAGTTTCTTATTTTGATCCCTAGAATACGATTTTCCCTGAGCCATGGGCGATTTTTTTGCCTCCCCACAAATCGACCCAGCCTAATACATATATAATGATTTTAGTACAAAATTTAAATGACCCAGTGTAGAAACGGTAATGACATATCATTATTTTTTGGACTACCAGTAATGACACCCACTTACCTTCTGAATTATTTTAAAACATATAAAAATGAGTTACTGATAATGACTTATTTTTATCATTACTTCAAATAGAAAATAATTTTCTAGATTTTTTGAAAATTTTTGAAATCTATTTTTAGACTCAATATTTTTTAAACACTGGTAAGGATATATGTAACCACATATTTTTGGAGTTTTTGTATGTTGGCGAGTAAGGTTACTTGTGTGCAGCAGGTCAATTATGTTTTTAGCTATTAAATATTACATGTCGATATAGTTCAGATGGTAGAGCTATTGACTGGCAATCTGTAGACCCAGGTTCGATGACCGTACATGTTCATATATGACCATATATGCTCACATATGATTCATGTATGCTCATATATGATCATATATGGCCATATACCTCCATATACCCTCAAATTTCGGATCCAAAGATATATGGAAATATATGAGATAATGTATGGTCATACATTGAATTATGCATTTACGTATATGATCATGTATGCCTATGCATGATCATATAATAGTCAATGTATGATCATGTATGTTCATATATATTTCGATTTTTACATGGGCTGATACAATTTTATCGGTTTGATCGTAATTTTTTCGACCAACTTTCGACACGGGTTAAAGTTTTCCAAAAAAATCGATTTCTTTCATTGGAACTATTTCTAATAAAACTGGGCGGTGTAATGACAAATCTGTTTTTAAGGGACACCCTAATGTAGGTGTTTGAATGTCTGGCTATGTATGTATGAAGATATTATAGTTAAAACAGCAAATTTTCATTGTATCTATTAAAAATCAACATTAAAAATTTAAATCTTTTCCACCTCAATCTCTTATATAATTAAGAAGATCATTATGTTGTTTAGTCAACAATAGGGATAGTGTGAGTGTTTTAGCTTGTGTGCCACAGCAAGCAATTCTAATAATGACATATTAAAAGGCACAGGATTAGTTCAAGAATTAAACTGTTAGGCAACCATTTATTATAAATGAACAAGAATTATTTTGAAAATTTTATTATGAAGAGAATCACTAATATTTAGTTCTAAAATTAAGTTTCCATGTGAAAATCGAAATATATATGAACATACATGATCATACATTGACTAGTATATGATCATGCGTATGCAAATTTCGGATCCAAAGATATATGGAAATATATGAGATCATGTATGGTCATACATTGAACTATGCATGGACGTATATGATCATGTATGCCCCTGTATGGTCACATACAAGTCAATGCATGATCATGTATGTTCATATATATTTCAATTTTCACATAGGTACTTTATATTTGTTACTATTGATATATTCCTAGTTTAAAAATAAAAATCAGAAACTTGTATTGTATCTCCAATGCATAAAAGCATAATAACTGGGGAACCGTTTGGAATTTTTACTTAAATTTTAAAATAGGCTGAATTAGTTACACATATTTTTGTAATCGAAAGAAAAAATGTTATTACTTTTATTAAAATATTCTTTTATAATATCAAAAGATATAACTGTAAGAAAACAGTATTTTTTACTTATTTTGTCAGTTATTTAAAAATGTTTGTAGTAAAACTTTGTCAGTTAAATACCTTTAAAAATAACAAAATTTTTAGTTATTTTAAAGGTAAATACTTTTATCGCCTTTTTAACTGCATACACCTTTGTTTCAATTGTTATTTTCAGTAGATTATACCGACAAACTTTTTTGAGTGTATTTATGCTTTGCAGGTACAATACAATTTTCTGATTTTTATATGTACACTAGGAATATATCAATAATAAGTAATATAAAAGTTTAGATCTGATCAGATCTTTTTGGATCTAAATAGATATGATTGAATCTAATTAGATGCTGTACCAGATCTAATCAAATATAATCAGATATGTCATATATGATAATACCTTATGGCAAGATCTGATCAGATCTAGTGCCAAATCTGTTCAAATCTAAAGTGATCTGGACAATTGCGCCAGATATGCCTAGATCTGGAAAGATCTACTAAGATCTAGCAGATATTCCAAGATCTGATCAGATCTAATTAGATCTCAAATTTGTTAACGAATTTTTTTATTTTTTAAATAACTAACAAAAATAACTGTTTACTGTGATAATACTGTTTTAGTAGTTGTTTATTATTGAAAATAACCGATTTAACTGTTACGAAATTACTGTACTTTTAGTTATATGTTTTCTTAAATAACTGTAATATTAGTTGTCCTGTATTTTTCCATAGCAAAACAACTGTAATTGCAGTTAAAACAACAACTACTGATTACTACACAAACTACCGTCATATTGTAACAGTCAAACTTTTTGAGTGTAATTAGTTTGTTTTAGGCATTGTGTCATTTTGTGAAAAAGCCAATTAAAGAAAATCACTGGCATTGAATTGTAATGAACTGTTTTTGCCATTAGCATTTAATTAATGCCAATAAAAAAATTCCGTGTAAACTCTACATCACTCTGTATGTTGATTTTGTGCTCCGTTCCTCACGATTCTTCTTTTGTAGCATTTTGAAGAATAAAAAGTTAGAAATATTAACACAATTTTGTTAGTTTTTAATTCCTTGATATACAATAAAATAATTGAATGAATCGTACCAATTTAGAAAGTAGAAGTCAAGGCCCAACTAATAAACCCAGTTTTTGTGCGCCTGATCCGGCTATTAATTTGACGTGTAAATTGTCAGCCGGGCGATTTTTTCAGCGTGTTTCACTATGTTAATGTTCCGGAATTTGAACCACTTTTCGGAATATCACCCAAATCGTACTGTGGTGTAGGGTATCATACAGTCGGCATGTCCGACTATAATTTTTGTCCTTGTTTTAGAACTATGATTTAACTATACTAATAGTAATAAACCTGTAAAAATAATAAAAAAGGTACTAAAAAGTAGCTAAAAATTACTAGAGAAAAACCTGCTGAAATTAGCAGTTTTTTTTTTTTTTTTTTTGCTAAATACTAGTGGGATAAGCACTACAAAGATAAAATTTTAGTTATATTTGACTTAACTTTTAGTTAATTAAAAATGACAAAATATACTGCAAAATCTGTAGAAGTATTATTTGCTAAAAATAGTAAACTTGCTAACTTTTA
Source organism: Leucophora obtusa (assembly GCA_949987735.1). Classification (NCBI taxonomy): domain Eukaryota; kingdom Metazoa; phylum Arthropoda; class Insecta; order Diptera; family Anthomyiidae; genus Leucophora; species Leucophora obtusa. The sequence continues at coordinate 117,149,411 of OX465297.1, forward strand.
TTAGCATTAAAAAAAATTGAAGAAAATCTTCGAAAATTAAAAATTTTTTTGTTATTTTTTAGTCTACTAATTATTTAGCAAATTTTTTTGCTTATTTTAGCACTTTAAGTTGTTTATTTCTATTAACTAAAAATTACCATAAACGTTACTAAAATTTTTTATATTTAGCAGTCTTAATTTTGCTATTCCTATCTTAATAATATCTGGCAAAAATAATCTGCTAATCTTAGCAGTTTTTTTCCGCAAAGTCATCTTTAACTAATTTTTATATTTTTATTTTTTAAATTCGTAGCGGATAGAACAAACTTTGGTTAGTTCAAATATTGGCATTTTTAAGTATGTTTAAGTACCGTAAATAGTTAAAAAATTGGTCTAATAGCAATTTGTTTAACAAATAGATAACTAAATAAAACAGAATAAATTCTAAAATTTTACTATAAATACTGTGAAAAAAAGTTTGATAGTTGCTTGTGTAGTAATCAGTTGTTGTTTTTAACTGTAATTTTTATATTATCCAATTATTACCACAGTTATTTGAAGAACCAACTAATGAAAAATACTGTTTTCGTAACTGTGATTTAAAGCAGTTATTTTTAATATTATAATAATTTAACTATAGCATGGTTGGTTTTAAAAATTACTAGTTTTTTTTTCAATTCAGTTTTTATTAAAAGTAACTTGCCCACAATAAATTTTAAGCAATTTTTCATTATACAATAAATCAGCAGTGGTGAAAACCAAAATAATTTTTAATATTCTAAATTATCATATTGTATATTTAAATTTGTATGCCCATCCCTGTAAATTAATTTCACAACTTACGAAATATTTAATTTCTAAATTTTAATTTGTATCTACATTAACACAATAGTAGCATTTTTCATTAAATTTTCATCATTTATCTAACTAAAATTATGAAACAGCAACACAATTGATTTGATAATAACCCTTCGTACTAAAAGACAATAAAAGTAGAAGGAAAATATTAACTAGATAGCAGAACAAAGATATAGAGATACGTAGTTATTTGCTACAAGTGAAATGATAGAAATATAAAATAAGTTTAATGAATGGTTTCAATACTAAATAGACCATAATAGTTTAAATTATTGAGTCAAGTGGAAAATAAAAACTAGTTTCCGTTATTGGTGATAATGACCTAAGTATATCCATTTATCCATGATTTTGCTTTAGGTTGCTTTAAAATAGATATTTCATTAGAAACAATTGTTGATAATATTTTAAACTTTGACCCTTTTTTCTTTTCATCTTTATGACAATTTTATCTTACTCTGTCATAGTTTAATATTGTAGCTCGGGGGAATTTTATGAACACCTGTTGATTTAGTTGTTGGAATAAGAGTTTATAACAAAAAAAAAAAATCAATCACCATGGTTATGATAAATTTTGTCTAGGAGGATATAAAAATAACCCTATTTATGTAACTACATGCCTTAGAGAAGATAAACTCGTTACTATCAAAAAATATTTAACTATTGAATAGATGTTAAATATGAACAAAATTCTTCATCAATTGTCGCCTTTAGCAAAACCTTACACTTAATGGATTTTTTTGTTTTTCCAAAAAAGGACGATAAAAGGAAATTTTGTATAGTTAATTTAGAGTGAAAGGATATTATTGGTATTTATGTATGTGTAATTATAAAGAGGATATTTTTTAAAAGACGATTTAAAAATAAATGAATGGATAATTAAAATATGAGTTCTAACAGAAACTACTGATAAATTCAGAACTGGTACACTAAGTGAATCAGAGATGAGCTGTAGAAACAACCTGGAATTGTTCTAAAAAAAAGAATTTAATAAAACAATCAAAATACTTTTAAAGTATAAACTAAAAAAACTACAATAACTGCTACCAACAAATTTCAAATAATGCGAAAAATTCAGTAAAAAGTAGATATTTATCAATAGACTATTAACTGAACATTGATTAGCTTTGAAAATAATTTGTTTGTTCCAATCATCATTTTCTTATTGCATACAACTGATGAGTTGGGGTGATGCCCACGAAACAAATGTATTGTTTATCATGAAAATGGTCAAACTTTTTGAAACAACAAATAAAATCCAATATGACGATATCATATCAGAATTTGGACTCGAGATAGAACCATATTCTAAATAAATATATGAAAATATAGAAAGTCCGAAAAAACTACTTTTGTATTTTTTAATGCAAAAATTAAAATCATTTTGAAAAATATTATTTTTAAAATTGTATGTAACATAAATATCTATTAGTTGTTAAAATTGACTATTAAATAAACTTCAAATAAGTTAAAAATAAACTATAATATGAACTGGGATTAAATTTACAAAAATAAAGATTAGTTCAAAGAACTACGATTAGCTCAAAGGATATACGATTAGTTCAAAAGGAATTATGATTACTTCAGAGGAACTGCGATTACTTGAAAGGGACTACGATTATTTCAAAAGAACTAGGATTAGCTCGAAATGAACTATGATTACTTCAAATGAACTATAATTAGTTCAAAAGAACTAGATTAGCTCGAAATGGACTATGATTACTTCAAAGGAACTGCGATTAGTTTAAAGGAACTACAGTTAGTTTAAATAACTGCAATTTGTTTGAAGGAACTACGGATTAGTTCAAAGGAACTAGGATTAGCACAAAGGAACTACGATTATTTCGAGGGAAGTATGATAAATTTAAAGATAATACAAATAGTTCGAAGGCACTACGATTAGTTCAAAGGCACTACGATTAGTCCAAAGGAACTAAGAGTAATTCGAAGAAACTACGATTAGTTCAAAGGAACTACGATTAGATTAAAGGAACTATTATTAGTTAAAAGGAACTACGATTAGTTTAAAGGAACTACGATTAGTTAAGTGGAACTGCGAAAAGTACACAGGAACTACTATTAGTTCAAAGGAACTACGATTAGTTCAAAGGAACTACGATTAGTTTAAGGGAATCATGATTTGTTTAAAGGAACTACGATTATTTTAAAGCAACTATGATTAATTCAAAAATACTACGATTATTTCAAAGACACTACGATTAGTTCAAAAGGACTACGAATGGTTAAAAGCAACATTGATTAGTTCAAAGAACTACGATTAGTTTAAAGAAACTAATATTAGTTCAATGGAACTTCGATCAGTTGAAAGGAACTATGATTATTTCAAAAGCACTATGATTAATTCAAAAAAACTGCAATTAGTTCAAAAATTAGCAACTATTACTTTTATAAATAGGATATGATAAGTGCTAAAAATTTAATGACCCAGTGTAGAAACGGTAATGACATATCATTATTTTTTCGACTACCAGTAATGACACCCACTTACCTTCTGTATTATTTTAAAACATATAATAATGAGTTACTGATAATGACTTATTTTTATCATTATTTCAAATAGAAAATAATTTTTTAGATTTTTTTGAACATTTTTTGAAATCTATTTGTAGACTCAATATTTTTTAAACACTGGTAAGGATATATGTAACCACATATTTTTTGATTTTTTGTATGTTGGCGAGTAAGCTTACTTGTGTGCAGCAGGTCAATTGTGTTTTTATCTGTTAAATATTACATGTCGATATAGCTCAGATGGTAGAGCTGTTGACTGGGAATCTGTAGACCCAGGTTCGATTCCCGTACCAGCAAATTTTATTAAAAAAAAAAATACAATAAAAAATATTTTTTTTTATATAATTTATTTTTTAGAAAATCTATTTTTAGACTCATTATTTTTGTCAGTACTGGTAATATATTTAATCCTTTAATTCCCAGTGGAACATAGGGCCGCACTGGTAAGCACATAGGTACTGGGAAGCACATAGGTAACGATATATTTTTTGATTTTTCGTATGCTGGTGTGTAACGACAACTCATTATTTTTCGCGACATCGCCATATAAAGGTAATAAGAAATGTAATAACAAAAGTAACTAGTTACCATTACCAAGTATGTAGTTACATAACCACATATCTGGTAATGATTTTCTACACTGGGGAACTACGGATTTTTATAGGAATGTGATATTAAATTAATTTGTCTAAAAATATACAACTAAGAGCTGTTCCAGCTTCCAGTTTCTGATGCCAAATTATATATAAATTTATATTTTTTAACTTCCGGTATATGCTAACTTTAGGTAATTTGTTTATTGTTAATGGCACTAACTGGTTTAAAAAATTTACTGTTAACTTAATCTTAATTTGTTTTAAAAATAAACTATTACGTGGACTACGATTTGTTCTAGAAAAGAACTGTTATGAATAGTTCTAAACAGGTCGCCATTACAGGACGTCATAAAATTAAAATACGAGATGTCACTACATTGCTAGATCTGTAAAAACAACAGAGTAGTATTTTGGAAGATGACAAAGCAAATTGTGGTAAAAATTTGTTGTTCCTTTTGTTTTTTCTTTGATATTTTAAATGTTAAATGACGCTCCTACACGAGAACAAGAAATTCTCATTGAGTTTGTAATTTAACCTAATAAATATTTCTAGAACTTCAAAAATGTCGTCCCCTGACGATTTCCTTAGCCGAGAATGAAATCCGGATAGGGACATGCCTGCAACAGATTATTTTTCACAATTTGCCAAATAAGTTTTGGCATTTTAGCACATTTAATTCATTTATTGCAATTATTGTTTATCCCGATAAAAATGAATTTGAAAAGAGCTAACTTTGTAAAACCCTTTGAAGTTGTTTTGTATAACTAAGGGTAAATTATCATTGTGTTGGAATCATTGGGGTTGAAATTTCTTATTTCACTGTACTAGTAATAAATATGGACTTTTATCCATAGTTAGTTTTTGGGCTGTGAAAGGACCTACGTTTATTTAATAAAATTGACTATTTTAAGAAATGCGATCTGTTTTCAATACAGCCTATAAAACGAAATTTTAAATATAAAAACTAATTCATAAGCTAAATAAATGCAATGAACTATACAAAAAAATTATGAATCGGCTTTAAATATGGACCTTTAAATGAACTACAAACTGCTCATTTAACTTAAACAATAAAAATGGACTATTAAGGAAATTGCAATTAGTTCTGAGTAGAACTACGATGAGTTCCGATAATAGACTGTTAAAGTAACTTCGATTCGTTTGAGAATGGACTAGTATTGGTTTTTGAATTACAAAAAGTAAAAAAAAACTTTCAAATAAATTGCAAATAATTTTCTGAATGTACTATTTAATTAACTGTTTTTACTGTTAAAAATGAACTATGAAGAGAACTACGATTGGTTCTAAGCAAGCACTACAAAATATTGTACGATTAGTGTTTATGACAATAAATGTGTTCATGGCTACTAAATAAACTTATACAATTTCTAAAAATTAACTAACCATAAAATAATCTATGATTAGTTTTAAAAATACACTATTGAATTATTTACCTTTAATTCTTAAAGTGGACTATTTTGAGAACTGTGATTAGTTCCAAAAGTGTAATATTAAATGGAAAAAATAGTTTTTTAGTTTATCATAGAGTTGGGTTTAATCGTTTTTTTTGGTGACACGGTCATATCGTGCAATAAAATGCATTGAACTAGTTCGTTCAAATCGTTCTTTTTTGTCATGAGCTGTGTCTGAACAGTGATTCGAGAACGGTGTCGAAAATTTATTGGCGCACTACATGTTACATGTTTATATTAATTATATTGTGCATAGACTAATAGTGTCAGAAAATTACAATTTTATTAAAAATTTGAAATTGTTAAGAAAAACATTTAATTCTGTAATAAAATTATTAAGAAAGGGATACAAATTTTCTATGACTAAAAAAAGAACAAATGAACGATTGAACGAAAAGAACGTATAATGGTGAACTAAACCATTCAAATGAACTAGTTCGTTCATGAATGACACAACAATTAACTCAACTATAGGATATTTTTATACTCTACACCACTCACTTTGTTTTTAGCGCTTTTTAAAAAAAAGTTAACAACACAAAATTTCAGTGTTGGTAACTTTATTTTAAAATCGCTAAAAACAAGAAAAATTTGTTCATGTTTAAAGCGCTGTCATGTTAAATCTGGCCACAATTTGTGAATAAAAATAATGTAAGATTTAATAAAATTTTATAGAATTTTCAACAATTATCAGTTTGTATAGATCCGATCAGTACTTGCTAAATTTTACTATGTAATTTGATAAAATGTCGATATCGCTGATTTTTCATTGAAAGCCACGCCTACTTAGAACGGGTAGCAGAATTAAAAAAACAAACGCTACACTAAAAATGTCTATAATTTTCTGGACCAATTAGTCATTATTTTGATCTTTAAAAATAAAAGCAACGGGCATAAAATTCGAAAAAACTTTAATTGATTCGATTGTATTGTATTGTCCGTCACTGTATACCATACTTTAAGATATGACTGTAAATGCCAAAGATATAACGAAAAATTTAAAAAGGCAAACCATTACGTTCGGCATTAGACCGTACCGTAAAACTTTTCTTTACGGTACGGTCTAATGTACATACATTAAAACAATTGAAAATAAGTTGAAAAAGGACTAATTGTTTTTTATTTAAAACACTTGTAGTATTTCGCTTATTTTTTTATTGTTAATTAATTAACTAGCAAAGTCAGTAAAAGTCATAGATTTCTCGTATATTTCAAAATTTATTTATTATATTTATTACACAAACTGATTGGTCGCTACTATAAAAGAGTATTTTAAATTTAAAGTCGACTTTATTTTTAATCATACGGTTTTGTTCATTTTGTGTATGAAAACCCTACAAAAATATTATATTTTCAAACATTTTGATTGGTTGAAAATAAATTAACCAATCAGAATGCTCCAAAAATAAATAAAGTCAAGGCATACTGCCATCCAATATTTTAACTAAACCCGAGTAAAAATAGTTATATAGGAAATTATATAATTTAATATGGACTAATATGGTTATATATTATCAAATGTGACACTATATCTTTGTGGATATAATTATGTATAGCTTTGAGTTTTCCAAAAATGTCTTATATGATGTCATATATAGATCAGTATAAATATATATGTCCCCATATATATTAATGTATACCATATTTAGTTACATATGCTATGACAATTTTAATACAGCGTCATATATAATTAAAAATGGCTTTATCGCTAAACATATAAAGTCTTATATAGCTCAATGTTAAATTTTTTTCTAAGTTGTTTTAGATATATTTAAGTATAGCTCAATGTAAAAAAAAAATTATGTTTTTCTGAGATATATTTATGTATGTATGATTTCAAAATATAAAAGGCGCACTCATTATAACTCGTAAATTCCTTGTAAACCTTGTGTAAATACAAGCCATATTTTTTATGTATCGAATTTGACATTAAACTCATAAACATACCAGGTTTACACAGTTTACGGGTAGAATACAAGTTTATATGAGAAGGCTTAAAATGCTTGGTTACAATTATGTACAACTAGTTCTAAATACTTTATTCATAAATGCTTTATAAAATTATAGAAGGCTTATGAAACAAATTCTGTATAGAAAATTTGTTTTGTGACCTCCTATAATTTTATAAAACATTAATTAGAAATTTATTAATTCAGTTCGAGGCCAATTTCCTTATTATGAGTTAACATAATTTCTAATTAATCAATTTAAAAGGTCGAAAAAAAACAATATTTATTTTTTAAATAAAAATTAAAAACCAACATTTTATAAAACATTTATGAATTTACACATTAAAATGGTATTTAAATTTTGAATTCTTATCTTAAGGGTGTTATTTTTTAGTATTTTTTAATAGTTTTTGTTTTGATCCTGAAATATAATGCGTTATATAACTATGTCTTTCTACATCAAATTAGATATGATTATATCGGGTCAAAATCCGGATAAGATTCTATATGATTTAATATATTTAGATCTTATCCGATATAATTTTATCCACCATTTTTCGGATCATAGCATATCTCCAATTATATTAAATTAGATATCATTACATATGACATCATATTATTTTTTTTACTCGGGAAGTCGACTTTAACTAAAATATACATTTGAAAAATTTAGATAGTAAGGGCAATTGTTTTTAACAGACAATTTTGACTAAATATTTTAGCTTATACCGAAAGTCCGTATTTTGTGTATTTTTTTGTTTATTGAATAACTGTGAGAAAAAGTTAAAAAATATATTTCTTTGCAATTTAATTACTTATTCAATTGGAACAACTTTACTTATATACTTTTTAAATAACTATTGAACTTTTACGGTAAAATTTTTGTGAGTGGGAAATTTTGTCCATTTTTTGTTGGATATTTACCAGTTTTAACAATTAAGAAAATTATTTATCCTCTTACATGTAATAGTCTTTACATGAATAAAATTTTAATGATTTTTACTACACAAAAAAAAATTCTCATTCTGCATATGACCCTTGAGAAAACATCTCTACATCTTAAGTGGTAGAAAAGGCCTCTTTGTTTTGTCGTCAAATACAATAACAATTTGTGTCTACTTAAACAGCCAAAAGGCTAAAAATATTTTATAGTTAATTTTCAAGAAAAGAAATGACACTGCTTCGTCTTTTTTTTTATTGTTGTTTCGCAACAATAATGGTTTTAACATGGGGTTTCTAGAACACGTTCGTTCTCACACGAATGAGTGACTACATAAATTTTGTTTTTGGATTCCATGTATTTTGTTATTGTATTTTCATTTGTGTGAAGCAAAACATCATCTAGAAACACCACCTAATAGTATTTTTCTTTTCAATTATATGAAAAATGCTAATATTTGTTTAAGCCGTCCTTCTATGAATAAAGGACGAGTGCGAATATGAATGAAATATGTTATTCGAATGTGAGTTTATATATGAAAAGACAATTGAAAATCTCATATGCTGTTTTCTACATTTCATTATGATGAGTTTTGTGTTTTGTGCTTTTGTTGTTGTTGTTTTGTATTGTATTTTGACAATTTCTCATGGGACATCAATCAATCATATGTTAACAACAACAACAACAGCAGAAGAACACAAATGAAAAATACTGAAAACCACAACCAATTGGAAAACTTCGTTAAACAATGGAATAATACAAAGTGTAGAGGAAAAATGCAACCTTATGAAAAAATTGCACTAACGAAAAATTGTATGTTTAATATGAAAAATGTGGGGTTTTTAAATTTTTGTGGTCACAAAGTATGAATGTAATAAATAAATCCTTTTTTAAAGTTCTAGCAAAAGACTATTCTACTCATAAATACATATATAACACACTATGGGCTAAGCTACCGTTTAGTTTTTACAAATTATAAAATTAATTGTAATTTTATTTTAATCATTACTTTAATTTTTTATTATTTGCTAAACTCTGGCCCATAGTGCATTTGTGGTTAATAACTAAAATATATAACTTCAACCTTGAAACTTTTAATGATTTTTTTTTTTAAAATTTCGTTTTCTATTACAACTTGATAGATATTGTGGTTTTATTGTGTTTCTGATGATTAATATTTTTTCTCTCTTTAGTTTTTTAATCATATACTTATGTATGTTTCAACACGTTTTCACATTTCAATAAACAATATACATTATTAAATAGTTTTTAAATTAAATTTTGTTTTTATTATTTTCTAAAGACTCTAAAAAGAAACTCACCATTATTCCTGTACTAACAGCGATACCACGTCCACAATATGTATTTGGTACAATATCACCAAAACCAACACTTAGAAATGTTATTGCTATCAGCCACATTGAATTCAAAAGATTTGCATGTTCTTCATCATGAAACCTTAACAATTGTGTTTTTTTTTTTTGTTTTTGTCATATATATATATTTATCGTTAGCGTTATCGTTATCGTTTTTTATGCATGCGTGCATTTGTGCAAGTAGTAGTAGTTGGTTGGTTGGTTGATAGTTGTAGTTGCATAGAGCAGTAGTAGTAGTAGTTGTTGTAGTAGTAGAGATACAAAACAGAGGTACATATACGGTTGGAGCAAAGTTTTTGGTTTGGTTTTTTTATATTTATTTTTTGTTTTTTTTTTTTTAACATATTGAGAGAAAAAAATGAAATAAAAGAAAAAAATAAAATTGATAATAAATTAAATTATAATGGAATAGTTTTTTCTATTATATTAACAACTTTTATAAAAAAGTATTATTTTATATTATTAAGAAAATTTTATGGAGAGTTTAAACAAAAAAGAGTTGAGAGAAATTGTTTCTTTAAATACAATCATATTAAAGGCACTACTAACAGTTTTATAAGTACATATTTAATATTAATTTAAATATCGAATAAACAAAAAAAATATATACATACATATAAATAAATATATAAATATTTTAGCTATTATAACTTTCACCGAAAAATTTTTGCTGCCATAAGCTAAAAATAATAAAAATTTCATTTGAGATTTCACTTCCACTAATATATGTTGCTATTTAAAATTACGGGGAAAGGGACCGGTCCAAAGTGACACGCAGAATAGGTCCCAAGGGGGCAGGGACCGGTCCTTGATCGGTCTTTTTGCTTGAAAGAGACACGTCACTTTAACACAGTGTTGTCATTGGAAGGGACCAATTGCCACAGTTTAGACACCTTGTGACACGTACGGTGGTGTGTCTAAAAATAGCTCTTCAAATAAACTAATAAAAAATTAAGAATTAAAAAAAATCTACTTGCCATATGAAAATCGAAATATATATGAATATACATGATCATACATTGGCTCGCATGTGATTATGCATGGGCATACATAGTCATATACGTCCTTGCATAGTTCAATGTATGACCATACATGATCTCATATATTTCCATATACCTTTGAATCCGAAATTTGAGGGTATATGCCCATATATGATCATATATGAGAATATGTGAATCATATATGAGCATATATGGTCATATATGAACATGTACGGTCATATACCCTCAAATTTCGGATCCGAAGATATATGGAAATATGTGAGATCATGTATGGTCATACATCGAACTAGACATGGACGTATATGACTATGTATGCCCATGCATGATCATATACAAGTCAATGTATGATCATGTGTGTTCATATATATTTCGATTTTTACATGGGTTGCCATCAAGTAGGGCTCGATAACACAACCTTCTGCTTGGAAGGCAAACGCTCTACCGTATGAGCCAATGTTGCTTGTGCATGATGGCTGGCTGATGGTAAAGTTATATATTTTTCGTTTCTGTTCAAATAAAAAAGAAAAAGAAAAAACAAACACTGCAGCACATAAAAAAAATGAAAAAGAAAAAATAGAAAAAAAAACAACATTTACACACACACAAATATAGTGGAAGTGCCTTAAAAATGCCCCCGGATTGACCGGTCATGGGATAGGTCCTTTAATGGCAGTTGACTCATTTTTTGCGTTGGCCATAATTAAATTAAAAATTCAATTAAAAATTGGAAAATTACCTCAAAAACTCTGATAATATAAATAAAAATTTTAAAAATTCCCCTTAAGTTAAAAAGAAAAATTAAATGAAATACGAATTGTTAAAACTAAAACAGCTTTCGATTAAAAAAAAACGTTGAAAATACAAAGCTTAAAATTTCTTAGCAAAAAATTATAGAAATTTAAAGTAAGAGCTAAAATAAGCAAATTGTAAAAAATAAAATTAAAAATAAATAAAAAAGTAAAATAATTAAAAAAAATATTTTTAAAAATATGCCGCAAATTTTCTTTTTTATTTAGGTATCGGTGTCAAGTTTTTTAAAAGCAACTGTGAAAATAACGGATCAGAAATTATTTACTTTTCGCATTATACATAATTTCATTCGAAAAATGATAACTTCTAATTATATCAAATTGGATCGTATTAGATCATGTTGAATCTAATTTGATATAAATTAATATAATTTGATGAAATAAGATATATGCAGTTCGATACAATTTAACCGAACGTTGTCCTCATCCAAATGTATAAAATATAATATAGTCATATCCAACTAGATATAATTTTATATAATACAACAAAATTTCATATAATTACCCATCAAAAAAAGTGAGGAAAAAGAAGTAATTAAAACACTGCAATTGTTGAATACACTCAACCAAAAAAGTCTGTAATGGCTACTGAAAATTTTGCTGTTATTACGGAAAATTTAACTATTTTGCGCCCAGCGATATTTTTTGCTAATATTAGCATAAAAATTAGTATAAAAATTTAGAAGCCGCTACTAAATTTTAGTAAAATTTATGTAAACTGCAATTCAAAATCGACATTCTAAAATCAGTTAAAAAACTTTCTAAATATCAATAATTTTAGTACACTGAAATTAGTATAAATAATTAGTTGCAACTACTAAATTTCAGTAAATTTCAATTAATCTGCTAAAATTAGGAAAAAAAGTGTACTAAAAAATAAAAAAAAACTGTAGAATCTAAAAAAAAATTTTATAAAAAAAACTTTTTTCTTTCGATTGTAACAAGCGTATAATTATTTCATCGTACATGAAATTTTAAGTCATTTCCAGTTATTACCTTTTCATGCATTGGAGATGCAATCAAATTTTCTGAATGTTATTTCCAAACTAATAATGTATCAATAGTAACAAATACAAACTAAACAAGAATTGTAAAACATTGGCTTTGCAAAATTAGTAAAATGTTTTGCTGAAATCAGCAGCGAAAATTATTAAAAAAATCGGTAATCTGTAATAAGAGAATGGCAAAAGTGATTACTAAAAGAAAAATTGTACTAAAAATCAGTATAAAAATAGTAAAGTGCGATTGGAAACTGTTTACAAATTTTTTTACTAACTTTTTGATCTGAGTGTAGAAAGATAGAACAGGGCTGTGTTGTCGTAGTATTTTTAAAGGCAAAATTGCGTTTATAATCGGCAAAATACAACTCGAAAACTATTGAGTACTCAAGAATGGTCGATATTGAGTACTCAATACCTTTACCACTCTAGTTTCGGGTTCAAGTACAGCATACAATTTTTTTAATAAAATTGAGTTTTTGCTTGTTGAAAAGCTTTTTTTTAGACCAACTTTCTGTTTCCCCAATGTCGACAAAATAGTTTCAAGAAATATTACGCTGTGCTGGCATATTAGTACAAATTTTTTTACTAACTTTTTTATCTGAGTGTAGAAAGTTGTTCTTATTTAGCTTCTTTATTTATGAATTTAACATTGGTTTGCCATAGGAAGGAAGTTGTTATTTTTAAATAGCACATTCCCATGCAAGCCCCGTACAAAATATTAACTTTTTATCACTCATAAAAAGAACCCCGTAGCTTTGGATGTTGTTAAATAACCTTCTAAAAGAAGAACTTCTTGGTGAGATAATGAAAGAAGTGATTCATTTAGAAGTTGTTCCATTTATATTTGCTGGATATATATGACATAAATAACTACCGATGTAGAAATTGCCGACATTAAAAAAAAGAAAAAATTGTACTAGGAGAGCACAGGTTTTGTCGAAACTTGCTTTGTAAGTACCGTTTTCTATAAATTAACGACCATTTTTTTTTTAATTTATAAAAATTAACAATTTTATTAATTTTACATACATTACACAATTACTTATGTAAAAGAGACATAACAATTGTTTTTTTTTTATGAAGTTTCAAAAGAATGCATTAAAAATCTGTCAATTGCACTGAAAGTAAAGTACTAGCAGACTACTAAATTTTTTTTTAAATGTACTACACTTAAAATAATACCTCAGTAGAAAAACCTGTCAAACGGGTTTCAAATCGATTTGACTAATTTTTAATTAATTTTTAGTTGAAACACTGATTTTAACACAGATTCTTCATTTAACACAATATCTAAAAATCCGCAATACTTTAACTGATTTTGATCGTTAATTTTTAAAATTATTTATAATGAATGTTTATAATTAATTTTTAAGAACCCATTCGTTAAATTCTACACAATTTATTGTTAAAATATAACATTTTTATGTTTCTGTTATTACCTAGTAGATGGCATCCGAAGTTTTAAAGGTGGCGCTATTTCTTTCCCTTCCCATTTTTTAAAATGGCCCATATCTCGAAAACTAAGAGAGAAAGAGTAAAATTGACGAAAATTTCGACCACCCCTAACCGCATTACGTCAGCGAAAGGGGTTACTCTATCCAAAAATGGGCCTTGGCAGGGCCTTGGAACGTCGGAAATTTTTAGTAAAATTTGTACACTTCATAAAAAGGCCCATATCTCTAAAACTAAGCGAGATAGAGCAAAACGGACAAAATGTTTGCTCCATTGGAGCGCCCTTACATCCCCTCACATGTAATGGGCTAGGCCCGGAGACTCGGTATAATTACAGATAAAACTGTAGTTTTACAAATTTTTACTTAAATTTAGATTTGTTAAATTAAACAAAAGAATTTGTTAAAATCAACCAATTTTATTTTAAGCCACAACACAGGAATAAATTTTGTTAAAGTAACAAATTTTTCTGTTCAGCCAACAGGCTTATTATTTTGAGTGTACGGTATAAAAAAATCCCAAGGCTGTGCCAACGTTAGTAAATAACTACGGCGAAGCGTTTTTTGGTGCTTTCATTTTCACAACAGGCCAGTAAAGTAAATGGTGAAAATCCGACCCATTGCCAGTACATTAGACCGTACCTCAAAAAAAAAGTTCGCCGTACACCGTCCAATCTAAATTATTTTTGCAGGGAAAATGTTTTTTTTTGCCAAACGTAGGGGTCGCCTTTTAACATTTTTCGTTATATTTTTGGCACTTACAGTCCGATTTTAAAGTATGATATATCGATGTTTTTCTCTCGAGGGGAGCAATGTTTTGCTCTAAGGGCCATTGACCTTAAGTATCCGGTTCTAGTACTTACCCACCACATCTTTGTTGCTACCACCCAAATCCGACACCCTAATGTCAGAAAATTAAAGCTCGAAAAAAATCATTTAACTTTTGTTAAGGAAGTTTTTTGATAAACGTAGGGGTCACCTTTTAAAATTTTTTTTTCATTGGATTTTTCCTTTATAGCAAAACACTGGTCTCCTCGATGCATCCATATATTACCGAAGCTATAACGAAAAATCAAAAGAGAAGACCCTACGTTCCGCAAAAAAAATTTTTTTTTGAAATTGCCTTGCAAAATTACTTTATATTTGAAGGTACCGTGCACCTTTTTTTGCCAGTAAGTTGGTACGGTCTACAGTACATGTACAACAATCTCCAGTATAGAGCCGACGTTGTGCCGTTTGTATTTTTCTATCTGGGTATATATAATACAATTTATAATTGCTATATAAAAAAAGATATAATTATATATCTAAGATATAATTTCATATAATTATATATGGATATATATTTGCCAAACCGTTTAAAAATAATTTTGAATCACATCCAATTAGATACTGATCAAATCAAATAAATTTATATAAGATCAGATACAAAAATATACACTTTTGGATTTGGATTTTATTGCCATTTTAGTTCCATCTAATTATATCAAATTAATCTAATTGTATAGACACTAGGGTGAACCTTATTTTTCAACTTGTAACTTAAGGCCGACCCTCCCTTGGAAATATTCGTTCGGGTATAAAAGTACATTATACAAAAATTTAAGGTGATCGTATACCGGTAACACGTGCCGCATCGGTCCTGAAGCTTGAGATACGATTTACTAGGGTAAAAATAACTTTTTTGGCTTTTTTGAAAATACTGGCTCTAAAATAACTGTATTTCTGGAAAATGTCAATAGAATCGTTATCTGTACTGAATTACGTTTCTAAAACCAAAAATTTTAAATCGGCTGAAAAATATTTAAGTAAGTGCAATTCGCCCAGATCATTGTAGGGTTAAAATGGGATAAATTATGAAAATTACATAAAATTAAATATTTTGAGGATTAAAGTATTTGATCCTATACTGTAGTATTCCGGACAAAAACATTTAGAATTTAAAAGAAAAGTAAAAAAAACCTTGCCAAAAGCTAAATTAGTGTAGTGTTTCCAAAACGGTTAACCGAAAAACCGGTTTTTTCTTCATACATATTTCGTTTTTTTGCAAACCGGTTGGCCGAAAATCTTAAATCTCGTTTAACCTAAAACTGGCTTATTTTTATTTTTTTTTATTTTATTATTTTTAGCTTAACCTTTAAATGCATGATCTCTTCAATTTTAACCATTTTTTTATATATGATTTCCAAAGGCGTGTATATTAGACCGTACATCAAAAAAAAAAAAAAAAATTCGCCGTACGTCGTCCAATCCAAATTATTCAAAATAAAATTTTTTTTCCCGAACGTAGAGGTCGCCATTTTACATTTCTCGTTATATCTTTGGCATTTACAGTCGGATCTTAAAGTATGATATATAAAATGGGGACCCCAACGTTCGGCAAAAAAATTTTTTTTTTTGGAATTGCCTTGCAAAAATAGTTTATATTTGAAGGTATACGGCGGACTTTTTTTTGCCTGTAAGGTGGTACGCTCTAGTGTACATTTCAAGAAAAATACCAAAAAAAATTTATTTAAAAAAAGGTGATTTTTATTGAAAAATGTGGTTTTTACAAATAGCTAAATTGTGAAGCAAAACCAAGACTTTTCCTATAACTGTATAAAAATCTGAGCTAAACTCCAAGAACACTTTGTGCAGAAGGGTGCCCAAAAATGCAGTATCGTGCATCAAGTGGTTTTTTTATTAAAAAACTGGTATGTTGCCATATGGCTACACTATGCATTCAAGGGTTAAAATCCTTTCAAAAATTAAGAAACATAAGTGGCGAATTGCTAAAAAATGTTGGTTGGTTCATACAAATTATTAATGAAATTTTGATATAAAAATAAAAGAGTGGTAAAAATTAAATTTTTTCTTCGTTCCTTTTGGATTTTTTCGTGTCTTTTCCAAAGAAATATTGGCTATTAAATGAAGGGTACAGTGAAGAACAAATATACAATAAAAACTTATTTTTATTTCCTAAATAAAGGGTGTTTTTTTAAAGCCCAATAGAATTTTAAATTGTAAAAAATAACTAAAAATCCAAAAAAAAAAAATTTATTCCAAAGATCAATACATGGCATCAACATTTGAAAAAGATTTCGGGCATATGGCCACGGCGGCTGTTCTTGACGAGGCGCATTCTGGATGTCCAATTTTGGGCCACTTTTTCGATTATTGCTGCTCGTATGTCACGAATAACACGAACAATGTTGGCCTTTAAGGCGTCAATTTTCGTTCGGATCAACGACGATTATTTTGATGTAGAATAAATCAGAAAAAACAAAAATGAACGCGTATGACTTTATTCATGTTTGAAACCAAATAAAAGAAAAATAATTTCAGAAACACATTTAATAAATGGTATAGTGTACATTCCCCTTATAAAACAATAAGATTAATAATTAATTACACATTCAATTACACAATAACATCTAATTGTAATTGAAAAAACTCAATTACAATTACATATTGTTTGTAATTGTAATTTAAAAAAGAACAATTCCAATTACATGTAATTGAAAATTTTCAATTACAGATTATATGTAAATTGTAAAAATGTCAATTACAATTACATTTTATTGGCAAAAGAAACAATGACAAAAACCGCAAATTAGTCATCAACTCAACATGACGTATTCTTTTTATTCCTGGCCACACCTATCCCGCTTATCCAAGCCAATTTTTTTTGGAAAATTCTACATTTTACAAAAAACAATTTTCAATTCTAAATGTAATTGAAATTTGTAATTGAGATCACTTTCAATTACAATTATATGTAATTGAAAATTTTCAATTACAATTACACGTAGACTAATTGAGTTTTCTGTAATTGTAATTTAAATGTAATTGAAATCCCCCAGGTCTGCTGGAAATTAGTAGAACGAAAAAATGTTTCTGTAGTAGATTATTTCAATAAATTTAAAAATTTGGGCTCGAATTTCTTGATTAAATGGTCTGCGACACATCAGTTGCCGGGGGAAATTGTCATAACTTGCCTGTTTTTAACCGATTTTTATTTTTGTTGCCTTTTCAGAAAGATTATTTACTGCTAATCACGATTCAAATGCGATTTAAAATAAAAATTTTCAATGATTGAATTATTTTCAACTTTATTCAACCGATATCTAAAAGAATCAATTTTGTTATTTATTTTTTAAAGAATGAAATAATTTTGCAATTTTAACAAATCAATTAAAAAAATATTAATTTTAATATAAATTGCACTAAATATATTTAACTTTATTTAATATCAAATTATTTACTTGAAGTGATTATGAACTATTCAGCGATTCATATAGTTAATAAATTTTAATGCAAATTTATTGAAAAAAGAATTATGTCTTTCAGGGTCTGATATTATTATTAGTTGCCTTCATTATAATTATACATTTGCTGCTTGTAGTTAAGTATAAATACATTCAATAGAATTTCTACCTTTGCCTTTTATTTATTTATTTATTTATTTATTTATTTATTTATTTATTTATTTATTTATTTATTTATTTATTTATATTTTTTTTTATTAAATATGATTGATTTTAAATTTAATTTATTAATTATATTCAGTAAATATATGTATATTTAAATTAATTTAATAGTGCATTAATATGATTGTATATTTTATTTTGCAAGCTATATTTAAGTTTATAAAATTGTAATAAAAACTTTAAAAAATAAAGGTGTAGTAAAAGAGAAAAGTAAAACGACGAGCAGTTAAATTAGAAAAATCATTAAGAAGTTTAGTAAAGAGAGAACAGAAAAGAATTAAAACATTAAAGGATTTGAAAACGAGGGGATATTGTTAAACAAACACACACATTTATACACACACACTTACATGAAAAAATTATATATAATTTAAAATAAATTTATACAAAATAAAATAATTCTACAACAAATTTATTATAAATTTTTAAATTACTTTTAAATATATTAAACTTTTTTTTAAACTTTTATTCGATATTTGAAATTGATAATGATCACTAAATAATTATGGTCGAGGTCCTTTTTTTTATAAAATATTTTTTTATTTATTTTGTAATACTGATATTTCGTCATTCTTTGAATTACATCATCAGGGTTTTTGTTTATACAAAATATATTAAAAACACTGCAGAATTCCCGCTGCACACCACGCATGTCATTAAATATTACATTTATTACTGAAATTTAAATTTTAGTTGTAAGTTTAATGTTGACATGTGCAGCGGTAAGTTTTTAAGTGATTTTAATATCTGTTGTTGTTTACATAAATCCTGATGATATCAGTAAAAAAAAAACGAAATATTGCTGTAATAAAATAAAGACAGATATGTATATAAAAAAAAACTACAAAGACCTCAAACTTAATTATTTAATAATTATAATTTAAATTAGTTTATTAAAGTTGTTCTCGTTTAATGTTAAAAAAATACATAAATATGGATTGAACTAAATGTCTATTATAAAACCTTTGATTTGAAAAGTATTTCTTTAAGCTTTTTTTTATATTTAAACGTTTTTTTTTAAACTATAAAAACTATAGTTATTTTCTTTAGTTTACTTCTTAACCATAATTTCTAACCAACCGTTTTTGAACTCTGTTTTACATATCTTACCACAAAAACCATTTCATTATTGTTGGTATTTTGATATACTTGATACAGTGAGGTTGTGGTGGTGGTAGTGGTAGTGGTCAATTTTATGAAAAAAATCAACAAAATTACAAAAAAAAACTCATTTTGATTACCCAATGATTAGCTGTGATAAAAACATGTTACAAAATTTGTGGTCAACAAGGATTTGAAAAAAAGGTTGATTTATATGATTGCGTGTCAGTTATTTAGTTTGCTGTAAAAATCTCTACGTCTGTCACTCTTTCGTTTCAATTAAATCAGTTTTTAAATGATTTGTTTTTTAGTTATTTTTTGTGGTTATGTGTGTATTTCCGGTGTTAAATGCATGATGATTTTAATCATCATCATCATTGTAGTATTTCAACAGCCATCAACTGGTCAACAAATCTAATTACTCATACTCGTATTGTATGTTTTCTCTTTTTTTTTGTTGAGGGCAATATTTTTCTCATATTTTTTCAAAAAGTTTTTTTTCTTGTTTGAGTTTTGTTTTTTTTGTTTGTTTGTTGAATATAAATACTTACCACCATACCGCATGTTAAGGTTATACCACGTCCGCAATATGTATTTGGCACTATATCACCATAGCCAACACATAAAAATGTTATGGCTGTTAACCACATGGCGTTTAGCAAATTCGCGTGCTCCTCATCATGAAACCTGTGTTTTTCGCATATTTCAAAGTTTTTGTTTTTGTATGAATTTCATTGGTATTGTATGATGTTTTAATTTTTTTAGATGATATTGTTTTTAAAGTATTTTATTTATTTGTATTAATAATTTTCACATCACACGGTTTTTTTTTTTTTTTTTTTTGTTAAGGATGTTGTTTTTGGGATCAAATTTAATTTGGTTGATTGTTTTTTCGGATTGTAGTTTATAGTTGTAGTAGTCGATTAATTTTTTTTTGATAATTTGCAGAGCAGAGTAGTAGTAGAAATGGTTTTTGGAAAAAAATTGAAAAAAAATACAAATAAATAAAATAGATGTGATATTTTTATATGTGCATTTTTTATAATATTCAATTATATGTACAATAGCAAAACAAAAAAAAAAATATTTCAGTTTTTTACAGTTTTTTTTTTTACAAATTTACATAAAATAAAAAAAATTTCAAGTGTTCATATTTAATTAAGTAAATTAAAATAATAAATACAGTATAATTTAGATAAAAAAAAATATTACAAGTACGAAAGAATGTAGTCTTTACTATTTATTTATATTATTATATCCTTTGCCACTATGTGGACAGGATGTAAGTATTGGACCTAGACTCATCTCTTAGTATTCCAATCGACTTAGAATCACTTTTTGAGCCAATTTAGTGATGACGGTAGGTCTGTCTATCCGTTCTTCTATCTTTCTGTTTGCCTGTTTGTCTGTGTGTCTGTGTATCTGTTCACTCACAATATATTTTCCATAACCGATTGAGGTTTATTTGAAAAGTAATAGGTAAAGTTTCTTTTCACTTGAGGAATCAATTAAAATACATGGAAACATATTGTTTAACTTTTTCTATTAGTCAATAAAAAATAAACTACAAAAAAAAATACGTATCGTCTGTGGAGGTTCATATTTTCAGTCAAATGTTCTATTTTTAGTTTTCTATTTTTATAAAAAATAATTTAAATAACTTGGTTGTTTTCTGTTTTAAAATAAAAAATTCAAATATTTTCGATTTTCTTTTTTATTAAAATAGTTTGTTTATATACAAAATTATTTCAATTCAAATTATAAAAAATATGTACGTGTGTGTTGATGTGTAAGTGTTTTGAAAATTCAAACAAAAAAAAAGTTTCAAATATGAAAAAATAAACTACAAAATCCGTTTTTCTAATATTTTGTCAGTTAGAAATTGAATGTTGTTTTAGCAGACTTTTCAATTATTTTTATTTCTTTTATGGATTGTTTAAACAATGTTTGAAAATAGATAGCCAAATGGTTTGAATATAATGAAAAATCAGTAGTCCTTTTTTTAATTGCATTTTCAATTAATTTAAGGTATTTAGGTTGTTTTTAACGATAAAATATTGTGAGTGTTTGTCTGTTTGTCCGTTTGTCTATTTTTCTGTTTGTTTGTCTGTTGGGCCCTTTGGTTGTTTGTCATTTTGTCTATTTCTCTGTTTGTCTGTCTTTTTGTCTCTCTTTCTGATTCTTTTTCCACCTCTCTTTCCATCTCTCTTTCCTCCTCTCTTTCTGTCTCTCTGTCTGTCATTGCATTCTTACTTGCACGGTATTGATATCAAATATTAAGATATTTCGATAAAATTTGGCTAATGCAGTGATTTTGGTTGGAACCCTAATGGTTCCAGTATAAAAATACACTATGCAAAAACTTGAGGTGATTTACAAGGCGAAAAATCACTTTTTTAAACTTTTTTTGAAAATACTGGCTCTTAAATAACTGTATTTTTGGAAAATGTAAATAGAATCAAAATCTAGACTGAAATACTTTTCTGCCCAGGAAAATTTTCTGTTCCAAAGAGTCGGTTGTAGAATAGCTACTTTTCATTCACAACACCTTCTACTGTCGATTCTAACACCGATTCTTTTTGTTCGAAATTGTCCCAAAAGCCACCCCTTCTATAGCTCCAAACTGGAACCGGTTGCTCTAGAATTAGTTCTGGAACTGATTCTACGTCAACCATACCTTCCATATAGGATCCCAGGAACTGGTTCCGGAACCAGTTCCATGGAATCGGTTGCAGTGGAACCAGTTGTAGAATAGGTGTGGTTGATTGTAAAAAATTTCCCTGGGAAGTTATGAAAATCGAAAAAAATAAAATATTTTTTTTTCAAAAACTTACAATTTTATACTCTAGTTTTATTTCTAAGATCCACACATAATCAGATATGAATTTTTATCTCTCTTGGGTTATGATAACAGGTATGGCCAAAGATGGGATTTTTTTTTTATAAATTTGCAAAACTCTAGTTTTGAGTTTTTTTAAAATTTTGTTCAACAAAATATGAAAAAAAGTGGTCAACGCATAGATGTTTATTAAATCCACCTTAGAAAATAATTCTACTGAAAATTACACATATCCCTCTTTTAACTTAATAGTGATGGCGTTTTAAAGTTGAAAATTTTAGAGAAAAATGTGATTTTGGCCAATAATTTAGATAATAGTATTAATTTTTGTGTTTTTAGCTAGCTGTAACAAAATCACTTTCGATTTCTTTAAAATTTGATACAGGAAATTGTTTTCCAAAAATTTTGTTAAACTCCGACAACGTTAACCCTTTCTTTACCAAGGTCAAAGGTGAAATTTTTGAAATTTTTCGATTTTTCCTGGAAGTATTTATATCAAAACAATGTGTTGTTTCTTGCGGAATTTGGTAAAAGTTGTCCAAAAAACTCTGTTAACACCAAATTTTATATATAGTAGAAAAACATTAGAAATTAACCCTTAACCCATGGGGTCAAAATGACCCGAAATTTTTGAAATTTAAAAAGTGCCATATAGACCAAATGCAATTGATATTGTAATTAATATGCATTTTTATTAATTTTAATTAAGTAAGTTTGAGGTTATCGATTTTCATGCCATTTGACATGAAAATCGATATAAAAACCGTTAATTAAACATTTTCTAGAAAAAAAAAAATCAAAATTAACCTGTTTGAGAGCATGGTGTCAAACTGACCCATTTTTAGTGTTAAATAACGATGGTTGGTTGACAAATTTATCTAGAACCCACAAATTGTTGTTTAAAAAATGTGAACAAAGGAGTTAGTTACGATTTTTTTATAGTTTGTACATACATTTTGCAGCCAGCCAGCGTTATTTAACATAAAAAACAACTAGATCAACATTTAGTATGCCGATCGACCCAGAATCACTTTTGGTTTCGATTTAACGATGTCCGTCCGTCCGTCCGCCCGTCCGTGTATTTTTTGCGCACGTGCCAGGTCGAAAATATTAAGATATTTTGATGAAATATAAATATTACACTTTGTTCTAACAAGGGTATCTTCCCAACGTCTGCAGGACGATTTGGATGAAATTCAGATATGTAATAGATAATTACACATCTTTTGTCCCCGAGGTTTAGTGGATAAAAACGGCAGTGGAAAAAGGACATTTTTTGGTACTTTTTTGTTCGGCAGCAAGCGGAAAAAATTGGAAATACAAAAAATAACCGGCATAACATTACTGTACCAATAAAAAGACGAAGTGTGATGTGCATATTGCCCATTACGTTGCTCAAAAAAGTACCCAGGTGGAAATTATGTGTGGTAACAAAAAAGAAGCACTGGCAAAGCGCAAGTAGACCGCGGTCTTACAAAAAGAAGTACTGGCAAAGCACTAAATTTGGAGGCCTTTCCAACGCTTTAAAAAAGGGTGAATTCCCAGCACTTGTTTTCCTATAACATTATTTTGTTTTTGAAAAAGAAACTCCAAAAGAGTGAATATTAAGGGGGTAATTTTCTAAAACACTTCGGTGAAGTGTTGCGTTATTTCTATAGAAATTGTTTTTGTTACAAAAACAATTTACATTGAAAGTTCCCTTCACTTCTCCCAAGTGTTTTACGAAATTAGGTACTTAAATAATTTTTGACTCCACAATACAATAACTCCAAGAATCGTCTATTTTTAGAGTAATTTAAAATTCTTCAGTGATGAGGGCTCATAATTTGGTGGCAGGGAAAACACTTGATTGTTATGTTTCTTAGTGCTATCTCAATACTTTGCAAAGCATTAAATAGATCGGTGTTATCATTTGGGTGTCAGGAAAGCACTTAAATTTTTTTATTTGAGCGTTGGCAAAGCATTTGATTTTTATGTTTATTGGTGCTTTCCCAGGGCTTGGTAAAGCATTGGCACCACCGTGGAACGGTGTTATCATTTGGGCATTGGGAAAGCGCTGTTAACAAGCACTCAACCACCCATTTCGGTGCTTTGCCAGTGCTGGCCCCTTTGTAATTTTATACCTGGGTAGCTAAACAGAACTTCGATAAAAGTTCGTTAAATTCCGAAAAACCACGAATAACGAAAAAAATAAAATAAGTAATCGATGAAATTTAGAAGGATTAAACTTCGATAAAAGTTCGTTAAATTCCGAAAAACCACGAATAACGAAAAAAATAAAATAAGTAATCGATGAAATTTAGAAGGATTAAACATCTCCATATGTGGCAGCGCATAGAGAAAGGGACCTAAGGGTAAAAAAATCAATGAGACCGATCCCATGCCCTCCTGAACAAAACCTTAGGTCCCTTTCTATTTTGCGCGTCACATATAAAGAATCAACAAATTAATATGTTTGTTATAACAACAGCTAAACAGCAACGAAAACAGTAAAAAATTCTATGTGTTCGTTTATTCGATTTTCTTACTACTTTTACTACAATTGGAAATTTTTGTTTACTTTTTGTATTGAATTTTTCCAGCTGTAGTAAAAGTAGTAACTTGTAGTAAGTAAACGAACACGCTTATTAAGGCACCACTAAGGTGCCTTTGTGCACTGATCGAATTTTGTGCATAGTATTAATGAATTTGTTCATTAATCCAATGATTTTTTCATTGAAAAGCCCCCAAAGAACGCGTTCATTAAATCAATGAAACGTTTTCATTAAATGAAAACTAATCGAAAAAAATATATTTTTTTGCGTTACACTGATAGAATTTTCGTTCATACTATTAATGAATCGATTTCATTTATCTGAATTCATTGATTTAATGAAAAATTGTCATTGAATTAATGAAAAATTCATTAATTTAATGAATTTTTTTTCATTATATATTTTCAACTAACCCGTAAGATATGCTATAATTTTTATAAGGGTTTTGAATTTGCTAATTACTAAAATAGATATATGTTCCAGTAATGAACGCCAGGGTTGCAAACTGAAATTATTTAAATATAAATGTCCAAATAATGACATCATTTTGTTTTGTCAATTTACACTGATAGAATCTTGTGCATAGTATGAAATGAAATCGATTCATTAATAGTATGAACGAAAATTCTATCAGTGTAATCCCTTTCCATTAAATAAATACTTTCTTATATAGTTGCTTTGTAATAAGCACCATAAACATAGGAGCCAGAGACAATTGACGCTTTAAAGGACAATATTCGTGAAGCCATTGGTGAAATACAGCTGCACACAATCGATAATGTGCTTAAAAATTGGGCCGATCGTGTAGGCTACTGCATGGCCAGCCGAGGCAGCCATATGAATAAAATTATTTTCCATTATTAACCGGAAGGATTGTACTTTCAAATAAAAAAAGAAATTTGAGAAAATATTCAGTAGTTTTTTTATAGCATTTCAAAAAAAAAAAAGTTATTTGGCGGACCCTATATTAAATAAGTTCTCCAATTATATCATATAGCCCTAGGTCATAAAGTCCAAACCAAAAATGTCTTCAAAAAGTACTAGTTTTGGACTAGTAATTATAAAACTAGTTCTACACTTAAAATAATACGTCAGTTGAAAAATCTGTCAAACGGGTTTCAAATTGTTTTGACTAAATTTCAAATGGAAATTCTAAAATTCAATTAATTCTGAATTTCAACTGATATCTTCTGAATTCTAATTGATATTTTTTGAATTACTATTGCAAAAGGTGTATTTCAAAATGATCATTGGTACACTCAAAATAATAAGTCTGTTGGCTGGACAGAAAAATTTGTTACTTTAACAAAATTCATTCCTGTTTTTGGCTTAAAATAAAATTTGTTAATTTTAAAACCTTTTTTGTTGAATTTAACAAATCTAAATTTAAGTAAAAAATTAGTAAATTTACAGTTTTATTTGCAATTATACTGAGTCGTAAAATTTGTTCAAATTTAGGAACTCGGGACCCTCCCCGGGCCTAGTCCATATCATCTAAGGGCATGTAAGGATACTCCAGAAGAGCAAACATTTTGTCCGTTTTGCTTTATCTCGCTTAGTTTTCGAGATATGGGCCATTTTATAAAGTGGAAAAGTTTTATTAAAAATTTCCGAGGGTCGAAGGTCCCACCCAGGTCCATTTTTGGATAGAGGGGTAGGTCTGGTTAGGGGTAGTCCAAATTGTCATCAATTTTGCTCTATCTCTCTTAGTTTTAAGAAATCGAGAGGGAAAGAAATAGCGCCATCTTTAAGACTTCGGATACACTGGTGGCGACATCTACCGGGTAATAACAGAAACATGAAAATATTATATTTTAACAATAAGTTATATAAAATTTACGAGTGGGTTCTTAAAAATTAGTTATAAATAACTACTGAGGATTTTTAGTATTGTGTTAAATTAGTGTTTCAACTAAAAATGTATTAAAAATTAGTAAAATCGATTTGAAACCCGTTCGAATAATACTCGCGTATTATTTTAAGTGTACTGAACCTTCTAACTTGTCACCAAAACGGCGCTAATGACATTGTTTTTAAGACTTTTTTTCCAGCTGGGATAAAAGTCGAACGTGTACAGTTTCTTTTGACGCACACAGTACGTATTTATTAAATTCTCAGAAACATAAATATGACAACACTGTAATGCCATTTCCGTTAATTTTTATAAATACGTTCATGGAATCCAATTTCGATGCCAATTCAATTCCGGTGCAGAATTTGAGCTGACACATGTTGTTCGTTTTTCAATATCCGTGCTACTTCGGCTCTTATCCCTTCTTGCCTAAGACCTTTTTTGTTAGTTTTTGGAACAACTTTGTAATCCTGTAGAATAACTTAGACTTCCACTTCCATCATTTCTCAATATAGTATTTTTATCCAGCTTTTATCCGAATGCCGAAAGTTTTTGACATGCTGCCGAACAAAATAGTACCAACAAATTTTCGATTCTCTATCGCCTATTTTTCCCCCTAAATACCTGAATAATCGAACAGGTTGTTCTTAGATTTCCATTCTCTACCACATATCCGAATTTCATAAAAATTTTAGACTATCGCAAGTGATACTTTGAAAACCTATGAGAAAGGTCCGGTAATGGATTCCCTTAGATTTTAATGAAATTTGAATATTTGGTAGATGAGCCAAATCTCCTTAAAATCTAGGGAAAACAGTTAATAGACCTTTCTTGTTAGCCAATGGACTTTGGACCGGGTTTCCAATTTTGGCAACATCACCTTAGTTAAGTAAAAGGATTTTGGATTTGTTTGGGCCAACTTAGTGTGTTTAAATTTTGTTTTTGTGGGGAGGGGGGGGGGAGGAGTATTATGACAGAGTATAAAGTTTAATACCTAATTTAATAAATGCACAATTAATTACACAGACCAACGATGAAAAAACTTTTTCAATAACTTTAGCTAGTTTCTATGTAATTTGGTGTGCTGATTCCGAAAAAAATAACAAAAAAGTCGTATCACCCACCAATTTCTCACATTTCAATATTAAATAGAAATAAATTTTATTAACCAAAATGTATAAGAAATATTTTTACCGCTTAAATATTTTTAAATTGGCAATATATTCTAGTGTTATAACGTTAGCAATAATATTGTTACGAATTCGGATTGGTCTAGTATAGAAAAATATGGAATTTTCTGGAAGAAAATACAGTACATCCCGTTTTATTCCGAGAAACGGGATGTACTGAACATGCCAATCTGGTAACACTACATTTGAGTATACACCATTGCCCATAAATAATGTTAAGTGTTATAAACATAGACATTGGAAGCTTCTAGAATGTTCTACAGCCACGAACTTTAGACTATAAAAGACCGAACGTTACGAAGGAAAAGAAAGTTGCGCATTAACATGTGTTAGGTGAAGTTGTACTTTAACATTTGTGCTGTTAAGTTAGCCTCTTTTTGAGACTGTGTATAGTGAGTTGCGCATAGTTTGTGTATTTAAAGTAATACAGTGTTAAATAAACAAGTGTATAAGCTCAAAATTTATCTAAGAGAGGCCGTTATTTTATTTGCAAAGAACAAAGGCAAAAACATCGGAGAAAAGGCTTTGCAAGAAAATTTACAGAGAAAAGAGAGAGAAAATACAAAAAAATAAGCATCTTATATTTAGTAATTTTAGTAATATAATGTCTTTGTAAGTGAAATATGTAGCCTAATAGAAAACTTAATTTTTAATTTTTATTTAACAAATTTTTCCCTATTTTTTAAATATTGTCATATTGTGGGAGAATTGTGGGTGATAAAAGAAAAAAAAACTGATATCGAATACGGTTTTAGCATTCAAAAATACATAAGATTAAGGTAAATTAGTTTAAAAAGTCTTTACACACATTTTTTTTTCGTTGCCCTGTGTTATTAGTTTCATAAGAATTAGTGTGAATTCTTTAATTGAAATGAATTTTAGTTTTTTTTCTTGATGCATATTTTATTTTTCAATAAAGTATATAAAAATATAATTTTCTGTAATGTTATGCTATTTTTATGACAATTTTTTTACAAAAAAAAAACATGAAAAATCTAGTAAAAGCCAATACTTACAAGCAATTACTTTACGATATTAAAAAAACTAGAAACAATTATTATTTCTTAACCATTAAGACCACATAATTTACACACTTATAGCTTAAAAAATAATAAATTATATACAATACATGATAAAAAAGCAAATAAAATCCATATGCATTTTAAATATAAATAAATAAAATTCAAATAAGAAAAAATTATAATTCGTACATTATTAAATAAGTTATAAGGAAGAAATTAGAAGACAAGTACCAAAAGTAGAAATATTATTTACTCAGGAAGCTGGATCGATTTTTAATTTTTCCGTGGAGGAGGGTCTGAGGTCGCTAACACCGACTAAAGCTTGCGCACGATATGACTCAGATAAGAAGTTAGTAAACAAAATTGTAAACATTTATCAATTGCACTTTACTATTTTTGTACTGATCTTTAGTATAATTGTTTTAGTAATAATTTTTGCTATTCTCTTATTGCAATTTACATATTTTTTTACTAATATTTTTTTGCTGATTTCAGCAAAACATTTTACTAATTTTTCTAAACCGGGAGCTAACTTTAAAGACATTTAAACAGCCAAACTTTAAAGACATTTGGCGAAACATCTGTACCTTAGATCGAAAAATAAAGTACGCCATTGTAATCAGCATGTCCGAAATATATAGAACGGATGGTCAGAGCTCTATTCATTTTTAAAAATCAAAATTTTGTCATGCAGTGTTATTGATATTGAGTAAATTTTTAAACTGATTTTAGAAAATCGATCGAATTGCAGTTTACAACAATTTTGCTAAAATTTAGTAGCGGATACTAATTTTTTAATGAACTACAAATCAGTAGACATGTGTTGCTAAAATTAGCAAAAAATTTCGCTGGGCTCAAAACAGTTAAATTTCCCATAATAACAGCAAAAGTTTCAGTAGCCGATACAGACTTTTTTGATTGAGTGTACATTAGGGTTATGGCTTTTTAGTCATAATGTTTTTAGTCCGAAGTTTTCGATAAATCTACTAAAAATGAGTTAAAAATGATGCTGCAGAAAAAAACTGCTAAATTAACAGATTATTTTTGCTATATATTAGTAATATAGGAACAACAAAAATAAAACTGTTAAATATACAGAATTTTAGTTGTATTTGAGCTAAATTTTTGTTAAAGGAAAATAGAAAATTAAAATCAGCAAAAAATTTTGCTAAATAACTAAATAGTAGCCTAAAAAATCATCAAAAAATTTAAAATTTAAAAAATTACTAACAATTAGTTAAAAATGATGCTGCAGAAAATACTGCTAAAATTAGCGGATCTTTTTACTGAATACTAGTAAAATAAGAACAGCAAAATAAAAGCTGTTAAATTTACAGAATTTTAGTTATATTTAAGCTAAATTGTAGTTAATTGAAAATAAGAAATTGTACTGTAAAATCTGCAGAAAATTTTCTACTAATATTTAGCAAAATTGGAGATTTTACAGTACAATTCGTTATTTTCAATTAACTAAAATTTAGCTTAAATATAACTAAAATTCTGTAAATTTAACAGAACACATCCTATACCTCCATTTTAGGTATAGGATGTGTTCAGCGAACTTATGTAAAACACTACGAGGAACATTTTTGTGGAAAATTTTAAACCTCTAACTCTTCAATTAAAGGGATTTTTTTGGCACCTTTTTAAAAAAGGACAAAGTTGAAGAGCTAGGGTGTTAAAATGTTCCGCAAAAATATTTGTCATAAAATTTTACTATAATTCTCTAAAGACATCGAGCGGAACGACTTCAGTTGGAAATTACGTCGAGCTTTTCGCCGCACACAATCACCTGGTGCAGTTGGTGAATGAGCCAACACACATGAAGTGTGTTGAAGGGCAATTTCAGAATACCCTCGACCTTTTTCTCAATTCACACCCTGAAAAGTATTAAGTGAGATCGGTAACTCGGATCACTGTACCATTTCCGCATCCTTTTTATACTCCGAGCTTCATAGCGCTTCACAGACAGCCGCGAAACGCTCTGTTCTAATTTATGAAAAGGCTCGTTGGGTCGAACTTAACGATTTTTATCGGCAATTCAACTGGAAACTATGTTTCTTGCACTCAAAAAAAAAGTCAGTAAAGTCAGCAAAAAATGTTGCTGTGTCAGCAAATTTTTAGTCAGGAGTGTGCTTGCAAAAAAGTTGGTAATTTCAGCAAAAGGTTTGCTGAAAATCAGCGAGCTGATTTTTACTAAAAAAATAGTACTCTTCAGCAAAAGTTTTGCTAACACTTAGTCGACTGCAAATGAAAAAAATCCTTGCTAAAATCACTAAACTTTTTGCTGAATATTAGTAGACTGAAAAAAACTCAAAAAAGTTGTACCGAAATTTTACTTTAGTTAATTTATTTGCTGAAAATTTAAATATAGAATATGTGTAGGGTTGTTTTTCTTTTTTTGTCATTTCCGTTGCCAAAGAAGCTGCGACATCTACATCTTGTCTATCTGGTTGTTGTCCACGCTATGAATGCGGTTATCAGCACAATTTTTGTAGCAAAATAAATTAGTAAAACATTAGTTCAAAATTAGTTTAGTGCTAAAAAAATATAACTAAAATTTTTGCTGAAAACGGAATTTCAACAAAAAAATTGCTGAAAACTAGTACACTTGATATACAAGACGTTTTACTAATTTTTATACTAACTTATTTTTTTGAGTGTGGATGACGATGTTGATGCCGCTGCGAAAATGGTAGAACGCGTGATTTTGCTTGGAATGAAATTTTTTATTCCTTCAAAGTACATTCCGGTTAAGTCCAAACATAAGAGTTGGTTTAACCAGACGTCCAGAAAGGAAGCCTTCAGTAATTGGCGTGCGAATAAGAACATCAATACTGACATGCTGCGTAAGCAGGCGAGAACTGAGTGTGCCAAAGTACTAAGACGTGAAAAGTTTCTGCACGAACAACGTCTGCCTGCTAAAGTTCTTGCTGCTCCACGGGGCAATAAGACCTTTTGGTCATTCGTTAAAAGAGTTAAGGACAATGCTAGTTCATCTATCCCAACTCTTATAAAGGATGACCTAATATTCACTGACCCGGTTGATAAAGCCAACCTGCTGGCTGAACTGTTCGCGGAAAATTCTTTTCTGCCGGAAAGCGATCAACCACTGCCCGTGCTCGAAAGAGTATCACATACTATGCCCAAGATATTTTTTCGTCCACGAGCCGTTAAAAGGGTTCTTGCGAATCTCGACGTAAATAAGTCAGCGGGCCCGGATGTTATACCAGAAGGTTGCCAATGTTCATGAAAATTACCGCCCAATCGCAATCTGCTCTGCGCTCTCGAAGGTCATAGAGAGCATGGTAAACTACCATCTTGTTAATTATTTTGAATCCAATTTGCTTCTTAATGATCGACAGTATGGCTTTCGTAGAGGTCATTCTACGGGAGACCTGATGGCGTTTTTTTCGGAACGTTGGAGTCGGCCAATTCACAGATTTGGTGAAAGCAAGGTGGTTGCGCTGGATATTTCCAAGGCGTTTGATCGTGTGTGGCATAAAGCACTCCTGTCAAAGCTCATTGCTTTTGGTGTCGGTGATGACTTCTCTCGATTTATATCGAGTTTTCGCAGGGATCGTACTATAAGAGTTGTTATAGATGGGGTCTTATCTAATGAGTTTCATTTGAATGCAGGGGTACCGCAAGGCTCTGTTCTTTCTCCTTCTCTATTTCTTATCTTTCTAAATGACTTCCTCTGTCAGACTTCCAATCCTATCTACTCTTACTCTTGGGTCGATTTTAATCCACGTAAAACCCAATGTTGTTTGCTGACTCATAAGACCGCAGAGCCATCATTGAGGAATCAGAAGCTCTTGATGTTCTGGGCATAAGAATCCAGTGTGATGTCCGTTGGAAAGATCACGTAATTCAACTGTCGAAAGAGGCATTCAAGTGTCTTGGCTTTCTTAACCGGTGTAAGAACTACTTCAATTCTTCTGATCTCCTTACTATTTATACCACCTATATCTGGCCGAAGATGGAATACAACTCCCATATATGGGCAGGGGCTTCAAAGTCTATTTTGGAGCTTTTGGACCGTGTACAAAGAGGGGCGTCGGCGCTCATTAATGACAGTAGGGTATTCAGCTCTATTGACTCGTTGGAGCATCGTCGGAATGTGGGTTGTGTAAAGCTGTTCTATCGTTACTACCATGGGAAGTGTTCTGCTGAGAGGCCCCGTGTTTTTGGCCGTAACACGCGCTTGTACAGTAGATCTCATCCGTTCGTGGTCGATTGTCCAGTTAGTCGCACACCGCATTATAGAGAGAATTCGTTCATTAATCGAACCGCCCGTATGTGGAATAAACTCCCCGCAGATGTCTTTCCTAATACTTACAATTTAGAGAAATTCAAGTTAAACGTTCACAAACACTACTCCCTCCTTCCTCCTTCCCATAACCTATTTTCCTGATATCAACACAATGCATTGCATTAGTAGGGGCATCCCCTGAGTGTTCGTCTATAGTAAAAAAAAAGACATCAACGTTGAAAATTCACTTCAGTGCCAGAAATAAGTCAAATCTTAAAATCAGTTTAAGGGTTAATTTCGCACTTATTTAAAATCGGCGCTCAAATATCACACAAACGTAGATTTGAGAGGGGTTAGTTTTAAGTTTTTTGAAACATTTTAAACCTCTAACTCTTCAATTATATGAATTTTTTTGGCCGCTTTTTAAAAAGGGACAAAAAAAGATCAATAAGTTTAAGAGTTAGGGGTTAAGATATTCCGCAAATATATTTGTCATGAAATGTTGCTATAAGTCTTTGAAGACATCAAAGTTGAAAATTCATCTTCAATGCCAGAACTAAGTCAAAACTTTAAACTAAACCCCTAAAATCCAGGTTTTTGAGACATTTGAGCGCCAATTCTGAATAAGTACGAAATTAACTCTTAAACACATTTTAAGTTTTGACTTATTTCTGGCACTGAAGTTAAATTTTCAACTTTCATGTCTTAGTAGAATTTCATAACAAATATTTTTGGGGAACGATTTAACCCTGTAGCTCTTCAACTTATGGGTCTTTTTTGACACTTTTAAAAAGGGGCCAAAAAAGTCCCTTTAATTGAACAGTTGGATGATTAAAATGTTCCACAAAAATATTATTCGTAGTGTTTTACGTAAGTTCGCTGAACACATCCTATACCTAAAATGGAAGATTCACATGGTTTCCTTTTTTTTTGTGTTGTACACTGTAATTGGAGATTACTAAACACAGTCAGAGTTCGCTAGTAAGTAAATTTCATCTTAACTCAATAGATCAACGTGGATTTATTTCTTATATAGAAACACTATAAAATGCGAAGAAAATGCATTCCATTCGGCCAGTGTCTAATAATTTTTTCTGTGTGTTCTCCATTATTACAACCGAAATTTAAAATCGTTCTCTTTATTTGAGAAAACAAAATATGTGAATTGAGCCGAACGAAAAAACAACTCATATAAAAAAAATTATTTAAAAAAATTAAATAATAAATTTAGTTAAAAAAATCCATTTTATAAATTTTGCTAATTGGATAGAATTTTAAACAAAATAAATTTAGTTGTTTTTATATTTTAATGAAACACAAAATTTTGTAAACTATGGCTGTTAAACTTAATATTTAATTTATCTATATTACACAGTAGTTTAAACGTAGTGATTTAATATTTTTTCATTAAAGATATAATAGATTTCAGCATTTGTTGTATTATCATCATTTGCATTTTTAGCACGATTGAATCCATAAGAATTTTCATTGCCGTTGTTGTATGTAGAATATTTTAAATTTGAATAATAAAAATTGTATAATAATAATATATAAAAGTAAAATTAAAACAACTAGGATGTATAAAATATTTTTATTTGAAATTAAGTCATAAAAGTGTTCTAAAAAACGAATCCACATAAAATCATATGATTTTTAATAACAAAAAACGTGTAATTTTATATGAAAAAGAATGATTTTATATGACTTAGATTTGCAGAATACCTCCGTATGTTTAGTTTTTTTGTGTTGTTTTTTTATATTTTAAAATTACATATTTATTTATTTAAAAATGAAGTATACATACACTCACAATATTTTATGGTTAAAAACAAACTAAAATACATATTAAATTAATTGAAAACACAATTAAAAAAAGGACTACTGATTTTTTATTAGATTCAAACCAATTTGCTATATATTTTCAAACATTGTTTAAACAATCCATAAAGGAAATAAAAATCATTTAAAAGTCTGTTAAAACAATTTTCAATTTTTAACTGACAAAACGTTAGAAAAAAACGATTATGTAGTTTGTTTTTAATATTTGAAGTTTTTTTTGTTTGAATTTTCAAAACACTACACACACACAACACACACGTTCATATTTTTATTGGCTATGTTTGTGTGTATGAGTAAAGAATTTCTTGTAATTTGAATTCAAATAATTTTGTATATAAACAAACTATTTTAACAAACAAAAACACCGAAAATTTTTGAATTTTTTGTTTTAAAACAGAAAACAACGAAATTATTTAAATTATTTTTTCTAAAAATAGAAAACTAAAAATAGAACATTTGACTGAAAATGTCAACTTCTACAGACGAAACGTATTTTTTTGTAGTTTGTTTTTATTGACTTGTACAAAAAATTAAACAATATGTTTCCATGTATTTTAATTGATTTTTCAATTGAAAACAAAATTTACCTATTACTTTTCAAATAAACCGCAATCGGTTATGGAAAATATATTGTGAGTGTATACATGTTTGTTTATCTAAAACGATACAGCCTTTTAGTTCAATCCATACAAACAGAGATTAGGGGTTTTCGTTTCCAAATTGAAATTAAAATTAAATTCAAATAAACTAAAATAATCTAAAATTTAATAAAATATAGAAATTTAAAGCAAATTTTAAAACAAAACCGACAAATGATAAAAAATATAATAACAAATATCATTGCAAAAAACCAAACCAAAAAAATTATTACAAATTGTTGTTGAAAACCACAAATAAATGAAAATATATACATATATAAAACTTAATATAAATATGCATAAACTAATAATACAATATAAGCTATACACAAAAAAATTAAAATAAAAAAAAAAAAACACAGGAAAAGGAAATAAATTCTACACCATTTCCAATTTTTTTTAGGAAAACCCCAGAATTTATATTTTGTTGGCACACTAATTACCAAAAGTCGGAAATCTATATGTAGTTGCAATAAACATTACATTTTTCCATAAAATAAATTTTTGTTGAAACTTCCTTTTTCGTTTACCTCTCACAAAAAAAAAAATTCCTCTTGCATTAAAAAAATAATTTTTCTATTATCAGTTAAGGGAAGGGGGCCGAGGCCCTAAAAGCTGGTAAGAAAAAAGTTTAATTGATTTTTATATATTTTTTTTTGCGATTTTGCTGATATCAGCAATTTTTCTGCTTGCACTCTCTTGACTAAATTTTTGCTGGGTCTCACAATTTTTTTGCGACTATACTGACTTTTTTCAGTGTAGTAGAGATAGTGATTTTTTATTTTTTTTTATCACACAATATACATATTATTGGTAATTTTTTTTATTACTCTAATTTTTTACACAATCTTACTTTCTTAGAATTGTTTTTCCATTTTTATCCTTAACAAATACTCGTAAATAAAAGATATTCTTCGCTTAAAAAAAAAAAAAAAAAGAAACAATATTTTTCTCTATAAAATTTTCATTGTAATTTCACAAGTATAAGTAAGGTTAAATGTGTAAGTAAGTGTACACAACTATATGTAAAGATTATAACAAAAAAAAAAAAAAAAAAAAAAATAAATGTAAATAAGGAAAGATAAACAATTTTTTAGTTGAATATTTAAATAAATTGTAGTAACATTAAAAGGGTAGAAAAAATATGTATAACCAAAGGATATTAAGTAAACCAGCAACGTTTTTAAGAAGCTGTTATAAATTTTCATATCATACCCAGAAAATTTGGTTGTCACTACCGAATTTGACTCAAATCGAATCGTGTGCACTCTTATAACAATTCTGTTGTGACAAACGATTTTTTGCAACCAAATTCGGTTGCCAGAGAAACGAGCATCATGTTATAATACTATAATGATATAATAAATGATGATAAAATCATCATCAGTGATCATAATATGATCAGCGAATATCATATTTCTGATCACTAGAATCATTTTACGATAATTTTGTTTCCCAAATCATGTACAACTGTGTTTTTTGCGTGGCCAAAAAATGTGAAATTTAAAACTTATGAAAAGAAAACTTCATATATACAATTTCTAACTCTACATAAAAATTGTATTTGTATTAAAAAATTTTGCTGGGATACTTGTTATAGCAATGGTAATCTATAGTTATAGTGTTAAGTAATAAAAAAATAAAAAAAATGTGGTAAAGTTATGAAAATAGAGCAAAGGTGTTATATTTATATGTAATAGGAGTTAAGTTTATATTGTAAAAAAAAAATAATATTAGAGATATAAATAATCAAAATTTATGTGTTAACAAAGAAATAAAACTTATAAAGAATTAGCAATAAGAATTTTGTCCTCTTCGACGGTTACAAACACTTTACTCAAAAGCAATATAAAATTTGCCCAGCGGCAACGACATCTCTGATCAACACTTAATATCAAACTATTAAATGTGAATAAAGCGCATCATAATGTGATAATTACTTGTGAAAAAGGAGATAACAATAGGATTAAAAGAGGAAACATTCTAATTGCGAAATAACCCAATCAGAAATCACCAGTGGTATAAAAAATCAAGCATTGGCATACCCCACTGGGTAACCACGGTGTTGAAAATAAATGACTGGTAGAACACTCATTTGGAACGCTTTGTCAGCGTTTGCAAAAAGCGTTTTTCCAGTATTTGTTTTACAAAAGTTTCGGTGGTTTATAAAAAAAACCACTGGCAAAGAATGGTCTAAGATTGATATGCCATTCCAGTAGAATGGGGCGATTTGTATGGACAAAAATTTTTTGATAGCGTGCCATCGATTTTTCGATAGCTTTTGGCATGAGGAAAAAAAAGTTCCACTACGACATATCAAAAAAATCATTTTCGAGGCGCCCAAATTTCAATTCTTTTGCAATTTTCTAATAAATGCTAGATTAGCGCCATCTTGCGGTGGCTTTTTGAAACAACTAATGAAGTTGTAAACAATATAACATTTCAGAAAGGTTACTTATGAAAATCGGATACAAAATGTGGCAACTAGAGGTAAAAGTATATAAATAAAATTATTTTCTGCTTGATGATGAAATGATGATAATGATGTTCAAGTGATGATGATGATGTTGATGAAAACAAGCAGAAAATAATTTTCCTTATATACTTTTACCTCTAGTTGCCACATTTTATATCCGATTTTCATAAGTAATACCTTTATGGAAAGATTGTAATGTTATATTGTTTACAACTTCATAAGTTGTTTAAAAAAGCTACCGCAAGATGGCGCAAATCTAGCATTTATTAGAAAATTGCATAAAATTGAAATTTGGGCGCCTCGAAAAAGATTTTTTTGATATGTCGTAGTGGAACTTTTTTTTTTCTCATGCCAAAAGCTATCGAAAAATCGATGGCACAATATCGATTGCTAAATCGACCAACCCTATTATCCAGTGCTACCTAGCCAATGCTACAAGTGGTACAAAAACCAATTCACTGGTAGAGCAATGATTTTATAAAAATGCTGACGCTTCGTTAAAAAATGTTTGTAGGCAGAAGGTTCCGAGTTCAAATCCGGTTGCAAACAAACATTTTTTTTTTGGATTTTTTTTAATTAAAAAATTTTTTTGTTCTTTTTTTTGTTTGTTGACAAGCTCCTTTAAGACCAACTTTTTTTTTGCTCCCCCAACGCTGAAATATTAGTTCCAAAAAACTGTTTGCCAGTGCTAGCATTTTAGCACAGCCAGTAGTTGTCCAGCTATTATCACTCATTTATGTGTTTAGCCAGCATGTATTACATGTGTCGTTAGCGCAGTGAATAGAGCAATCGTCTGCCAATCTGACGGCCTGGGTTCAAATCACGGCAGGACCAAAAAAATACATATTAACTTTTTTTAAATTTTATGTTGGAAAATATATTTCCAGACCACCTCTTTATTGGTTTTGGCAACGTTTAAAAATTTTGTTCCCCCAGTGCTTTTTCGACGGTTTTTGAACAGCCGGTCCCTTTGTCTTTAGGGCAATTCCATATGAAAACGATCAAAATTGGCAAATTTTTGGACGACCCCTCTCCGATTCTAAAATAAATAGTCTCAATCGATTGCCCAGCAAAAAATAATGTACCTACATATTTTTTTTTTTTTTATAGTGACTGGTTTAGTGGTGGTGTACACCACTGTCATGTGACAAAATTGAAGAATTCTTCATAAGGGACCTCATTGAAAGTTGTTTTAAAAAAAACTACTAAAGCGATCGCAACGAGTGGTAGCTCGTTGGAAAGGTATTGAATCAGGCTTTAATTGAAAAATAAAATTTTCATAATTTTTTTCAGAAATTTACCTTTTTTCCCATGAAAATTAAATTTTCCCATGAAAATTAAATTTTCCGATTTTCCACAGAAGCTCCTAAATTTTCCGGCTAATTTTTTTTTTTGGATTCCTCATAATTTTTGCTTTAAGAATCAGCAATAAAAAAATGGGCCCCGACTACTTGTTTGGACAGGAGAGGAGCATTTAAGAGACCACCTTGTTCTCATTGTTTTTATATTTTTTATAATTGAATTATTTGTAATTATTTAACATTATTTTATTTTATTATTAAAAATACATTTTAAAAATTATTTTACAGTTAAAAATACATTTATGAAGAAAAAATCAATTTTTTTTAAGAGCCCCAAGTTGAGTGTGTAGTGAATATGGTCTGCCTGCCTTCACAAGATCGGCCATAAATCCATGGATAATAGCAGCAGTGGCATGTAATGGCACACCAAACCCGACTGAGGCTACAGGTCATAAAATGTTTTGTAAATTTTTTAAATTACCAGGTAATAAATATTTCGCCTAAAATGACACGTGCAGAAACAAGTCATAAAACACGGATTTTCCATAAATATGGCGAAATATTTATTACCTGGTAATTTAAAAAATTTACAAAACATTTTAAGACCTGTGGTCGGCTTATTGGCAGTAACCAATTAAGTCCCTCTTTAAAAAACATTTTATGACCAGTAGTTCACGCAAATTTTCCTATTAAAGAAAAGCAAATATCGCTTATTTTTTTTTACCTATTTTTTACCAAAAAATAAATATAAATACTTCACACACTCTGAGTCAAATTTTAGTTGAATACTAAACGTGAAAGTGTTAAAGTGTTTTTTTTTTGTAAAGTAAAGAGTGAAGCTGTAAAGACAATTTAAAGTAAAATGAATAAATTTTGCTGCAATCCGTTTAACAAGAGTGGACATTGTTCGAAAAAGATAAAAGTATTAAAATTAACTGGTGTTTGGAAGCGATACATGAATGAATTAAATATACAATACGGTGAAGAAGCAGAATTCATTTGCCCCAAGTGTAAAATCGATTTGTCTCAACAAGCAAATGCATTGAAACAAATGCAACCACAATCCGAGAGTGAAATGACAATTGAACAAAATGTTTCATCTGATAGTGAGGCAGACATTCCGATGGTCAATATGTCTTTGAGTCCTTTGAATGAGGCTATTACCACTTTAGGTGCATCGCCTATTACAAAAAGAAAGTTGCGAAGTGAAAAATACAGGAAAGAGAAAAAAGGCAAGGTTATGAGTGCAATCGCGACAATATTTGATGAAGGCTCTGATAACGAATGCAGTCAAGCAGATGACGTTGATGACGGCAAACAAATGATTGAGCAGTTGAAAAGAAAATTCAATTTAGCGACCACTTTTCCGGAGAAATATCTCATTTTATCTGTGCTGCCTCAATCATGGTCTATACGCAAGATTTCTGAACAGTTTCAAACATCTTTTTACATCGCGAGAAGAAGCAAAGAATTAGTTCGACAGAAGGGCATACTGGCGACTCCCACCAAGAAATTTGGCTCAAGGACCCTCAGCGAAGCAACGGTGAAATTGATTCAAGATTTTTACTGCAATGATGACAACAGCCGCGCCTGCCCAGGTACACGTGACTATGTTATCACACGTGAAGATGGAGAAAAAGTACACAAGCAGCGCAGATTATTATTATGTAATCTATCCGAAGCATACCATCAGTTCAAAGAGAAATACCCAGCAGAAAAAGTGGGCTTTTCTAAGTTTGCCATCCTACGACCAAAAGAATGCGTGCTGGCATTAGACAGGCACGGAACGCATTCAGTCTGCGTTTGCATGTTTCATCAAAACATCAAATTAATGTTCTTTCCATGCAAGAAATTTAAAGTATTTCACGGTGAAATTGAAACATATAGGGACCTCCTGTCGAAGTCGTTGTGCGCATACCCCACGGAAAATTGTCATCTGTCCAAATGCGACAATTGTCCGAAGATTGACGAGCTAGAGCAATATTTGGCGGAAAAGTTTGAACAGCTGTTAATTCAGGAGGTGCATTTCAAACAGTGGATAATTAGCAGCGGCAGATGTTCCCTTGAGAACGTGGTAAAGTAGATTCCGGAATTCATCGAGGAATTCGGATTCAAGTTGAATGAACTAAAGGCGCACCATTTCATATCCGAGATGCAATCGAAATTTCTAAAGGAAAGTAAGGAGAAATTAGCCCAAAATGAATTCATTGTGATAAGCGACTTTGCCGAGAATTACACTTTTCTCGTTCAGGATGAAATTCAGGCTTATCACTGGGCAAACGACCAGTGCACGGTGCATCCTTTTTGCATTTATTTCAAAAACGAAGATAACGAACTACAGACCGTAAGCCTTGTTGTTGTCGCGGAGAGTTTAGCTCATAATTATGTGTCCGTTTATTTATTTCAAATGAAACTGTTTGAATTCTTAAGATCAAAATTCGATGCAATCGACAAAGTAACGTTTTTCTCAGGGCGCGGCTTCTCAGTACAAGAATAAAAAAAATTTTTACAATCTTTGCATAATTGAAGAAGAACAAAACTGCAAGGTCGAGTGGCACTTCTTTGCGACGTCCCACGGTAAGGGCCCATGCGATGCGTTAGGGGGAACCCTAAAACGCATGGCGACTAAGGCAAGTTTGCAAAGGCCATATACTGACCAGATCTTAAATGTACAACATTTGTTTTCGTGGATTCAAAGCGAGGAAATTGCCATTAACACAGTTTTATGCACTCAAAAAGAACACGATGCCATGGA
The DNA here is from genome assembly GCA_949987735.1 of Leucophora obtusa. Classification (NCBI taxonomy): domain Eukaryota; kingdom Metazoa; phylum Arthropoda; class Insecta; order Diptera; family Anthomyiidae; genus Leucophora; species Leucophora obtusa. Next base: position 117,191,644 of record OX465297.1, read on the forward strand.
GCGACGAATACAAAACAGATATAATAATGTCAAAACTATAACTGGAACGCAAAAGTTTCATTGCTTCATACCAAATATTTCTGATATGTCAATTAATGTAAAGCGGTACTCTTCGTCTGCCGACGTGCTAAATTTAAAGTTACTTTAATTTTATAATGATGCCAAGACAATTGAAATTTTTAATAAATATTGTAATTAAGTATAAGCAGCAAAATAAGAAAGATTTTTTCTTCATAAATGTATTTTTAACTGTAAAATAATTTTTAAAATGTATTTTTAATAATAAAATAAAACAATGTTAAATAATTACAAATAATTCAATTATAAAATATATAAAAACAATGAGAACAAGGTGGTCTCTTAAATGCTCCTCTCCTGTCCAAACAAGGAGTCGGGGCCCATTTTTTTATTGCTGATTCTTAAAGCAAAAATTATGAGGAATCAAAAAAAAAAAAAAAAATTAGCCGAAAAATTTAGGAGCTTCTGTGGAAAATCGGAAAATTTAATTTTCATGGGAAAACTTAATTTTCATGGGAAAAAAGGTAAATTTCTGAGAAAAATTAGGAAAATTTTATTTTTCAATTAAAGCCTGATTCAATACCTTTCCAACGAGCTATCACTCGTTGCGATCGCTTTAGTAGTTTTTTTTAAACAACTTTCAATGAGGTCCCTTATGAAGAATTCTTCAATTTTGTCACATGACAGTGGTGTACACGACCACTAAACCAGTCACTATAAAAAAAAAGAAATATGTAGGTACATTATTTTTTGCTGGGCAATCGATTGAGACTATTTATTTTAGAAGCGGAGAGGGGTCGTCCAAAAGGTGATCGCTTTCATATGGAATTGCTCTTTAATGTTTTTAATTCAAATTAGTTTTAAAATAACAAATGTTTTTCAGAAAATATAAAAAAAACTTATATTTTTCCCATGTAATCCGTGTTCAAAACTTCAGTTGAACGAATTACACTTTCAATTGCTTCCGCACCCACTGTATTCGCCAGATTTGTTTCCCAGCGATTTTTACTTGTTTTCAAAATGCTCGCTGGAAAGACACTTTGTTCGAATGAAGAGGCGATTACCGAAACAGAAGCCTATTTTGAGGCCAAATATAAATAATTCTATAAAAAAGGTATCGAAATATTAGAAAGTTGTTGTAGTGATTGAATCGATCTTGAAGGATACTTTGTTGAGGAATCAAGACGAATTTTACCAAAAACTTGTTGTTTTATTGGTTATTCTACGGACTTTTCAGCCGATGAGTTAACACACTATAACTAAAATAAAATTACATGCCAAAAATTGTTGATCCAGTGTTGTTATTCAGAAGTTATGGTGAATTTTGCGTTGTAAAAATTGCGAAATTTGAAATACTGAACACCAAATGGCAACAAATTTTGACAAAATTAGTTTTGCTTATCACGAGTATCTGTATAATCTAAGCTTAATTAAAATAAGAATCTGTCAGCTGGTTTGTGAGTTAAACAGGTATTGGCGAGGCGTGTGTTGACCGTATTCTGTGAGTCCTGGAGCAAAAATAATTACCCATTTTACAAGTAGAGTCTCTAAACTAGCTTTTTTTCTAAATAATGTACGCCAGATCATAAATATATATGTTTTAAAGATTTTCAAATATTTTTTTGAGTTTAGTAATTAAATATTTACAAAACTTTGTTTTTACATCCTTCTCGGTTGAAAATCGTTCGTTTTACAAAACAATTTTGAAGGAAAAAAAGTATATCTATCGATACAAAACAACTGGTTGTTTAAAAAACTGTTATTTAGCCAAAAACTACTTAAGATCTGAAGACCGATTTTTGGCGACCTTGGGCATTAAAGGGTTAAAGGTTTATTTATATAAGTGCAGGTGAAAGAAAAGGTCATAAAAATATTTGGCTTTGTTTTGTGGTTTCTGTCTGGTTGAGGACTATTTAAGCTAAAAACAAAAATAAAACCAAGCACTACATACTAAAGACCGTATGCATAATCACTCTTAAAATTTATAAGTGACTTATAAAGCCAATTTTTCATACAAAATTCATTTTATAAACGCTTTATAAGGTTTTCAAATTGTTATGAGTAAGCACTTAGAATAAATACATCTCACTTGTTGAAACTACGATGTCGCCAATACAGAACTTTAAAATAAAAAAAAACTTTAATTAAATTTTACAATTGTTTGCTTTAGTTATAAGTTATTATGCTTGAAAAGTTAAATATTCTTAAAAAATAACTCTTTTTTTTTCTTTTCAGCTTTGTGGTGTATAAATAAATACAAAGTCAATGATAATTTAACTGACCTCAATACAATACAGATGTTAAATGTAAGTTGATAAGTTTTTTTTTGAATTTGTTTTATATTTCTTTATATTTATATAGTCTAGTTCTTATTTTGTATATAATTTTTATTGTTTAATATTCAGAGGGTGGTTTGTAAATAATAATTAAATATTTACTACTAAATTACAGGATAGAGGGGGTTTCTTTACTGACTACTGAACATATTTAATATTAACGAAAACAAATAAGACAAAATCGATTTATTATATGGTTTATTTATTTAGCTTTTTGTTGTTGTTTATTATTTTTGTTTAAACTAAACAAATAAAATAGATTTAGGGCTATTTTCTATATATCTGTTTCTTAAAATATTTCTCATGTTTTTTTATTTAATCTATATTTTGTTAATTATGATTTTTATAGTTATATTGTGGGATTGAGATTGTATCCCAAGTAGGAGATTATAAAATATACTTAAGATTCTTTTAAATGATTTTATTTCGTGAATAATACTGCAATAACTAGATACCCGGGCAGAAAAATGCGATTGCCATTGGCGAAGATAGGTTATGCGTTGTCATAATGTGGTATTAGCAGTCCACTGCATTATCGTATATTGGCCTTAACTAGAATATTGCGTATATGAGACCAAAAATTTGAATTAAAAAATTTTTAAATTCAAAATGGCGGTTCGAAGATGGCGGCCATGAATTTTTAGTTTTTAATATATTGGACTTAAAATAATCAATTATATATGTAGGTCTACGAACCGTTGATTACAAATCTGAAATTAAAATTTTGAAATTCAAAATAGCGGATCTAATGTGGTGACGAACAATTTCTTCACTAAATTTCTGTCGTCTTATTTACTTTAAAATTCCACCAGGGGAAGGGGTATCAGGTTACGAATCTAAAATCAAATTTAAAAATTCAATACTTCGGATCCAATATGGCGGCCATTAATTTAAAAATAAGAAAATAAATTATTCCTTATGCAGTTCTTAAGATCGCTGATAAAGAATCAGAAATAAAAAAATTTTGGACGCAAAATGGCGGATCAAAGGTAGCGGTAATGAAACCTTAATCAAAAATTTTGTATTTTAACTGGTGGTTGCAAACTCATTATTTTCTATTGTTGTTTATATGGATGAATGGATGGATGGATGGATGGATGTCACCACATTGCTAGATCTGCCAAAACAACAGAGTAGTGTATTGGAAGACGACAAAGTAAATTGTGGTAAATTTTTTGTTGCTGTGTTTGTTTTTGCTTTCATATTTTAAATGTTAAATAACGCTCCTAGACGAGAACAAGAAATTCTCATTGAGTTTGTAACTTAACAAATATTTCTAGAAATTCTAAAAACGCCGTCCGCTGACGATTTCCTTAGGCAAGAATGAAATCCGGATAGGTCAATTCTGAGTGGTACACGACCATTTCTTTGCCAAAAGTCTTCGGAGTAATTCGTAAAACTAACCGCCAAAGACGAATCATTCTCCATCATGACAATGCGAGCTCTCACACATCTCGTCAAACAGGTGAATTTTTGGGCAGTCAAAACATCGAATTGATAACTCATCCTCCGTACAGTCCTGATTTGGCATTCAATGACTTCTTCTTGTTCCCGAATATCAAAAGTAAACTGCGTGGTCAACGATTTACGAGCGCCGAAGAAGCAGTTGGAGCGTTCAAAAACCATGTTTTGAAGGTGTCTCAAGAGGAATGGAAAAACTGCTATGACATATGGTTTGAACGAATGCAAAAGTGTATTGATCATCAGGGAGAATATTTTGAAAAACAATAAAGCCATTTTTATTTAAAAATGTTTTTTATTATTTGCTATTCCCGAAATATAAATAATACCCTCGTTCCTATTTGCCTTTCAGGGCGAATTTAGCCGCTATTTTGATCTTTAAAAATAAAGGCCACGCGAATAACATTACAATAAACTTGAATCGTTCCTATTAAATTTGCCACCACTGTATATACTCACACTCTCAGAACGATTCTGTTGTGGCAACGGAATTTTTTGCCAACCGAATTGATTCGGTTGCAGCAACCGAATTCAGTTGTGGCAACGAATTCTATTTCAATTCGACAACCGAATTATCGGTTTCTGCTAAGTTTGCAGTTTTTTCTGCAAGGTAATTTTTAACTAATTTTAAGTACTCGTCATTTTGACTGAAATTAGGTGCCAAACGCGATCAGCATTTTAAAATCGGATGATTTTGTAAAATTAAGCTCCTGAGTTTAATTTTCGGTCCCAGGATATTTTTGTTTTTGTTTTGTTTTGTTTAGTTTTTTTTTTTTTTTTTATTTGAAAAAACAGTATTTTTATCACAAAATCAGTTTTTTGAGAGTTCTTCTAAAAAAAATATATGGCAACACTGTTTATAAGTTAGTACAAGGTTAGGCGATTAAAGTGTTACCTATTCAAACGACCATATTTTTTTGTGTGAAATTATTTTTTATTGATTCAAATTAAAAAATGTGTGGAAGTAATCAATATTTCAGAATCCATTCACTTTAGCTCGATATGGCCACCTTTTGTCTTGACTCTATGCACGAATATGATCTTGCGGTATTTTGGCCCATTCTCGTACAATGGCTTTTTTCAGCGCATCCATACTTGCATATTTTTTGGTGCTCACCTTGCTCTCCAAAATGGCCCAGGTAGAAGAGTCCATCGGATTTGCATCTGGCGAATTCGAAAGCCATTGTGTGGACAAAATGAAGTATGGAACATGGTTTGTTTTTCAACCATTCTTGGTTCACACGAGCTTTATGAGACGGTGCCGAGTCTCGTTGGAACGTCCATGGTCTACGACCGAAATGTTTGCTTGCTTACGGCTCTAAAGCAGTTTCCAAAACATTTTTGCGATAATAAGTCGCATTGACTTTGACACCAGGCTTGATGAAAACGACTGGACAGCGTTCATCGGCGGTCACAGCTGCCCATACCATTACTTGAGATGGAAAATTACTTCGGGTGGCTGTTCGTAGGATCAAATTTTCGTGAGTGCATTCAGTTAAGTAAACACGATCATTTTGAAAGTTTATGAACTGCTCAATAGAAACATTTTTTTCATCAGAGAACACAATGTTTGGAAATTCGCCACGTTCGTACTTTGCTCTTTCGAGTCTAACTTTTATTGGTTTGGTGTAAGATCGTGTGGCTTTTGGAACTTGTAAGGCTTTACCTTTGCCTCATTTTGGTATATGCGTCGGATGCTTCGCTGGGATATTTTCAGTGCTTTGGCCATTTGATTACCACTACGACGTGGATTTCGTTGAAGTCGATTTTTTTGGTCCACCAATATAGCGTTTGGCAATCTTGCCAATGTTGTGCGATACACAAACATTTTATTCACTTTGAGATGGCTCATCTCACGAAAAGCTGAGCCATCTCATCCGGCCAAATATAACGCAATCACACTATTACGTTTGAATTCCATTTCGAATAACTTTTATTCTATAAAACTTAGCTGCAAATGCTTATGGTAGCTTGTAAACAATATAAACAGCTGTCATTGGTATAAATTTGACATAGCTGCCACTATCGGTTTGCCAGTATTGCCAACCTAAAGTTGGTAACATTTCAATCGCCTTACCCTGTAAATATTTAAATCGCGTTTGTTAAAAAGACACGCTAAAAATTGTTTCTTTTCATGAAAGTATATTCGTGGTAATCTAAAATAATATTTCCTGTCCAGAAACCCCATATTCATCGACCTTGCATTTAACTTGATTCAGGCACGCCTGGTTTATGTAAACAATTTAATGTAACTGCAAAAGTGTTTGGGCGCTTCTGTAAGTAAATTATATTGTCATAACCGAAAAATTCTATTACCACCATCGAATCATTAGATTGACAACAAATTCGGTTGTAAGAATGAATTTGTTTTTTTTCAGTGTATACTAGACCGTACCGCAAACAAAATCTAAATTAGTTTTGCAAGAGAGTTTAAAAAAATTTTTTTTTTCCCGAACTTAAGGGTCGCCATTTTATATTTTTCGTTATATCTTAGGCATTTACAGTCGGATCTTAAAGTATGATACATCGATATTTTTCTCTCGAGGGGACCAATGTTTTGCTCTAAAGGTCATTAACCTCAAGTATCCTGTTCTAGTAGTTATCCACCAGATCTTAGTTGCTACCAACCTAATGTACAACCCTAATGTCAGAAAATTAAAGCTCGGAAAAATTCATTAAACTTTTGCTAAGGAAGTTTTTCGATACACCCAGCAGAATTTTTTTTATTTTTTTGGATGCCGAACGTAGGAGTCGCCTTTTTAATTTTTTTTCATTGGATTTTTCCTTTGTAGCAAAACAATGGTCTTCTCGAGGCAAAAAATCGATATATCACACTTTAAAATCACACTTTAAATGCCGAAGATATAACGAAAAATCAAAAAAGGCGACCCCTACCTTCGGGTATTGTCTTGCAAAAATACTTTATACTTGAAGGTGTACGCTCACTTTTTTTTGCCTATAAGGTGGTACGGTGTAGGGTATCCCATTTTGAGGTAGGTGATCAATATTTTTTCATTACTGAGCACGAGTATTTATAATTTTGAAGACATTTTTGTATCAGAAAATTTCTTAGTTTTTTATTTTGCACAATAAGTTTTTTTTCTTCAAGGCTAATTGTTTCGTGTCTTGTTTTTCATCTAAAATTTGGTTAATGTTTCATTATCTTTATAAATGATCTAAAGTAAATACACGAGATAGAAAAATACAAATAAAATTTTCATTTACATTGTTTGGGACATGTTTTTCTTTATCGACTTATTTCTATGGTTCCTTACCAAACTGGGTTAAAAAAAATTAAGGACTAAATATATAATTAAAACAACTGTGTACAATTTTCATAAAATCGCATGTAATATTATCAATTTAAATTGAATACAAAAGTAAATTTAAAGACAAACGACGTTATGACGATGTCAAAATAAAGACAATGACACCAAAAATATTAGTTTAAATTTTAAACTTTGCGGGGAAGGTATCCTCCGTCTTTGCAGAATGAAGGATAATTGGGTTTTTAATTTTTTAGTACAAGTCTTTGCAATGCTTAAGAAAGAATTACAAATTATATTTTTTGGTTACAATTTCTTTTTAGCTAAAATTTTTCCTTATTCAGCAATATGAAACTTCTAATTTGATCAGACATTTACTTACACTCACCATATTTTATCGTTAAAAACAAGCTAAAATTCATATAAAATTAATTGAAAACACATTAAAAAAAGTACTATTGATTTTTCATTATATTCAAACCATTTTGCTATTTATTTTCAAACATTGTTTAAACAATCCATTAAAGAAATAAATATAATTCAAAAGCCTGTTAAAACAATCTTCAATTTTTAACAATTTTTTTTTTTGGTTTGTTTTTTCATATTTGAAAGTATTTTTTTTGTTTGAATTTTCAAAACACAACACACACGTTCATATTTTAATTGGCTATGTTTGTGTGTATGAGTAAAGAATTTCTTGTAATTTGAATTGAAATAATTTTGTATATAAACAAACTATTTTAACGAAAAAGAAAATCGAGAATATTTGAATTTCTTATTTTAAAATAGAAAACAACGAAATTATTTAAATTATTTTTTCTAAAAATAGAAAACTAAAAATAACCTCAAACCTACTAAAAAATTGAACATTTGACTGAAAATATCAACTCCTACAGACGATACGTATTTGTTTGTAGTTTGTTTTTTTATTGATTTATACCAAAAAGTTAAACAATATGTTTCCATGTATTTTAATTTATTCTTCAATTGAAAACAAACTTTACGTATTATTTTTCAAATAAACCTCAATCGGTTATGGAAAATATATTGTGAGTGTAGTTTTACCTGGAACATAACTTAAGATCGACAATGGTCTAGGACGTTAGGTTACCTTCCTTGTATGTTCTTACAATTACAACATCTATTTTGTGTTTTATTGTTAAATACATAGATGGGTAACTTGCGAATTCTAAAGTAGGTGAACCACTACAGTTGTTTGGTTTGTTAGTTTTCTATTTTGTTTGGTCAACGAAACGCCAATTGTTTGTATGTAATATAGTTATGAATGCTACTGTTACAAATTTTAAACTCATATTTGATAAACAAATACAAAACACAAGTTTTAGCCTTTTCCATGTTGTTATTTTTTTAAAGAATATTTTCTTCTAGTTCCCACAAAAAAATATACATGGTTTTAGAAACACTGCAAAACAAGAAGCGTATTTTTTGGCATTAATTTTTCATTCAATACACTACTAAAAGAAGCCAGATTGTGTAATTTCGTTGTATTTTTCTTTTGTAATTTATTGCTTCTTACAAGGAAACTACACAATAATGTACTGATCTCATTAAAACTTGGGGATATATTAGAGAGGAGAAAAAAAAAACATGGAACAAATATTTTTATACCATACACCAATCTGTACACTGCACTTTTTGCAATTGTAAAAATATCAACTGAAATTCAGAAAATATCAATTGAAATTCGGAATTTCCATTTGAAATTCAGAAAAGCTCAATTGAAGTTTAGAAAACAGCAGCTGAAATTCAGATTTTCCATTCGAAATTCAGAAAAAATCAATTGAAATTCAGAAAAAATCAATTGAAATTCAGAAAATATCATTTGAAATTCAGAAACTATCGATTGAAATTTAGAAAACATCAATTCATATTCAGAAAACATCAATTGAAATTCAGAAAATATCAATTGAAATTCCGAAAATGTCAATTGAAATTCAGAAAATATCAATTGAAATTCAGAAAACATTAATTGAAACTCAGAAAACATCAATCGAAATTCAGAAAAATGTAAACAAGGTCTGAACTATAAGAGGGGTAAGGCAAAACATTCCAACCACTATTTTTTAAATAGTTTTTAACCGGTCTTCCAACATGTGGCCGAACGTTGTCATGATGAAATATTTCGGCTTCAAGTCTGGCCAAAAAAACGCGCCAATGCTCACTTCAAACGAACCAATTTTGTTCGGAACAGGTCCCTTGTGATCGTCTGCTCCGATTTCAGACGATCATAATAGATGGGACGCTTATGGTCCCACCAAATGCAGAGCATTAACTTGGCGCCATGGATATTCGGCTTTGGCGTTGATTTGGCTGGTTGGAAGGGCCTCACGTACGATTTCTTGCGCTTCCGGTTGTCGCAATGGATTAATTTTTCATCGTTGTTAATGATTCGATGCAAAAATTACTTTTTTTTATGGCTTTCAAGCAGCACTTCGGACATGTAACATCATCTTTCGACTTCTCTCGGCTTCAACTCGTGTGGTACTTAATTTACTTGCTTCTGGATAAACCCTGCTGCTTGAAAAAGATACGCCATCTGTTGTGAATCCCGCATTTTTAAGTTATACACCAAAAAAAAATATAAAAGGAAATATATTATTGAATGATCCCGCCAGGATTCGTTTGCTTCTTAGAATCACTTTTAGAGCAATAATGATTTGAAAGCAATAATTGAGTGATTTTCCGGATGTCGTTCAGAATTACTTTTAAAAAAGCTGTAAAAATATAAGAACGAGTACCTTGGAAAAAACGAAAGAAGTTATTTCTTTTTAAATTGTGCGGAATTATTTCTAAAAAGAGCAATAAAAATTCACTAACGTATAGTTTGAAAGTAATAAAAGAAGTGGTTTATAAAGCATGACTTCCGCTGTTTTTTTTTTTTTTTGTACAAAACCAAAAAATTTAAATAGGTTTACTTAATAAATAGAGGACGTTTTTTTGGCATATTTTTCAAATTATCTAAACTTATTTTAAAATATGGAATTCGAATAATTTTTAAACTAAACTAGTTGAGATAATTATAAATTTTTTTCATACCCTTTTATACCTTTTGCGATGGGGTTATATATTAGATGTCATTACTAGGGCAGCGACTTTCTTGCGCTTAAAAGTCGAAAATATGCGCTTAAAATATGCAGTAAAAAATGCAAAATATGCACTTAAATGGAAATATGCACTAAAAACCCAAAAATATGCACTAATAATCGAAAAATAAAATTTTAAGCTTTACTTTTAGTTTCTCGATTTTTAAAAATCATATTTATCACTCGGAAGCGTTTGGTTAGGAACTAATATATATGTCTAAGTAGATGACAACTTGATGTTTTCCTTCTAGCTAAGTGCTGCGTTAAAGTTTGCAAATTCCCCCTTTTCTTTATTTTTCATTAAATCTTACTTTTTATTTTTAAAAAAATATGAAGAAAATATGCAATTTAATGAAAAATATGCAAAAAATATGCATTTATAATAAAATATGCATAAATATGCAACAACAGATCGATGTCATTTTGTTGCAAATTCTTTACTTCGGAAAAATATTTGGTAAAAATCATTTTTGGATTAATGACTACAAACATGCATTTGCATGAAAGTCGCTGGCTGCCCTGATCATTACATTTGTAGTATAGCGAAATATAGGTCTTAGACCCAATAAAGTGAATATATTCTTCATCCTTATGCAATTCTAAGTCGATCTAGCACCGTCCGTCTGTGTATATGTGCTGTCTGTTTTGTATATTTTATCTGTTCTCTCTATTGTGTTCTGTCTATTGTATTCTGGTCCGTCTGTTCTTTCCGTTCCGTGTGTTCTTTCTGTTCTATCTGTTCTGCCTGTTCTGTCTATTCTGTCTGTTCTGTCTGATCTGTCTGTGCTGTCTGTTCCATCTGTTCTGTCTGTTTTGTCTATTCTGTCTTCTCACTTTGTTCTGTCTGTTCTGTCTGTATGTTCGGCCTCTTCTGGCTGTCTCTTCTGTCTGTTCTGCTCTGCTCTGTTCTGTCTGATCTGTATGTTCTGTCTGATCTGTCTGATCTGTCTGTTCTGTCTGATCTGTCTGTTTTGTTTGATCTGTCTGTTCTGTTTGTTCTGTCTGTTCCGTCTGTTCTGTCTGTTCTGTCTGTTTTGTCTGTTCTGTCTGTTTTGTCTGTTCTGTCTGTCTAACTGTCTGTTTATTTGCATGCCAATCTGTTTGCCAGCCTATTGAAATGGCAATCACGGCGCGAAGACACAAGCAAGGTAGTTGTTTTTTATCTATTTTAGTGGGCATCCCCGCGGGCAGTATCCTTTTGAAAATGAGCAAAATTAACGATTTTTGAAAATGACGATTTTTTTGTTATTTGACTTGAAACAACAAAACTGAAACACTACACTCATAATATATTTTCCATAACCGATTGAAGTTTATTTGAAAAGTAATCCCAGCAAAATTGTCGGATGCAAAAAACCGGTTGTAGAACAACTTGTTCTTGCATGCAACCTGTTCTAATTTATGTTCTATCATCGGTGATTTTTGTTTGAGTTTGTCCCAAAAGCAACAGGTTATGTTCCTCCAAACTAGAACAGGTTGCTTTGGAACCGGTTATAGAACCGGTTCTGTGACAGTGAGGCCTTCCATTTCAACTTCCAGGAATCAGTTCTAGAACCTGTTCCACGGAACCGGTGGTAAAAACACCTATTCTAGAACAGATTCAAAGGCAACCAGTTCATAAAAATTTTGCTGGGATAGTTAAGTTTGTTTTCAATTGAAGAATCAATTAATATATATACATTGAAACATATTGTTTAACTTGTTTTCATCAGTCAAATAAAAAACAAACCACAAAAAGTATGTATCGTCTGCAAGAGTTGATATTTTCAGTCAAATGTTCTTTTTTTAGTTTTCTATTTAAAAAATTTAATTTCGTTGATGTTAGCCTAAGCTGAGTTGTTGATAACAAACCCGATTTGCTTTCAACAGCCACATAAGTAGACGATTATCAAGATATTAACCCACTCAAAGGCGAAAGGCACTGATTATGGCTTTGTAGCGAAAGCTGAAAATGCGCATTCTGCCTTGCTGGTCTTATCTTTTACTTGTAAAAATTGTATCATCTTTCTTTGATTTGAAAATAATTTAAACAGAAAGTGATATTAATTTATGATCTTCAGTCAAACTAAAATAACATTCATTTACTTAAAATAACAGATCAACTAAAAACATTTCCCCCATTCAAAAAAATAATTTGAATAATTTCGTTGTTTTCTGTTTTAAAACAAAAAATTCAGATTTTTTGTTAAAATAATTTGTTTATATACAATAAAAGAAATGGCAAATTTTCAATATATAGATAACATTGTTTGAAATTTGTATGTGAAATGACGATTTTGACGATTTTGTGCTCAATTAATGTGTCAACATTGTTTGAGAGTGAAAATAGGAAGTTCCCCTCTCAATATTCCATACAAATTGGTGTATTCTAATACAATTTCATAACAGCGTCTAGTGAATCAAATTTTTTGTCATATTTTTTCACCAGACGCCTGAATAATATTGTGTATTCACTTCATGTTTCTTCACTACAATATTTTTTTTTTTTTACCTTAAAACTTTTTATAACACAAAAACTGCAGTGTTGCCAACTCTTGAAGGCAGGAAAGCACCGTGAGCATTGTGAAAACGGGTAAAAAGGGTAAAAATTTACCAAAAATGGGGTAAAAAAGCACGATATTAAGTTTTTGAAAAATTTAAGTCCAGATTTTAAAAACACATTTTAGTTTTTTAAATCGTGTAAAAAAGGTTCAAAAATAACTAAAAAAAGGGGTAAAAAAGCACCAAACTAATATTTAAAAATTTTAAAGTTTAAATATAACGAAGTTGCTATTTAAAAGTGTACTACAAACACTGGAAAAATGTATTTTTTGTATAGTTCGTATTATTATTTCAACTTTGACAGAAAATTGAAGAAAAATTAAAAAACACGAACAAATACCAAAAATATAAACTGTACAAAAAGCACTAAAAGCACTGCCAAAAATTTGAAAAAGCACTGTAAATACCCGCTTTTTTTAAACGGGTATTTGTAAAAAATCACCGGGTACGGGAAGGAAAAAAGCACCAAAAAATACCCGAAAAGCACTGAAATGGCAACACTGAAAAACTGTTTTCAGATCAAAAAACTAAGTTTTTCACCACAAAATTATTTTTCACCTCTATAATGTGTTCTCTCATAATCTCCGAAAACATTGTGGAGAGTATGAAGAAATTTGGTAAAACTTAATTTTAATCCTTGTATTTATTTCAAAAAACAGTTCATGCAAGTCACCTTGTGTTAAAGCAGGATGTTTCCTATTAAAATATAATAAAGCTTCCAATAGTCAATTTAAATTATACAAATCGGAGCAGTAGCTTAGAAGCTGTATATTTATTATTATTTATTTTACTAGCAACCCCACTGTGCACATAAGTGGAGGACAACATTGTCTTCTTATTTAAAATTTATGTATTTTATTTAAATAATAAATTATAACAAAATGAAAGAAAAAACCAAACAATTCCATTTATACAAAATTAATTATTAAATAGCCAAAATACACGCGCTTTTGTTTTTACGAAAATAAATTAAAATACTACTTAAGTTGCTGGAGGGATGTACTAAATAAGTGGTAAATAATAAGAGAAATTCTATAATTTTTTAAGACAAACTACATTATGCTATCTATACTATATAATATCTTATTTATATCCAAGAATTCAACTTTTTCTATTCATCCTCTGGCATTTAACCATGCATATGAAAGTGCATAATCAAAATGTGCATACTTTGTAGAATATACAATAAAAAATTTAATAATTTTCATACTGAATGTGCAGTTTGCTAAAAAAAAATAAATTTGTTTTCTTCACTAGTTTGGTTTTTAGATATTCTATTTAAACACAGAATACTCAAGAGTCATAAAAGAATAAACAAAACAAAAAGTAAATTATTTAAAGTTCAACAAAAAACAAACTCTTTTGATCAATTAGAAAGAAACAAAAAATAAGAAAAAATAAACAAGAAATGCAAAAAATATAGAAAAAAAAAAATATTTATTTAAAAAGTTTAGTAAATATTTGTGGAAATTAATTAAGTATTCTTTGCAATAAGTATGGCAATAAGTAGAAAAAGAAACTACTAAAAGTAAGGGAAAATAACTGCTAATAAAAAAAAAAAATAGAACAATGGAAGTAATATCAAGTCTTAAGTAGTTAAGAAGAGGTGAAAATAATTTTAATGCTTAATATAAATATAAGTGAAGCTATTCTTAGTCAATTAATGCAGATTTTTAACGTATGAGTATTATTTAATTGTTAAAAATATTAATCATACGCACGACAATGTTACTTTTAGAGAAAAATTTGAGGCTTAAGCAAAAATGTGTTTAAAATTGAATTTAAACGGGTTTTAAAAACACATCAAAATTATAAAAACTAATTTCCGTTGATTTGCACTTGCTTTTAAACATAAAGCCTAATTCAATTTATTTAAATTCATTCGTACACCCAGAAAACATATTCAGTTCTGATAACCGCATTTGTAGCCAATCGCATGGTTCGGTTGTGGTAGCCGAATTTTTCAGTTGTGGCAACAGAAAACCAATTGGTCCTGTCTCAATTTGACTATGGCAATAGAATTTCAGTTGTATCAAGAATAATTCGGTAGCCACAACCGAAAAATTCATTTGATGCAACTGAACCATTCGATTGGCAACAAATGTGGTTGTCAGCACCGAATCTGTTTTCTGGGTGTAGCTACTATATCAATATAAAAATAACATTAATTGAAAATCAAATTTAACAACAATTGTTATCCTGGCCAATGCACAAATGACTCGTATGAACAACTTTTGACAGAAAAATACGGATTTTATTTTTTACTTCAATGCTTTTAAAAAACAAAACAAAAAAAAAATATAGTTACATAGTCATCATTCAATTGGCAAGATAAATTGACATGTTGAAAAAAAAATCTGTTCGTTTTGTGCTACTGCAATTAAAAAAATGTTTTTTGAGTAAGTACCCAGGTAGAAAATTACAAAGGGGCCGGCACTGGCAAAGCACCAAAATGGGTGGTATGAGTGCTTGCTAACAGTGCTTTCCCAACGCCCAAATGATAACACCGTTCCATGGTGGTGGCAATGCTTTACAAAGCCCTGGGAAAGCACCCAGAAACATAAAAATCAAATGCTTTGCCAACGCCCAAACAAACAAATTAAAGTGCTTTCCTGACACCCAAATGATAACATCGTTCTATTTAATACTTTGAAAAGTATTGAGAGCCCTCATCACTGAAGAATTTTAAATTACTCTAAAAATAGATGATTCTTACCGCCATTAACAATAAACAAATAACCTAAAGTTAACACAAACTGAAAGTTAAAAAATTAAAATTTGTATGGAATTTGACATCTGTAACTCAAATTCAAGTTAGCTCAAACTTTAGATTAATTTGTTTATTGTTAATGGCCCTTAGAGTTATTGTATTGTGGATTCAAAAATTATTTAAATACTCACTCTATTTTGGAGCTTCTTTTTCAAAAATAAAATAATGTTTTAGGAAAACAAGCGCTGGAAAGTCACCATTTCAAGCGGTGATAAAGCGTCCAAATTTAGTGGTTTGCCAGTACTTCTTTTTGTAAGACCGCGGTCTACTTGTGCTTTGCCAGTGCTTCTTTTTTGTTACCACACATAATTTCTACCTGGGTAAGTACGTATGAATGTGATTTTGTTTTTTTTAGTACCTACTAGGGATGCCAAACGGGAAATCCCGAATCCCGGGATTATTTCTCAAAAATCCCGGGATTTTCTTATTTTTTAATATTAATATAAACACAAATAAACAAAGTGAGACATTTTAGATTAACTACTTTTTTTCTTGAATTTTCTCATATTGACAAGAAATTGATGTAAAATTATAAATTAAGTAGATTATTTGAGTAAACTATGCAAAGACTTTGCAGAAAAATTTGAAATTTTGGTAAACAATATTAAGTTTTTGAGTAATACATGCGAAAAATCAAGTTTGTTTGTTATTTTACCGATTTATTCTTCCAAGCGAAATTCGATTTCTGGCTGGGACTGTAAGTTTGAATTCTTACATGAAAACATTTGATAACGATAACCAAATAACTTTGTTGCTGTAATTACACGATTTAGTGGGCAAGGTTATCGCAACGAATCTGTTTCAAAATCGGCTTACAAAATACTGGGCGCAAGTGTACTTAATGACAGGCCTTCATATATTATCCCAGCCAGAAAAATACAAACGGGAAAGCGATGGCAAGGTATTTTAACAGGTGGTACAAGTACTGAAAAACAAAAAAAGCGCCGGAAAAGTACTGGAGAAACAAAATTTTTAACTTTGGCAAAACGCTGCCAAAACCAATAAATAGGTGGTTTGGAATTATATTTTCCAAAATAAAATTTAAAAAAAGTTCATATTTATCTTTTTTTTGCCCTGCCGTGATGTTTTGTAAAACAAATACTGACAAAACGATTTTTGCAAACGCTGGCAAAGTGTCCGAAATGAGTGTTCTGCCAGTCATTTATTTTTCACATCGCGGTTACCCAGTGGTATGCAAGTAGGTACTTGATTTTTTGTACCACTGTCAATTTCTGACTGATATGTTTCAATATTCATAAAATGTACCACATTATTAATTAACAACTATTAAATAATTATAAAACGCTTTATTCTATAAAAAAATTAGTTACATAACATAAAAATTTTAACAAATAAAGGAAAATTTAAATCCCGAAATCCCGTAAAATCCCGGGATCCCGAAAAATCCCGTAGTCCCGAAAAATCCCGTAGTCCCGAAAATCCCGAATCCCTGGATTTTCAAATATCAATCCCGATTGGCATCCCTAGTACCTACATACATACATATATTGCAGAAATCCAGTTTATAGTACAACATTGCGTATACTTAATGTATATAAACATTAATATTACTCATACGTTTGGCTGCACATCATCAAATCATAGATGACGACGTTTTATATAAATGAATTTGAATATTATATATTGTACGATTTCGATTTTATCACATTTTATATTTATAAACAAATTTTCAAGCAGAATTTACGGTTCGTTTGACATATTTAACGCTTTGAGTTCATTGGTGGGTAAAGAATATATTTAGTTGTTGAAATAATTTTAATTGCAATTTATTTTATGTGTAATAAATACGAAATTTTAATGGGTTTAATTAGTGTCAAAATTTGTCTAAAAAGTGGTAAAAAATTAGATAAGACAGTAAGACATTTTCAATTTGCGTAATGTTAAATGTATTTAAGAGAAAATCAGACATAAAATCAGACCCACCAAAAAAAAAATCTTTTAATTTTCAATAAAATATCTTTATGTGGACATTACACTTAAAATAATACGTCAGTAGAAAACTCTGTCAAACCGGTTTCAAATCGATTTGACTAATTTTTAACAAATTTTTAGTTGAAACACTGATTTAAGCAAAGATTTTAGTTATCTTTATTTAACACAATACTAAAAATCCTCAGTACTTTAACTAATTTTGAGTGTTAATTTTCAGAATTATTTGAAACTAATTTTTAAGAACCCATTCGTTAAATTTTACAAAATTTATTGTTAAAATATAAAATTTTTTTATGTTACTATTATTACCCGGTAGATGGCGTCACCAGTGTATCCGAAGTTTTAAGAACGACGCTATTTCTTTCCCTCCCGATTATTTTAAATGGCCCGTATCTCGAAAACTAAGAGAGATAGAGCAAAATTGACGAAAATTTCGACTACCTCTAACCGTATAAAACTCCAGCGAAAGGGATTATTTCTATCCAAAAATGGACCATAGTGGGGCCTTGGATCCTCAGGAATTTTAAATAAAAATTTCCACTTCATAAAATGGCCCATATTCCGAAAACTAAGCGAGATAGAGCAAAGCGGATAAAATGTTTGCTCCTTTGAAGTGCCCTTACATGGCTTCATAAGGTAAGGACTAGGCCCGGGGAGGATCGCGAGACCTTAATTTAAACAAATTTTACGCCTCAGTATAATTACAAATAAAACTGTAGTTTCACTAATTTCTTACTTAAATTTAGATTTGTTAAATTAAAAAAAAAAAAAAAAATTTGGTAAAATCAACAAATTTTATTTTAAGCCAAAAAACAGAAATAAATTATTAAAAAAATTCTTAAAAAAATTCGTTATTTTAAGAATTTTTCTTTTCGGCCAACAGACTTAATCTTTTGAGTGTATATGTAAAGTTTGCTGTTAACAGAGTTATTTGGACAACTTTCACAAATTCCGCAAGAAACAACACAACGTTTTGCTATACTTTCGGGACAAATCGAAAACTTTTAAACATTTCACATATCACATAAAGAAAGGGTAACGTTGTCGGAGTTTTACAAAATTTTCGAAAAACAATCTATTTTATCTGAGTTAAAAAAGAAATCGGATGTCATTTTGTTACAGCTAGCTTTTTTTTTTTTTACTTATCGGGACATACATTCTTTAGAACATATGTCCCGACTAGGGTTTGGGGTTCGGGAATTCCCGGGAAATCCCAGGAAAAGTTTGCTGGGAATTCCCGGGAAAAATATATTATTTTCGGGAAATTTTAAAAATATTAAATTTTTTAAATTGTTTTTGTTTCGAATAGGATTTTTTAATTTTAATCATAAAAAACATTTTAAATACCAAAACAAAAATGTCATTGTTAAAATCTTTTAAAAGGGAATACATTTATTTGACACACAAATAAAATCTTTGCCAAGTAATAAGGAGCATTTCAACTAATAGAGATTTTTCGCATAACTTATTCAAAATTTAAGTAGTAAAACCTAAAAACTTGGTAAAATGTTTAAAAGAAATATGAAAAAAAAGCTTTGTTTCTTACAAATAATCGCCCTTACTATCTAAAATTTTCAAATGTATAATTTAGGTAAAGTCGACTTTAGTTAAAATATTGGGTGGCAGTATACCTTGACTTGGTTTATTTTTGGAGCATTCTGATTGGTTAATTTATTTTCAACCAATCAAAATATTTGAAAATATAAATATTTTTGTAAGGTTTTCATACACAAAATGAACAAAACCATTTGATTAAAAATAAAGTCGACTTTAAATTTAAAATACGCCTTTATATTAAAGGTCAATAATTTTATAAGTAACGTTTTCATTAATAAATGTGAAAAGAAAAGACTAATGGTTAACGGCGGTATCTAAATTTGGTTATCCGACATCTAAATTTGGTTCAAAAAAAAAAAAAAAAAAATTGATGGTCATGCAACTTCTCTTGAAGAAAACAACAACAAGCTAAAATTAGCAAAGTACCTGAAGAAAAAAGTGTAAGCTGAATAGGCATTAAAGGTTTTATGGTAGGGCAAACATTTCCTGAAATGGTATCCAAATTAGCTGCAGTCAATCCGCACCATAACTTTATTCGAGAAAGTTTTTATAATAAAAACCTTGCATTGCAAAAAAATTAAACCGATATAAAGAACATTATATTAAATTACTACAATCATGTAAAAGATATCATGATAAAAGAAATATCGAGCAATATTTCTAACAATAGGAGATTTACTATATTCTTAGATGAATGGACAAGAATATCACAAAAGAGATATTTGAACATATGTATAAACGGAAATAATTCATTTTATAACCTGGGGTTGGTTTATATATCAGGAAGATGTAATGCTGATGAAATAAGAAGAATTGTAGAAATAAGACTAGAAGAGTTTTATTTGTCTTTGGAAAATAACATTGTGGCCACCATATCTAATGGGCCAAGTGTGATGAAACGGTTTGTTTCCGACAGTCCAGTAGTAGGTGCTTTCTGCTAGAATCATGCAATTCATTTGGCAGTGCTGCGAGTAATTTATGTGAAATCAAATATTCAACATTCTGATATTTTTACTTTGAATTCTCACTACACAGACTGCATTTGTAATGAAATAGTGTTTTTTTTAACAAAAATTTCTTATATAGGTGGTTTTCATTAACAATTTTGTTAATCATTGTTCAAATGATTCCCGTTGCCCGGGAAATAAAAAAGTCCGAGAAATCCCAAACCCTAGTCCCGACATACATGTTTTTAGAACTTCTGGGAATATTTGTTAAGTTAAATTACAAACTCAATGAGAATTTCTTGTTCTCGTCTAGGAGCGTTATTATATACCATTATTGCCCAAAATCACACTTTCCTCTAAAATTTTCAAATTTAAAACGTCGTCACTACTAAGCTAAAAGAGGGATATGTGTAATTTTAGTGAAATTATTCTCTGAGGTCTAGTTAAACAATCTCTATGCATTGACCACTTTGTTTATATTTTGTTGAGCAAAATTAACAAAAAAAACTGTAAATAAGAGTTTTGCATATTTGGAAAAAAAATCCCGTCTTTGGGCATGCCTGGGACTAGGTGAGCATAATCCAAGATAGACATAAATTTATATCTGAATATTTAAATACCCAATAAACCAAACGATATCATCACGATATCACCTAGGTGATATTTATTATCATATACAATAATCTCTTGTGATACGAAAACGATAGATTTTTTGCTCTAAAATGTACCTTTCATAACGATACGAATCGTATTTCCAAGGAATTATGATACCGTTTTCGCTATCGAAATTCCCTGGAATAACGATAGTAAATCGCCAAAATCTGGTCCAGCATCGAAACACTATCGTTATTCCAGGCGATTTCGATACCGTATATGATATCATATATCAGGTATGGGCACATATGTAAATGGCATGAAGGGCCAAATTTAGGATTTCGCACACTTACGGCGGGCCGCACCGCACCAATTAATACATTACTCGACAACAATAAGTTTTTTGTACAGCCTTCTGCTAAAACTTTTTTTTGAGTATTTTGGATTCCTAAGCCCGGATCTAAAGTCAAAAAAAGTCCATTGAAGTTGTAGGTCTTTCTTTTTTTATCCCCTTAACCAGGGAAATACTTTATGATTTTTCATATTTTTGATCTAAATATATTTAAAAATACAGACTCAAAAAAAGATACATTTTTTAGCGTAAAGAATTTTCTAAAATATTTTTTGAGCCATTTTTGAATGCGCCACTATCATACAAGTGAAAGTTTAATATTAGGGGCTTTCATAAAAACTTGCAAATGCCTTGTAAACCTTGTATAAATACAAACCATATTTTTATGTATGGAGTCTGACATTAAACTCATAAATATACCAGGTTTACACCGTTTACGAGTAGAATACGAGTTTATATGAAACCCCCTCTGCTCAATTTTCTGATTAATTTTTGGTCTCGTTTGCTGGCTGAGAACTCTAGAAAATTTTAATTATTAAAACCTTATTCAAAAGTTGAATATCATATTAAAAATTATGGGATAAGGCTAAATTGTTTGCCTTAAAAGCGGAATAAAATTTCAAGGCGACACAGTCCTTTAAAGAGCTGCACAATCTCGTCAAAAGCGGAATGGTAGTCAGGTTAAGTACACTAATAGAAAAAAGCCCGTAAAACGTTTTGCTAAAGCTGCTAAAAATTAACTCAAAATTACCTTGCAAAAAAAAAACTACTGAAATAAGCACATTTTCTTTGCCAAATATTAGTAAGATAAGAATAGCAAAAATAATGCTGCTAAACATACAAAATTTTAGTTTTATTTGAGCTAAATTTTAGTTAATTGAAATAAAAATTTCTGTTGATTTTAGCAGGATGACTATTATCATATTTAACAGTTCAACAGCTCTTCTAATATTATTAATATTTAGAAAAAGTCGGCAAAAATCTCTGCAAAGTCAGCTTTAAATAATAAACCTGTAAAAATAGCAGAAAAAGCTTCTAATTGTTTTATTATTTTCACAGATTTATTTCTATGAGTGTATGAATAAAATTTTATTTTGTCTGACTGTTTTACCAAATTTAGGTGCTTCAAGGCAATTCTCAAAAGCAGATTTTAGAGATTCTTACGAGGTCCGCAGAAAAGCCTTAAACAATTCCTAAAGTTAAAGGTAATTTTTTTGAATTCAAATTCATAAAAAATAAGAGTCTGCTAAGTACGTCTATGTCATATTGAGCCATAAAGTATTTTAAAGGAGAAGGAATTTTTCACTTAATATTCGTATGTAGGAGGCAAAAATGGTTTTAAACGTTTTAGAGGAAGTCTGTGCAAAAAAGTCGATATTTGTTGATCGTTTAATTTTTTTTAGGCTCCTTTAAATGTTTATTTTTTATCGCTGTTCTATTTTTTTTAATTCAATTAGTTTTTTTTTTTTAATTTTGCATTAAAATTAAAAATTTTTTTCATTAATTATTTTAATTTTTGCATTAAAAAATACAAAAATTGTTTTTTCGGACTTTCTATATTTTCATATATTTAGTTAGAATATTCTTCCACCTCAAGTCCAAATTCTAATATGATATTGTCATATTAGATTTTTATTTGTTGTTTCAAAAAGGGTTGATCATTTTCATAATAGACAATACAATTGTTTCGTAGACATCACTCTACTCTTCAGTTGTCCGCAAGAAGAAAATGATAACTTTCATACTCAAACCGAGACATTACATAAGGTACAAAAAACCAACGGGATGAGAATTTTGTACTTTCGTATATGAAGAGTAGAGTGATGTCTACGAAACAATTGTATTGTCTATCATGAAAATGATCAACCCTTTTTGAAACAACAAATAAAAATCTAATATGACAATATCATATTAGAATTTGGACTTGAGGTGGAAGAATATTCTAACTAAATATATGAAAATTTTTTTCATTGTTTTAAAATTAATGGTGGGCCGCATTTGCCCATGTATGACCTATAGTATTCAGTGTGCATCACTGCGTATGAGTTATTTATTTATTTATTTATTTATTTATTTATTTATTTATTTATTTATTTATTTATTTATTTATTTATTTATTTATTTATTTATTTATTTATTTATTTATTTATTTATTTATTTATTTATTTATTTATTTATTTATTTATTTATTTATTTATTTATTTATTTATTTATTTATTTATTTATTTATTTATTTATTTATTTATTTATTTATTTATTTATTTATTTATTTATTTATTTATTTATTTATTTATTTATTTATTTATTTATTTATTTATTTATTTATTTATTTATTTATTTATTTATTTATTTATTTATTTATTTATTTATTTATTTATTTATTTATTTATTTATTTATTTATTTATTTATTTATTTATTTATTTATTTATTTATTTATTTATTTATTTATTTATTTATTTATTTATTTATTTATTTATTTATTTATTTATTTATTTATTTATTTATTTATTTATTTATTTATTTATTTATTTATTTATTTATTTATTTATTTATTTATTTATTTATTTATTTATTTATTTATTTATTTATTTATTTATTTATTTATTTATTTATTTATTTATTTATTTATTTATTTATTTATTTATTTATTTATTTATTTATTTATTTATTTATTTATTTATTTATTTATTTATTTATTTATTTATTTATTTATTTATTTATTTATTTATTTATTTATTTATTTATTTATTTATTTATTTATTTATTTATTTATTTATTTATTTATTTATTTATTTATTTATTTATTTATTTATTTATTTATTTATTTATTTATTTATTTATTTATTTATTTATTTATTTATTTATTTATTTATTTATTTATTTATTTATTTATTTATTTATTTATTTATTTATTTATTTATTTATTTATTTATTTATTTATTTATTTATTTATTTATTTATTTATTTATTTATTTATTTATTTATTTATTTATTTATTTATTTATTTATTTATTTATTTATTTATTTATTTATTTATTTATTTATTTATTTATTTATTTATTTATTTATTTATTTATTTATTTATTTATTTATTTATTTATTTATTTATTTATTTATTTATTTATTTATTTATTTATTTATTTATTTATTTATTTATTTATTTATTTATTTATTTATTTATTTATTTATTTATTTATTTATTTATTTATTTATTTATTTATTTATTTATTTATTTATTTATTTATTTATTTATTTATTTATTTATTTATTTATTTATTTATTTATTTATTTATTTATTTATTTATTTATTTATTTATTTATTTATTTATTTATTTATTTATTTATTTATTTATTTATTTATTTATTTATTTATTTATTTATTTATTTATTTATTTATTTATTTATTTATTTATTTATTTATTTATTTATTTATTTATTTATTTATTTATTTATTTATTTATTTATTTATTTATTTATTTATTTATTTATTTATTTATTTATTTATTTATTTATTTATTTATTTATTTATTTATTTATTTATTTATTTATTTATTTATTTATTTATTTATTTATTTATTTATTTATTTATTTATTTATTTATTTATTTATTTATTTATTTATTTATTTATTTATTTATTTATTTATTTATTTATTTATTTATTTATTTATTTCTTAATATTCAGTGCAAAGATTTAATCTTATATGAAAGCACTAAATTACAAAGTAGTTATAATGAATACCGTTCATATTAAATACAAAATTCGAAAAAAGAAAAATAAAATTAAAAATAACAATAAAATATATAAAAAGAATAAAAAGAATAGAATTGTTAACAAAAGTCAGAGAAAATTTTTAACATTAAAAGTGGTATAAAACATTATATAAAAAATTGTCATGAGAAAGGTTTTAAAAATATTTTAAACAAAAATGTTAGCTATTATTTGTAATAATCAAATATACTTTTTTTGAATTGCGTTGCGCTGCGGACCACCTGTAAGTGATGGGGAAGATGATTCCAAATACTAATGGTATAAATAAAAAAATGTTGATCCGAAAAATGAGTGCTGTATGGTATTTGAATAATACGATATCCTCTTTCTGATCTAAAAGGTATTATTCTATCATGTAAATATTGTGGTTGACCTGTATATATAAGCTTATGGAGGTAAATTAGCGATCTACATTTTAACAAATTCTCGAATGTAACTCCAAAGATCTGTTTCGAATAATGCGATATTCTACTAGAGCGGTCTATACCAAAGACATATCGAGTAATGCTATTAAACGCTATTTTCAGTTTACTCAAACTAGACGCATCACAACCAGAAAACAATTCGCATCCGTATAGCAATGTAGGTATAAGGTATGTTTTGGCCAGCAGCATTCTGACTTCAAAAGGTATAAACCATTGTGAACACCATAAGTTCCTTAGCATTCCATAAGTTTTGCCAGTTGTTATGCTGACATGGTCACTCCAAAGCAAATGTTTATTGAAAGTGATACCCAGATTTTTAAAATTATAAAATATATTTATTTCTGATTGGCCCAGAACAATATCCGGTATATAAGGTATATTCTGTCGCTTCTTCGTAATAAGCATATATTTAGATTTACTAGGATTTAGACATAATCCATTTACTGAAGCCCATGCTCTTATATTTTCCAAATCAATATTGATTTTACGTACACAATCTTCGATGTCCGAAACTTCACAGCCAATGTAAAGTTGCACATCATCAGCGTACATCTGGACACGACAGTGTATTAATTGATCTGGAAGATCATTGGCGTAAACTGAGTACAACAATGGTCCCAAAATAGATGCTTGCGGAACACCTCTGGTTAACTCAACACTACTTGAAACAATATTGGCATTGTAAACAGATTGGGATCTTCCAGTTAAATAAGAATACATCAGTTTTGTGGCTGTAGATGAAAAGTTGAAAAATTTGTTCAGCTTTAGTGCAAGAATATCAGCATTAACGGTGTCAAATGCCTTGGAATGATCCAGAAGTATTAAAAATGCAGCTTTGTCATCGTCAAGTTGTGATCTTAAATATTCTGTGACGTCAATCAAGGCAGACACACAACTATGTTGTGGTCGAAATCCCGATTGACGTGAAGTAAGCAGGTTGTGTTGTTGTATAAATTCAATAATTTGATTGTGCATTAAACGCTCTAATACCTTGGACAGATAAGGAAGAATAGCTATAGGACGAAACTCATATTCTGATTTTGGAATTGGAACAATCTTTGCGTGTTTCCACTTGGAAGGAAAAGTTGATTTAGTAATAATTGAGTTAAACAAATTGGTAATGTAAGGCAATATATACGGGAAAATCATTTTAATAAATTTAGGATGTACTCCATCATAGCTTGTAGCATTGGATTTAATACTGAGGAAACTTTTATATACCTCTGCTTCAGAAAAACAATTAAACTGAAATTCAATGCGATCATTAGTTACTATATGGTTTCTATAATGGGCAACATTAGCATTAGACTTTGGTAGATCAATAAATTTACGATTTAATTCATCGACATTTATCTTATCCATACTAGCTTGAGATTTACCAGTTATTCCAATATTACGGATTTCATTCCATCTCGCCTTGCTATCTATACAGTTCGTAAACTTGGATTTATAATAAGAAGATTTTGCTACTTTAATGCTGGTATTAACCCTATTCCTCAATGACTTAAACATTGATTGTAATTCGGACGTTTTAAATCGCTTCCACCTTGCGTAGGCTATATTACGTTGATCAATTAACCATTTTATGTCTGAAGTAAACCACGGATTCATATTCGTTATTTTTCTTTTCGTTCTTAATGGCACAAATTGATGGAAAAGCTGTTCAATATTATGCTGAATAAAATTAAGCTGTTCATCAACTTCAGACATATAGTACGTGTTATCCCATTCAATTTGTGAGAGTTTAATGTAAAGGGCATCAAAATTGATACGATTAAAATCTCTATAGCTGAAGCTTTCTTCCGATTTAATTTGTTTGAAGTCGAAACTGGTAAAAATAAGGTCATGTTTTGAAAAAATAGGTGCAGAGATTTATTCAAACATCAGAACTTTTGACAACGAATTAGTAAAAAATAAATCGAGTAGTGAATTTGAGCTACTTGAAAAATGTGTTGGTACAGTTTTGTTCACAGCATCCAAACCAATATATTTCATTTCATCAGTTAGTGTTGAATCTACCAAGATTTTGCAATTAAAATCTCCAGATATTAGAATATTTTCATACCCAACAGCTATTTTAGATAATTCCAAGAAGAACTCTTCAAGGTTTATGTTTTTATTTGGTCTGTAAATGTTTCCAAGCAATAACTTTTCATAATTGTTATATAATTCCAGAAAGAGGAATTCAATTTTTTCTCCTACCTTTGATTTAGCCTTAAGTTTACATTGCACATTATTCTTAACATAGATCGCAACTCCACCACCTTTTCTATCTTTTTTACCAATTTTTTGTTGACGATCAGCTCTAAATAGTTTATATCCCAATAATTTATAGGAGTCATCGTTTATACCAGCACTAAACCAAGTTTCAGAGACACATACCACGTCTACACTTGAGGATTCAAAAATGTATCGGAACTCTTCAATTTTATTTTTTAAGCTTTGCGCGTTTATGTGTACGACATTTAGACCATTTTTCATTTTAGTAAATACTCTAATCATATTATATGTATTGTATTTGGAAATCATCCCCAAATTATTTAAATGATTCGCCATTATATAGGAAGCAGGCAACAACGCAAGCAAGTAAATTTGACTGTTTAAAAAATGATATTACATGTGATATAAAAAGATTAGTTATGCAAAAGTGTAATTTTAATTTAAATAAAGACATATTAGAAAAAAACAAGTTAGAAAAAGTCAAGTTAATATGTGTAGTTATTAAGACCAAATATGAGTTTAAAAGATGGAATACAATTATTTGACTATTCATCACCAACAATATAGTAACGATTAATTTATGAACGAAATAAACTATAAATTTCATTAATACTATCAATGTTAATCGGTTTGTCGGCCTTGTTCACTTTAACATACACAATTCCACGCATCGAATAAACAGATGATAGTTTTTTATCTTTCCAGAGTTTAATAGCTTCAATATAGATTTTAAAGTTCCTAGGAGTTAAATTTTCTTTCACGGTAAATGGAGTGTCCGAAGCAAACCCAATATCGTTTAATGTCAATGGACCGTTTCGCATTCGTGATAGAATTGAAATCGATTTCAATAAATTGTTTTTATCAAATGGTGTACCAAGTCTCACGATAATTGCTGGATCTGCGTTATTGATCCCGGCTTTGGTTTTTCTTAAACGAAAGATAGATTTTACCACGGGACGTTTAATGTTCACTGTTGCGCACAGATTATCAAAAATTTGGATTATATTATCATTTTCATACATCGGTACACCGTTAATTCGTATGTCGCATGCCACAGCTGCATTTTCATGCTTATCAATTTCTTTCTTGAGATCCACTATTTCTTTTTTTAAACCAAAAACTTCAGTCGCAACAGATTCTAATTCACACATTCTTTCTTTAACATCATTTATTTCAATTTTAAAATCTTGAATTGATTTTTCAAATTTTTCCATTGTTTTATTTATTTTTGATTCGATTAAATTTAAAAGGCGATCTTCACAATCACGGAAAATATTTCCAATAAGTGTTTCTAATTTATCTGTTAAGTCATTACTTAACTTATCAAACCGTTTTTCAATTGTTGTAATCGTTTTAAACGGCGATTGTATATTAGTTAAACGGGGTGCTTTGGCAATACTTTCAACAATAGAATTTTGTAAAACGTCTCTTAAGCATTTATTCGTTGAACTGCTACCACATGGTTCTTCTGGTTCATAATTATCATGAATTGCATCTACATCAATATTTTTTTGAGTAGTTGTTTTTTTATTTTTAGGTTTCATGTTTTCCAATTTATGTTTAATAATTGATTACAATTTACTTATTTTCAAAATATATGCTATAATTTTGCACAGCAGTGTCGTTTTTTAAATTTAACGGTCCGATATTAAAGTTCCACAAACAAAATAAGATCCACAAAAAAAAAAGCTTTTATATTATTATTTAATACAAAGGAGTTACTTTTCTCAATAGAGCATATAGAACAACTACTGAGCTTAAATTAACAAATGAGCGTAATTATTGCACTTTATCTATTTGTTTTTAAATTGTGTTCATATATTTTAGTTGTAATTGTTTTCTACTTTTTTTCTTTTTGTTTGTTTATAAAAGCTAAATTATCTTTTGTTTATATAATTTGATACGTATTTTTTTTACATTTAAAGCACGGCTTGTTGTATAAACTTTAAGCTTTTATTGTTTAGGATTTTATTTTTTTCAGTTTTCCCACTAAAAAAAGGTAATTATCTCAGAGCCTCTTTTAACACGTCTGTTCACTGTAGATCTTTTACATTGTACTCATATTCATTAATTAAATATTACTCATACGTGTTGTAACTTGTATTTGTTATACAAGTACGGTAGAGCATCCATATGTGCAAAAGTGTTATTTTCGGATAGGTTGAGAGTAAAAAATAAGATCTGTCCAAAATACGTTTTTGCGGTGTAAAGCGGCCAGGCCGTTACATATATGTCCTCAAAATTACCCTAAAAAGTTACATACAATGAAAAGGCAAACATTTTCTTTATACAAACTTTTAAGCCTCTCATGACTGTTAGTGGTGTTTTAAGCAGAAAGACCAAAAACTAATTCTGAGTTATAGATTTATTACATATCTGCACTAGGAAAACATGTGAATATTCCATTTTAGGCATAGGATGTATTCAGCAAACTTATGTAAAACACTATGAGGTACATTTTTATGGAGTTATTTAACCCTCTAACTCGTCAATTAAAGGAAATTTTTGGCACGGTCTCCACAGAAATGATCCTCGTAGTAGTAGTGTTTTACATAATAATGCGTGACTAATATATCAAAAGTGTGTATAAGAAAAATACGAGCCACATGTAGATATGCCAATTAGTATTTTTCTGTATCTTCAGAGTTATAGAGCACAGAAGCATTGAACTAATTTTAGACCATTTTTAGGGCTAAAAGCCGCGGGTGACTGGCCTGTTTTAATCCGAGAGGACAAATTTTACGCGGGGAGGTGTAAAAAGACATTTTTGCACATTCCATATACTTTATGGGTGCTCCAATGTATGGTTTATTAGAATTTTGTTTAAAAAATTTCTCTGAATTTAGGATTTTCAATTTATATTTATATTCATATTTTAAATACAAATCCCTATTTAATAATTATTTGATAATAATACCAAATCTTACATAAGTTATTATAAAACTCTTATGTTATTTAATAATTCATATTTTAATATTATATATCATAACATTGTCAGGCACTTAAAGTTCAACTTATACAATAATTATAACAACTTACTAACATACATATATTAAGAATACAATAAATATGTACATTAGGGTGTCCCTTATAAAGTGTTTGGTCGATATTCGCCACGCATATATTAAAGGAATAAATGAAACGAAATACTAAATTTTTCAAAATTTCGAATTTTTGTAATTTTAAATAATAATACACTTTTTTTCCAAAATGGAACATTTTCGGTCACAACTGGGCACGGGTTAACGTTTTCCAAAAAAAAAAACAAAAAAATTGATTTTGTTAATTTGGGACCATTTGTAAAAAAATTGGGGGAAAATCGACCAAACACTTTATAAGGGACACCCCAATGTACATATATAGCTTAGACATATGGAATTGTATTATAGAATACATAGAAAAAATCCAAACAAATGGATATTAGACAAACAATACAAAATGGATTTTAATTGACAATTGACCAAATAACAACATACACTCCTACCTACAACAACAACATATATAAACACAAAATACTAGCAATTGTATGAAGCAATAATCAACAATTGAAATGGAATAAAATAGAAAAAAAATTAGATTTATTGTTCAAGAAATATTCGTAATATTACATATCATATCACTTGGGATTCGGATTTGTGATCAAATTAGCGACAAAGAAGAAAAAAATATTTTTAAGGTAACTGGTCAATATAAATAATATCGAAAATACAGAAAAATATGCTTAATTTTAAATTGCCCTTACTTCATTCGTCACTTATTCACAGAGCTTTGAAGAATTATTTATTTAATTCAATTTTTGAATTCTGAATTAAAAATTCAATGAATTAATTCACAAAAGACTATATGTGACCTTCTCCGAGAAAAGGGACCTAGTGTGTCAAAAAACGGGTTTCGATAAAAATGAGAAAAACATTAAAATTTTATTTTTAATTTAACTTTAAATGCGTTCTTCTCAAAACTTCATTTTCACACACTAGGTCCCTTTTCTCGGAGAAGGTCACATATATTGAATATAATAAATTCATAATTGTTTTCGTTCGATTTCTTTTGTTACGAATTAATTCAGTTGCTATAGTTCTTTTTATTAAATCAAATGAATTAATTTTCAATTTTATAAATCGAACGAATAAAAAGAGAATTAATTCCTTACTCAATTCACCACTTAATTCGTTTAATTTTATTTTCGTTCAGTGAATTGATGAAGAAAAAAAATACGTTCACTGAATTGAAAAACAAAAAATTTCGTTCAATGAATTGAAAACCAAAAAAATACGTTCACTGAATTTAAAATTTGTTTTCTGCGGTTCAGTATACTCTGGAGTGTTTTCAAAATATTTTGGAAATAATTCCGCCGTTATTAGCTGGTCGGTATGAGATGAAACTTCACACACTCATAGCAAGACTTTTGCTTCCAGATTAAAAGTTTCTTTGAGAACACATCTAGTATTTATATTTTTCTGAAAAAATACTTCATTTAGATGAGCCTACTGGAAAACATGTTCTCCACTTGTACATTTTTCTTCCCCCAGACCATTCCAAATTCGAGTAAATATCCCATGTTTTGAAAATTTTCACAGTGTTTTGGGGGTTGTGAGATTTCTTTTATCTTTATTTTTATATTTATATAAAGAACAGTAACAAGTAAGAAATATCTGAATTATTGTCAAAATATTTTTAAAACACTCCACTATGTACTGAATGTCAAAAAAAAAGCTTTTGAATTCAGTGAACGTAGTTTTTCGTTTTTCAATTCAGTGAAAGTAATTTTTTGTTTTTTAATTCAGTGAAAGTAATTCTTTTTTTTTAATTCACTGAACGAATTTAGTGGTGAATTAATTCAGTAAGGAATTAATTCACTTGATTTAATAACCCAGTGTAGAAACAGTAATGACATATCAATATTTTTTGGACTACCAGTAATGACACCCACTTAACTTCTGCATTATTTTAAAACATATTATAATGAGTTTCTGATAATTACTTATTTTTATCATTATTTCAAATATAAAATAATTTTCTAGATTTTTTTAAAATTTTTTGAAATTTATTTTTAGACTCAATATTTTTTAAACACTGGTAAGGATATATGTAACCACATATTTTTGATTTTTTGTATGTTGGCAAGTAAGCTTACTTGTGTGCAGCAGGTCAATTAGGTTTTTATCTATTAAATATTACATGTCGATATAGCTCAGATGGTAGAGCTATTGACTGGCAATCTGTAGACTCAGGTTTGATTCCCGCACCAGCAAATTAAAAAAAAAAAAATACAATAAAAAATATTTTTTTATATGATTTATTTTTTTGAAAATCTATTTTTAGACTCATTATTTTTGTCAGTACTGGTAAGCGCATAGATAACGATATATTTTTTGATTTTTCGTATGCTGGTGTGTAACCATGACTCATTATTTTTCGCGACTTCGCCATATAACTGTAATAAGAAATGTAATAACAAAAGTAACTAGTTGCCATTACCAAGTATGTAGTTACATAACCACATATCTGGTAATGATTTTCTACACTGGGAATTGAATTAATTCTTTGAATTTTTTTTGTTGAACGCGTTAAGTTGAACAAATTCAAAGGAAAATGAATTCATTCCTTTCTAAAGAAAATTGAATTCGATTGGTGGTGAATTCATTCAAAATCGAATTAACTATTCCAAGCTCTGTTTATTCACAATATAAAGAAATCATTTGAGTTTATCATTCAATATTATTAACATTATTGCCATATCATCAAAAATAATTACAAATACTTTTAAAACATAGTGTTTGAAAGAGGAAGTGAATTATGCTATGAGTGAATTAGTTTGTGTTGTCAATTGATTTCTTTTTTGGTACGTGAGAGATGAAAAGTCATTAAGCTGATGAATTGAATAGAAAAAAAAGATGAGCAGCTTATAAATGAATGATATAAAAATTAATTGTAGTTGATAGCCAATAATTATAACCTACACCACTACGTGGACAGGATACACTCAGGGAAATTCTGCAGTCAAGATTTATTAGTTGGTTTAGTAGAATTTCAGTTGTGTTATTTTAAAATGAAAAAAATATTTTTTCTGTTTAAGAAAAATATTTTTTAACTATATTCATTAAATAAAAAAAAACAAGCTACACCACTACATAAACAATGTATAATAAGTTTGTGCTGATGTATGTAACACAAAAAAGTATTGGACCTAGTACAACGTTCTTGCATACCGATCGATTTAGAATCACTTTTTGTTCTATTTAGCGATGTTCGTTTATCTGTCTGTCCATGTATTCTTGTTTGCATGCTACAACTCGCAAAAATTAAGATATGGTGCACTGAATTATAACCGCCCAATGATAAAAGCGTATTGATTTTGGTTAGTTCATGTTTAGACTTAGCGCTCATAATTGGCTCTTAGCGGGTTCGCGCGCTACAGGTCGCAAATATGAAGTTAAAGGAATTCATTAATTTTTTTCTAATTCCTTCGTAAAATTTAATGTATTTATTCACCAAGGAATTTATTCAAATCTAGTTAATTCAACTTTTGGTCAAGGAATTCATTCCGTAGGGAATTCATTTCCTTGTACATTTAATTTCCTGAAGGAATTACCTTTTTCGTTTAATTCCCTAAGGAATCAACTTTTACTTTTAATTCTCTAAGGAATGAACTTTTACGTTCAATTCCCTAAGCAATGAACTTTTTCGTTTTATTTATAAAAATGTCCTAAAAGTAAGACATTAAAAAGTGTAGCACACATTTTTCTTAAAAAATTTAGTACAACTTTAATTAAAATAATTTTTCTTGGCCCAAATATGTCAGATTTCAAAGTGCATCGATTTGTCAAATTGGAGTGGTTTATTAGTTAACAATAGAGAATCAAAGACAATTGGACAATAAAAATTATTGACTATTCAAAATACTCCACTGTGGACTTTTAAAAAAATTGCTACAGAAGTCCGCGTGACCAGGCAATGTGTTTACAGAGTGGTCAAAAAGTTCAACAACTCAGCAAAAAATAAATGGAAGTCATGCTATACAAACCACTACTTTCATTGCTTCACAAGTATGCCTAAGTCTATTTTTTATAGCTTTTCTAGAAGTAATTCTGAACAACATTCCAAAAACCTCTTAATTATTGCTCTAAAATTGATCCGAAAGCCTAAACCTGATAAACGCAGTGTCGACCGCAGTGCGACGTTTTGTCGATAAAGCAGTTTTTGCATCTTCTCTATTTTTCAATGCCGAGAAATTAGTTAAGTTTCTAAATAAACAAGAGCTGTTTTTAAACAAAACAAAATATAAAATTTTAAAAAATATTAAATCGTTTTAGAGAAATTCAAGAACAAAATTTGACAGCACTGCCACTTTCCACTTTCCACTGCCACTGTCCACTGGCACTTTCACCATGTGGGTTCGGCTTAAGAGATTTTGATACAGTTTATTTCGATCGCGTGTTCGATTCCTGGTAGGACTAATTTTTTTAGTTTTTTTAAACTTTTGTTAAATTTCTGTTTTTATACCCTACACCACTACGTGGAGAGGGTATTATAACTTTGTGCTGATGTTTGTAACACCAAAAAATAATGGTCATAGACCCACCTTATAGTATACCGATCGGCTCAGAATTTTTTTTATTTCGATTTAACGATGTCATTTTGTCCGCCCGTCCATCCGTCTGTCTGTCTGTCTGTCTGTCTGTCCATCTGTCCATGCATTCTTGTGCGCACTCTACAGGTCGCAAATATTAAGGTATTTTGATGAAACTTGGTACACCGACCTATGTCGGCCCAAGGACGAAGCCTATTGATTTTGGTTGAAATCGGTCCATGTTTGGACCTAGTGCCCATATTAGGGCATGATGAAATTTGGTACACAGACCTATGTTGGCCCAAGGACGAAGCCTATTGATTTTGGTTAACATCGGTCCATGTTTAGACCTAGTGCCCATATAAGGGTCCCCCCAAAATTATATTTTTTATACGCTGCAGGTCGCAAATATTAAGATATTTTGATGAAATTTGGTACACCGACCTATGTCGGCCCAAGGACGAAGCCTATTGCTTTTGGTTAACACCGGTCCATATAAGGGTCCCCCCAAAATTGGCTTTGTTACACGCTGCAGGTCGCAAATATTAAGATATTTTAATGAAATTTGGTTTGCTGACTCACATGGTCCCGGGAACAAAGCCGATATATTCTAGATAGAATCGGTCCATATTTGGACCTATCGCCCATATGGGCTATATTTACGATTTTCTCTTCTTTTATAATTTTATAGAAAATTTTGACACAAGTCCCATTTTAACCCATTCGAATTTCGGATCCAAACATTAGTTGACTCTTAACCAGACTGGTGTAGGGTATTGTATAGTCGGCTTGCCCGACTTTAACCTTTTTACTCGTTTTAATATTAATAATAAGTTTGTTTAAGTTGAATATTTAATTTAAAAATTTTTAAAAATGTATAATATTGTTACGAAATTAGATTAGTCTAGTATAGAAATTGCTGGAATTTTCTGGACGAAAATATCCCGAGAAACGTGATTTACTAAACACGTCAATGTGGTAACGTAACACTACAGCTCAGCATATGCTATAAGGTTAATGCCATAAATATTGTTATCTAGTTGGTCTCTGTTATGAATAACATAACAGTTATAATTATAGGAGCTCTGGAGTAGCAATGTTCTACATTTACGGCCGTTAGTCTACAAAAGACCGAATGTTACGAAGAAAGAGGAAGTTGTGCATTAACATTTGTAGAGTAAAGTTGTGCTAAGTATACGAGTACTAGAGTTTGTTAAATGAGTGTTAGCATAGTATAGTCCGTTAATCGTTTAGAGTTTATGTGTGTGTAATATTGTTGTGTTTAAAATAATACAGTGTTAAATAAATAAGTGTAAAGCTAAATCAAACTCAAGGGAGCGTGTTATTTTTATTTACTAAGAGCACCAACATGGTTTATCTAAAGGAGATAAATGTATGTTTTAAAAGATAAACGTAAAAATTGGTGTCAGTGGTGGGATTGGTTTATTTTGATTGGAATAGAAAAGAACCCGTGTTATTTAAGGGAAATAAACCAACGTTTTTATAAGGTAAAAATCTAACAATATGAATATATAATTTTCAAAAATATATAAAATAAGAATTATGAAAAATTAATTACTTTTTTTGTTTAATTAGTTCTTTTACTGAAGCGAATAATACACAAATATCTCGCAATCGCAAAGTGGTATTTTTATGTCAATCAACTTTCATATCAATGAATGGCTCAGCGATAGAGAGCTAGACTAGCAATCTTGAGTTCGCAAGTTCGATACCCGGTGGCAGTAATAAAAAAAAAATTAGAAAAAAAATATATAAATTTTTTTAAACTTTCAATTAATGAAAAAGAAATTTCTTTGCACTATGAAAGAAATCGTAGCCAAAAAGGTGGAGAAGCTATTAAGGGCCATTCGAAACATTTCTGGACGCGAAGTAGCACGGTGCGTGCAATGTTCGAAAACTTTTGTGCTCAGAGTTAATGCTAACGTTGGGCTCAAAACATATCATAAAGTTGAGAAAGTTCCGGACACAAATGTTAAGAAGATGTCAAAGTTGATGTCAAAAAATTAACAAAACTTCTGTGTGTTACATTTTTTTTAGTGGCGCACTCTTTATTGTTATTAAAAAACTTTGGGGAAATTAAATGCTTCACAATTTTTGTGAAATAATCTTTTATTGAAACGTTTTTAATAAACTATAATTATTAAATAATTGAGTTTGAAGTTTTTGTAGTTTTTTTTTTAAATATCTGTCTTTCAGTAGTTTTTATATTTCTTTGTGTGGTGTGCAGCGGCATTAGTTTTAAGTGTCATTAATACACTCACAATATTTTTTCTTTAAAATCAACCGAATATATAGATTAAAACAATAGAAAATTAGTTAAAAAAAGGACTACCCACTTTTCGTTTAAAACAATTCTATTTTATCGTTTATTTCTCATTGTTATTTTATTAACTGGCAAAGTCGGTAAAAATAATAAATTTATCGTTTATTTTAAAATTAATTGTATTCTAAAAACTGATTGTTTTTAACAGAAAATTTTGATTGAATATTTTAACTTCTACCGAAAGTTAAAAAATATATTTCTTTGCAATTTAACTACTTATTCAATTAAAACAACTTTACTGATTTACTTTTTAAACAACTGTTGAACTTTTACGGTAAAGTTATTGTGAGTGTATTTGTTTTTACCCTGATGATGATATTCGAAGAATAACGAAATATCGGTATTATAAAATAAAGATTTTTTATAAAACAAAAAACTACTAAGACCTCATGCTCAACTATTTGATAATTATATTTAATTTCAAAGGTCGAATAGTATTTCAATATTTACTTTTTTTTTTATAAAATGTATGATTTTTCATAAACAAAACACAAATTTATTTAAAATTTAATTTAAATGAATGGGGGAAATGATTTTAGTTGATCTGTTATTGTATTTCTGTTATGTAATTTAAATTTAATTTATTAGGTTAATGAAAAGCTTTATTAGCTGAATTCCGACGAAGCTTCGTTGATTTCATGTAATAATTCATTTTATTCGCAAAGAATACACAGAAAGCATTATATTAATGAATGTTTTCCATAAAATAATTGAAGATTTTAAACTAAACCTTATTTATTGTGATTTTATGAGAAATTTTATACATTTAGGCTGCGTGCGGGCTGCCTCAATTGAAGCTAAACTAAACTAATATTTCTGTCATACTTATGGCTTTCAAAAATTTAGACTCAAGTGTGCGGAGTCTCAACTTGACATTAAATTTAGTTCGGCATCCAGAATTTTGGAAATTTCCGTCTTTTTGCACAAAAAATATTCTAATTCATGGAAACACAGATTAAAAATAATTTTAAACACAAAAAAAAAATTGTTGATTTTCTTTAAACTTTCAAAATTTTCTTTACAATTTTCAGAATTAGGTTTTCAAATAATTTAGTTCAAAAAATGTGTTCTCTTAATTGCGTTGCCAACGTTTTTATCAAAAATATATTAGTTTAGTTTCAATTTAGCCTGTTCGCACACAACCTTAGTGAAAAAGTTTAGTAACTATTATAAAACTTGGCATTCAGTTTTGTTACTTTTTATGAATAAAAACAAAAACAATTCATTTAACAAAAATTTATTTGGATGTACTTGAAAAAACAAGTTCCTAAAGCTTTAACAATAAGGGTTTTCACAAGGGGTGTGCTATTTGTTGTATCGTTGTATCGACCTAACAAAAAACAGAGTTGTTAAAAATTAAATTGAAAAAATACAACATTTGAGAATAGCACGATACAACATTTGTACGTATGTTTAGTGTCCTATGTTTGAGTGTGCTAACAGATAGAAAACTGAATAGAAAATCGTTGTTAACACAAATGAAAATTTTAACAACTCTGTTTTTTGTTACGACGATACAACGATACAACAGATAGCACACCCCTTATGAACAACCTAAATATGAAACATTTTTTTACAATTAAGCAGTTGGTGTGAAAAGTCTTATTAAATTAATTGTACTATGTTACTATGCATATATTTACTCATGTTTATAATAAATACATATATAAACATGTATCATTTTATATTACTACACTCAAAGATATAAGTTAGTAGAAAAATTAGTAAAACGTCGTGTATATCAAGTGTACTAGTTTTTAGCAACTTCTTTTTTTACTGAAATTGTATTTGCAGCAAAAGTTTTAGTTATATATTTTAGCCAGGTTGGTTACCTAAACGAATAACGGTAAGGGTAACGATAACGGTATAGAATTTCTTTTTTTTCGATAACGGTGAAGGTAAAGGTATTTTAGACTGTTTCGGTAACGGTATACCATTGTCGAAACAGCAATAACGGTATGTACCGGTATTATAAATTATGTTAAAAAAATATAAATGTTTGATATCAAAAAATGTGATAAAAACCGTGTAACCACCGAATTACTAATGCATGGATTACATTTCAGTTACATATT
Source organism: Leucophora obtusa (assembly GCA_949987735.1). Lineage (NCBI taxonomy): Eukaryota > Metazoa > Arthropoda > Insecta > Diptera > Anthomyiidae > Leucophora > Leucophora obtusa. The sequence goes on from OX465297.1 coordinate 117,230,948, forward strand.
TCGATATATATCAGCGCATTGTCACCTGTTTTACAAAATTTATAACAATCTGATCAATTTTTGGTTAATACATAAAATTTGTGACCAGTTTTATAGTCCAAATGTAAACTCCGTAACAAGTAACTCATAATGTTTTTTAACTTTAATAGCTTATATTTTAATAACCAATAAAGCTAAACACTAACTGTAAGAATTTTTATGAAGAGGAAAAGTGCCGATTTTAACAAAAATTAATACATTTTACAAACTTTTTCGTATATCTTAGCTATCACGACTTCAACACTGTAACGATTTTTCGTCATTATTTTTGATAAAAATGCATATACCAGAATTTTGGAGTTATCTATTATTTATATTGCGAAAAGTATAATGTTATTTATACCCAAATGATCGTTGGACTGTAGGTAATCATCCAGTATAACAGAAGTGAAGCTTTTCTGCAGCATGTAACATTCTCAAGATGAAAAAGGATGTCTTTAATAAGATTTGAAAAAATGTTGTAAACTCCGTTCCTAATTTTTACACCAAACTATTTAACGAGTAAGCAAAACAATGTCATATTTGGATTCACCTTGTAGGCATCATGCGATTTTGTTTCGGAAAAAAAATTCTGACAAAGCGTTTCTGAAAGAAAACGAAAAAAGTAACCAAATGTGAACTCCGTCACTGTAATCTCCGTAACCTAAATTGTTTGCATCATGTTTCATTAAAATAAATGTAGATAAATGTTTAAAATATTTTAAAATAACCATAAACAGAGGTGATTCAACTAATATTTATGCGTCAAAAGACGATTCAACTAATAATTTTGCGTCAAGTTAAAAGTTATCAGTTTTTTACCCTAACCTGTTGGAGCGAAAAACAATTGATTTTTCATTTCATTGGTTTTGAATCGATATTTCGAGTCATTACTGACATTAGTTTGACAAATTAAATTTTTTTTCACACAATTTAAGAACTTTTTGATCGTGAAATGTTATGTTTTTAATATATTATTTTGTAACTGCGCAACCGCTGTTTGGATTTTAAAAAATTTTATATTTTTGAAAAGCAAAAATACGAAATTAAAAAAAAAATAAAAATTTTTTTCGCGGAATGGATTGTATTTTTATTCGCGAAACCGCCAATTTAATAAACACAAATTATATATCATTGGAAAGCAAGTTGAAAACCCAAATACGAAAAACTAATAAATTGAAGAAAATTCGTACGCAATTTTTTTGTTATATCTTTTGCTTGCAGAAATGTAAACTCCGTTACAACAAAAAAAAATTAAAATTGTGCAAAAAAAGTTATTGCGACAACTTGTAGAAGAGATTTTTTGCAATTAGGTTTATAATGACTAAACTTACTGATTCCATTAAGGAAAAACCGAAATATTAACACTTTTTGCTTCTCACAAATTTGGCCCAAAAATTTATCATATTTTTTGATTTCATGCAAATATAAGTAAAAACTTAACATATATTTCATTTTACGTGTTAGAAATAGAGACTAAAAGCTTTAAATTCAATACTTTTTTTTTTTGAATCAATGTTGAATTAATGTTGAATTAAATATGAATCAATGTTGAATCAAATATGAATCAATGTTGAATCAAATATTTTTTTTTATTTTGAATAACATAAAACTTCATTCTTAATGCTAAAAACTGCTAAACCTATGTCTTGTCAGCAGCAATATACTGGTAGTTTTAGTAACTAAAATTATTATCAATACAGTTTTTTGTAGAAAAAAACTGAAGATTATTACAAAAAAGTTAAAAAATTTGCATTATTATAGAAATTAATAAATACCGGTAAAATACCGGTAACTACCCATTAAAAATAACGGTATCGGTAACGATAACAGATTTGCAATTTTTTTTTTTGGAGATATTGGTAACACTATCGGTATTGAATTTGAAACGGTATTTTAGCGATAACGGTATTATTACCATAACTGTAATCGACCTTGATTTTTAGCACTAAACCAATTTTGAATTAAATTTGCTACCAAAATTGTGCTGATAAACACATTTATAGTGTGAACAACAACCAGACATACAAGATGTAGATGTCCGCACTACAAGATATAATATTTAAAACACAACTCTGCTAATAACATACATATAAAAAATACAAGCGTGAAAGATTTTTGTAGCTGTCTTTCATACATGAAACAATAGGGCGCCAAGAGATGTATATACATAAAAATATAATACAATAAGCTAAAATATGATTTAAATTATAGACAAAAAAAATTAAAATTTAATGAAGATAAAATGTTAATATATAAACAAAATGTTCATAAATAGTGATTAGTTTATTAGAATTGTCTACAAGTGTGGAAGTCTGGGTATTTTTATAGTTTCATTGATAATGTTCAAAAGAATTACAAAAACAAGTGTTAGCAAAACTTTTGCTGAAATTACTATTTTTGTGGTAAAAATCAGCTCGTTGGTTTTCGCTGAAATTACCAACTTTTTTGCAAGTATGCTCCTGAGTAAAAATTTGCAACATTTTTTGCTGACTTTACTAACTTTTTTTTGAGTGTACTACATACATGTTTTCATTGTGTTAACTTCTATTAATTTAAATATTTAATGAAATGGCCAAAGGACGATGTTTCATTACTACAATAGTGTTTCAAATAGTAGCGGAACTGAACTACTTAATAATGTGTAATTTACAAACTTTGCACAGAATTTACAAGAAAAACTAAATTATTTTCGATTTTTTTTTTCGAAAACTTCTATCATTTTATTTACAACTGATATAACAAAAACTATTTGAAAGACAGACTTTAAGGACCAGTTTTATAGTCACAACTAAGATCGAAGTTTTTTCTAAATATTTCCTGAGTAAGAAGTTTTTAAACAAAGTTTCTGGCTTAAGAATTACGATAAAAAAATCGTTCTTAGTTTTAACTATGAAATTGAAACTAAACATAAAACTATAAATCTTTATATTGAAATATTTAATTTATATTACTCAAAGCTTTCAAATGAAAAAAAAGAGAAACATACAATGATAACAACGGATATTTATATGATTATACATAAATATAAAAAACAGACAAATAACTAATCGTATAAAATATGATGTAAAATCTCCAGAGATTGCTAAATTTATGTGTTTGTTGGTTTATCTGTAGCCATGTTTCTTTTATGTATTCATTTGTTTGAATTTATTTACTACATATGTAGATTAGGGGTATAACTTTTTTGGGGTGCAAGCTCCCAAGGCAAAACCTAATAGATAACATTATGCTGATAATAAAAACAGTTTTTTTAAATCAATTTGTTAAAAAAAAACCTCCCGCACCGAAAGCTATTTCTAAAATGCTTAAGTTTTTTATAATTCCCAGCCAGCAAAATTTGGATACTTTTTGAGGATTTTTATTTTATGAGTCAGAACTTATTCAAATAAAACACATTTTTTTTAAATTTTAAAATTTTTTGTCAAAAATTGCTCATGTTTTGGACGAAAATATGAGCTTTCTGAAATACACAAAAATTTGAGTCTAATTATTAAATCCAAAAGATGGTTCAGAAATGACTATGAAATGTAAACAAATTTGAATATTTTGTGAACGATTCAAAAAAGGCTCAAAAAATGATTAATTTTTGAGCCTTTCGAATTTTATAAAATATTTTTTTTTGAGTAATTTTTGAATACAAAAAGAACGCTCTTTTGGATAAACCACTTTCATATAAAAATTTGAATTTTTAATAATATTTTTTAATTAATTTTTGGGTTTGTTTGCTAGCTGGGTTGTAAAGAAAATTTATTTTATTAACTAAGTAAGTATTAAAAATTAGAAAAAACTCACTTATTTGTAGTGAAATATTACTTTTTAAATAAAAAAAAATGATTTTTTATAAAACTTCAATGCGTTTAGTGAGGGAACTTTTTTTATCGATCGCCAAAAAGTAAAATCGTAATCCTTAATATTTTCCCAAGCTCTACTTGATTTTGCCATGGGCGAAATGATATTTGCAAAAATTGCAAAAAGTTATATCCCTAATGTTCATAATATTACGAATCTTTTTCCTGTTCTTCATTTTGTAACAATAATGACAGTTGTTGTCAGTTTTTGTAAACATGAGTAAGATCTAATTTTTACTATATACATATGTTTGTCAGTTGTTATTATTTTAATATATGCATTAGAAATAACTTGGAAAAAAATTTACACCATTTATGAATTTTTTTTTTGGATTTTATGTAGTTTTAATTTGCAAGAAAATATTTCAATTAAAAGTAATAATTTTTTAAAAATATTTTAAAATTAATGTTCTTCTTAGTTCGATTTTAGATCTTAAATTAATATAACTTTCGGTTTTAAATTATTTCTCAAATTAAAGAAAGATGATACGATTTTCACAACAGTGTTGACAGTTTAGTGGATTTATCCCCAAATTGGGGATTTTTTTCGTCAATGGGGATAAAAATTTCCATTTGGGGATCCGGGGGTTTATTGGGGATGACACGAAATTTTAGGGGATTTTTTGGGGATAACACATTATTGCCTTTTTATATTTTTATGAATTTAACCCTGATAATTCTAAATCTTCTTCTTCTATATATAAAAGAATAACGTGACTGACTGACTGACTCAACATCGCCCAGCCCAAACCGCTGAAGCTAGGAAGTTGAAATTTGGTATGTAGGTTCCTCTTTCGGCGTAGACGTCCGCTAAGACGGGATTTTTGGAAATTCCTACCGGAACGGGCAAAAAGGGGAAAAGTCTCCCCCTTGGCGGCCTGCCAAAACCCCTTTGGCTAGAAAGCTGAAATTTAAGATATGTGTTCCTTGGAGTACCTTTTTTCAAAAAAAGTACCTTTTTCCAAAATAAAGTACCTTTTTCCAAAAAAAGTACCTTTTTTCCAAAAAAAGTACCTTTTTCCAAAAAAAGTACCTTTTTCCAAAAAAAGTACCTTTTTCCAAAAAAAAGTACCTTTTTCCAAAAAAAAGTACCTTTTTCCAAAAAAAGTACATTTTCCCGAAAAAAGTACCTTTTTCCAAAAAAAGTACCTTTTTCCAAAAAAAGTACCTTTTTCCAAAAAAAATTCCTTTTTCCAAAAAAGTACCTTTTTCCAAAAAAAAGTACCTTTTTTAAAAAAAGTACCTTTTTCCAAAAAATGTACATTTTTCTAAAAAAATGTACCTTTTCCAAAAAAAAAGTACCTTTTCCAAAAAAGTACCTTTTTCCAAAAAAAAGTACCTTTTTCCAAAAAAAGTACCTTTTTCCAAAAAAAGTATCTTTTTCAAAAAAAAGTACGTTTTCCCAAAAAAAGTCCCTTTTTCTAAAAAAATGTTCCTTTTCCCAAAAAACATACATTTTTTAAAAAAAATACATTTTCAAAAAAAGTACCTTTTCCAAAAAAAGTACCTTTTCCCAAAAAAAAGTACCTTTTTCTAAAAAAATTTTCCTTTTCCAAAAGAAGTACCTTTTCCAAAAAAAGTACCTTTTTCCAAAAAACATACATTTTTCCAAAAAAAACACCTTATTAAAAAAAAATACCTTTTCCAAAAAAAGTACCTATTTCCAAAAAAAGTACCTTTTCCCGAAAAAAGTACCTTTTTCCAAAAAAAAGTTCATTTTTCCAAAAAAAAGTACCTTTTTCCAAAAAAAGTACCTTTTTCCAAAAAAAAGTACCTTTTTTAAAAAAAGTACCTTTTTCCAAAAAATGTACCTTTTTCTAAAAAATTGTACCTTTTCCAAAAAAAAAGTACCTTTTCCAAAAAAGTACCTTTTTCCAAAAAAAGTACCTTTTTCCAAAAAAGTACCTTTTTCCAAAAAAGTACCTTTTGGAAAAAATACCTTTTTCCAAAAAAAGTACCTTTTTCCAAAAAAAGTACCTTTTTCCAAAAAAAGTACCTTTTTCAAAAAAAAGTACCTTTTCCAAAAAAAGTACGTTTTCCCAAAAAAAGTCCCTTTTTCTAAAAAATGTTCCTTTTCCCAAAAAACATACATTTTTTCAAAAAAATACCTTTTTTAAAAAAGTACCTTTTTCCAAAAAATGTACCTTTTTCTAAAAAAATGAACCTTTTCCAAAAAAAAAGTACCTTTTCCAAAAAAAGTACCTTTTCCCAAAAACATACATTTTTCCAAAAAAAATATCTTTTTCAAAAAAAAGTACCTTTTGCAAGAAAAAGTACCTTTTCCCAAAAAAAGTACCTTTTTCTAAAAAAATTTTCCTTTTCCCAAAAAACATACATTTTTTCAAAAAAGTACCTTTTCCAAAAAAAAGTACCTTTTCCCAAAAAAAGTACCTTTTTCTAAAAAAATTGTCCATTTCCAAAAGAAGTCCTTTTCCAAAAAAAAGTACCTTTTTCCAAAAAACATACATTTTTCCAAAAAAAAACACCTTATTAAAAAAAATACCTTTTCCAAAAAAAGTACAAATAAAATACTTTGTAAAACAAAGTATCTTTTTCCAAAAAATTTCGTTTTTCCAAAAAGTACCATTTAAAATAATATATAATTTAAAAAAAAAATACTTTTTTCCCTCCCCTACGGATATCTCCACTAAAACAAGGTTTCTTGATATTCGGCATAGACGTGCGCTAAGACGGGATTTTTGGAAATTCCTAGCTGAACGGGCAAAAGGGGGAAAAGTCTCCACATAAACAGTCTCACAAATTGGAAAAGTGCCTGTCCAAACCACTGGAGGTAAGAAGTTGAAATTTGGTATAAAGGTTCCTCCACTGTAGTAGACATCGACTAAGTTTGTATTTTTGGAATTCCCTACAGGATATCCCAAAAGGAAACTCGGTATGTGAGTTCCTCCTTCTTTGTAGGCGTCCGCTTAGACGGAATTTTTGAAATTCCTATCGGGAGGGGAAATAAGGTAAAAGTCTCCTCCTGACGGCTTGCCCAATCCCTTTTGGCCAACCTAAAATTTTAAATATGTATTCCTTGGAGTAGGACTAACTCACCGGCAACGTAATTTTTCTATTTTGGAACAGCAACATAGTAAAAATGGTGGTTGAAAGGGAAAAATGTCCCCAATAACGGCCTGCCCAAACCGCTTAGGCAATGCAGTTGAAATTTGGTATGAATGTTCCTCATCCATCGCAGATAGCCGCGAAGATGGAATTTTTGTAAATTCCTAAAGGGAGGGGCAAAAAGAAGAAAAGCCTCACCTTGGGGGCCGGTAAAAACCCCTTCGGCTAGAAACCTGAAGATTAAAATGTGGGTCCCTGGAGTAAGGGCTAACTTATTAGAAAGATACTTTTTTGAATTTTGGACAGGGTCGTTATAAAATGGGGGCTCAAAAAGGGAAAGTTGCCCCTTAACGACCTGTCCAAACTGCTGGAACTAGGAAGCTGAAATTCGGTTCTTAGGTTCCTCTTCCAGCCTAATTCCAACCGGGAGGGACAAAAAAAGAAAAAGTGTCCCCCTTAACAGCCTGCTCAAACTGCTGGAACTAGGAAGCTGAAATTCCCTGTCGATGGATTTTCGGAAATTCCTACCGAGAGGGGCACAAATAGTAAAAGTTGGCTAGAAACCTGAAATGTAAAACATATGTTACTTGGAGTATGGGCTTTTTGGACCGGGAAGGTGCTTTTTGGACAGGGCCGCTTAAAGGCCTGCCCAAACCGCTGGAGGTAGGAAGTTGAAATTTGGTACTAAAGTTCCTCCTCTATTGTAGACATCCGCTAAGATGAGATTTTTGGAAATTTCTACAGGTAGGGTCAAAAACAGGAAAAGTCTCCCCCTTAACGGCCTGGCCAAACTGCTGGAACAAGGGAGCTTAAATTCGGTATTTGGGTTCCTTCTCCAACGTTGACGTCCCCTAAGATGGTATTTTTGGAAATTCATACCGGGAGGGGTAGTTCAGTAGTGATTGTCGTTTAAACAAGTTCATTTTTATTTTTTCTTCCTAATGCAGTCTAATATTGATTGTGTTAGTTGCTTTAGAGCTGTTGGTAGTATATTTATTAGATGCATAACATGCAGTGGTCTATTCCATAAAGGGTGCTCTGGTGTCAATAGTGATCGTGATTTTAATGTTTTAATTTCATCAAATAATATTGTTTATAACTGCAATAAATGCGCTAAAGGATCTAGTAATTTAATTGCTATAATAACATTTTTGTCAAATGAAGTAAGAGAATTAAAAAAGTTATTCAATGCCTGTATATACAACAACAATGCAGTTGAGAGTGCCTCCATTAAAAATAAAAACATACAAGCTTAAATTCAAAAAATAATGATTTACAACAAAAAGGTTGTTCAACTCTGAGTGATTCCTTTTCTTCAAGTTCTGCTAATTATGCTTTTCGTAAAGATGTTGTTGATACTACTGAACCAAGTAAAAATGTTTTAAATTCTAATATGCGAATACGTAGAGCTAGTCTTTGTCTTTCTTTACATGATGATGATGATATTCATAATGATAATATTGCTACAATTAAACCAAATGATGTTATTGCTGCTACTGAGCCAAATGCCGTTTTAAATTCTAAACGAAGAGCTAGCATTTGTTGTTCTCAAAACTCTGACAATACTGTTAGCTCAGCTTCAATTGCATACTCTCAAGCAGAAAGTAATATCCCAGTTAACAATGCTGGATGGACTAATGTTAACTACAAAAAAAAGCAACGTAAGCCTGTGGTGTTTGGAGATAATAATTCCAAAGACTTAGAAGTTATTGCTAATCAAAAATGGGTGCATATTTCCTCATTTAAGCCCAGCGTAACAGCAGAACAAATCCTGAGTTATGTTGCAAAAGGTGCTAATATTTCCAAAACCCATCTAAAATGTTTTAAATTGGTTAAAAAGGAAATTGAGCAGAACACATTGAGGAGTGTTTCTTTTAAAATTGGGATCTCCGCTGAATTATATGATAATCTATTTGAGCCTTCCTTGTGGCCTACTAATGTAAAAGTGCGTCCGTTCTTGTTCTTTCAAAAGCCTATATCTTAAAACATGTATAATAATAATTACTATTTATAATTATTTTATAGTTTAATCATAGTCTGTAAGGAAATGATGTTCCATAGACTGAATAAAGAATAATAATAAAGAATAATAAAAAGGGAAAAAACTTCCCCCTTGACGGCCTGGCCAAACTGCTGGATATAAAGACCTAAAATTATGTATGTAGTAGGTTCCTCCTCCAACGCAGACGTCCTCTAATACGGAATTTTTGGAAATTCCTACCGGGAGGGGTAAAAACGGAATAATTCTCCCCCTTGGTGGCCTAACCGAACCCTTCGGCTAGAAACCTGTAATATATAATATGTTTTCCTTGGAGTATGGGCTAACTTATCGACAAGGCATTTCTAGGACTTTGGACAGGAACGTGGTTAAAATGGTGGTTCAAAAGGGGAAAATTGCCCCCCCCCCCCCCCCCTTAACGTCTGCGTCTTTAGCTAGAAACCTAAAACTTAAAGAACAAGTGTATATGAAACACTAAAATTAAGAAACTAAATAGGAAACGAGTGGAATGAGACACTACACAAGTGGAATGAAATGGATATAAACATTGAACGAGTAGAATTGAAATTATAGAGAATGCAAATGGATTGGAAGAGGGAATTACCTGTTCAAACACTATCCACGGAATATGAAACTTATGTAGCATTGAAACTTACTCTCCAAAAAGTTAAAAAAATTTTATAAAAAAGGAAAAGGAATGGAACTTATATATTCCGATATTTAAACTTCATGTAACGAAGCACCGGTGGAAGAAACCGACGCAGTAAATTTTCCAACTGAATTTGTGAATTTACTTGAATTGCCAGGTCTACCTTTACATAAACTGGAATTAAAAAAAAAACTTTAAGACACGCTAACAACGTAATATTATAAAATGCTTTCCAACCCTGCTTTACGTTATTTATTTTCATTCAAAACAAAAATGAACAAAACTACTTACGGGTCTATCTACCTAAGTTCGCACTTTACCAAATTATCTTAACATACACACGTATATTGCAATTTATTATGGATTCATTACTAACAATCCACTTTCATGAGAAAAAGTGATCAAATATTTATTTATTTTAAACCCATTGTTGTGCAGAATTATTTATTTGTGGTGGCTGGGTGAAGGCTTTAAATACAAAAATTTTAAATAAAAAAACCAATTTAATAAAAATGGTGGGGGGCGCAGCCCCCCCCCCCCTTAACCTTTAAGGCACGCTAACAACGTAGCGGGCTGCGCCCGCTAGTATTTATATATTTCTTTTAAGTATGATGATAATAGTGCATGATTTTAGGCTACACAAATTTGTGTCTGGAAAGTTAATGTGCGTACAAACCTTAATTCCTTTTGGTGAAAATTTGAATTCCTTTTGTTTCCAAAATATTTAAGGTTATTTGGATGTAATATGAGTTATAAGAAGCTCTTCTTAAATTAAATATATACTTCACATGTTATTCAATTGTCAAAAATTCAATCCATCAACTTTTTTATACAGTACCATACGCAACAAAATGTCTGAAGCTGATGAATCAGAAAATTTTGATTCTGAAATATTTAAAACGAAAAAATTTGGCTCCCATTTTTTTATGTTGTTATTTAAATTTATTTGTTCTTTTTTATAATTTGTTAGAATTATAAAATTTATTGAGTTTGAGTGTATAAGGTACCGGAAAGAATTCAGAAAATATGGTATTTTTACATTAATTTAAAAAAAAAGTTAACGAATACGAATTTTTTACAGAAAATAAAAATTGGGGATTTTTGGGGATAACAAATTGAAAATTGGGGATTTTTGGGGATAGCAATTTGAAAATTGGGGATAAAGTCTAAAAAAAACTGGCAACACTGTTTCACAAGTAAATTACAAAGAATAAAATTTTTTTAAACAATTCGATAAGGCCAGCAAGACAGAATACGTATTTTCGGATTTCACTACAAAGCCATCATTAGTGTCATTTGCTTTGATGGGTTAAACATTGATAATTGTCTAGTTATGCCAAAGTTGAAAACAAATATAATATCTTAACAATTCAACTAGACTAACATCGACGAAATCTAACAATGCTATTTTTATCCTTTTGTTATTACTGTTTTTTGCTTTGAACTTTAATTCTTAAAGTATCCCAGCTGGTTCTATTCAACTCTGTGTATGATAAACGCAGAGTATGGTTAACACAGGGTTGAATAGAACCAGCTGCGATACTTTAAGAATTAAATTTCAAAGCAAAAAACAATAATAACAAAAGGATAAAAATAATTATCAATGTTTAACCCATCCAGGCAAATGACACGGATGAAAATAAAATGAGAACAGCAAAATTAAAACTGTTAAATTTACAGAATTTAAGTTATATTTAGGCTAACTTTTAGTTAATTGAAAATAGCAAATTGTACTGTAAAATCTGCAGAAAATTTTTCTAAATATTTGTAGGCTAAAAATAGCAAAAATAAACTTTTAAATCTACAAAATTTTAGCTATTTTTAAGTTAAATTTAGTTTGCATGCAAATAGCAGTTTATTCTGCTAAAATCAGCAGAAATATTTGCTAAAAAATTGTAAACTGTTTTCAAACTGCTCGATTTTTATTTGCATTAAAAAAAAATCAAAAAAAAAACGTCGAAAATTTTAAATTTTTTGGTGATTTTTTAGGCTACTAATTATTTATCAAAAATTTTTTTTTGCTGATTTTAGCAAGTTAATTTGCTATTCTCCATTTACAAAAATTTAGCTCAAATATAACTAAAATTCTGTATATCCCGGGTAAAAATCTTAATATGATGTCATATATAATTATATCTTATTTGATAAGTCCCCATATACAACGACATACAACTTGATCCGAAAAATGGGTCATCTACTTGTGTCTAATTATATCAAATAAGATATAATTTGATACAGTTTGATACAGTTTGATCCGAGATTTGTCCATATGCAGCACATCAAATTACATCTAATTCGATATAAAAATATCTGATTTTATATAATATTGTCTAATAGTAAGTATACTTTTTATGCATACCGGCTATTAAATTGATATTGAAATTTCTATAGCTTGAACAATTTTAAAGTCCCAAATTTTATAACATAAAATAAAAATCGAAATCGAATGGTATTTTTAGGGACTTCATTCAAAATATAATTCATTCTTCGAAGCTCTGCATACGAGTATATGGTTCTGTATCTTTTAAATAAGATAAATAAAAAATATTATATTATTCCTATAGTTTTCTACACTTAAAATAATACGTTTCAAATCTAATTTGACTAATTTTTAACAAGTTTTTAGTTGAGACACTGATTTAAGCAAAGATTTTAGTTGTCTTCATTTAACACAATACTAAACATCCTCAGTACTTTAACTAATTTTGAGTGTTAATTTTCAAAATAAATTAAAACTAATTTTTAAGAACCCATTCGTTAAATTTTAAAAAATTTATTGCTAAAATATAATATTTTCATGTTACTGTTATTACCCGGTAGATGGCGATACCAATGTATCTGAAGTTTTAAAGATGGCGCTATTTCTTTTCCTCCCGATTTTTTAAAATGACCCATATCTCGAAAACTAAGAGAGAGCCAAATTGATGAAAATTTCGACTACCCGAAGCCATACAATATCCCAGCAAAAGGGGTTATCTTTATCCAAAAATGGACCTTGGCGGGCCCTTGGACCCTCGGAAATTATTAATAAAAGTATGTCCCTTCATAACATGGCCCATATCTCGAAAAGAAAGTCAGATAGAGCAAAACTGACAAAATGTTTGCTCCATCGGAGTGCCCTTATATGCCTTCACATGATATGGACTAGGCCCGGGGTAGGTCCCGAGACCCTAAATTTTAATAAATTCTAGGACTCAGTATAATTACAGATAAAGCTGTAGTTTTACAAATTTTTTACTTAAATTTAGATTTGTTAAATTTAACAACAAAAGTGATACAATCAACAAATTTTATTTTAAGCCAAAAAACAGGAATAAATTTTGTTAAAGTAACAAATTTTTCTGTCCAGCCAACAGACGTATTAATTTGAGTATACAAACCATATTTTTTATGTATGGAGTTTGGCATTAAACTTATAAACATATCAGATTTACACCGTTTACGAGTAGAATACGAGTTTATATGAAAACCCCTATTTTGTCTCTATGCAGATTTTCAGAAGTATTCGTCTATAATTATTTAAAAAAAAAAGTTTAAAAGTGAATATTTTTCACACAAATTTTTAGGCAAATCGTCTAAATCTTTTTATAAAAATAGAAACTTAAATATTATTAAACAGTTTTTTAAGTTTAGTTGGTATTTTTTGAACATAATTGATTACATATAAAATTTGTATGTATTGTAACCTAAGGAAGATTTGGTTTTAAAAAGGAGGCATGTGCCCCATATTGGGCGCCATTTTAAACCAACTGCAACTAAAATGGAATTATTAGCTGAAGAAAAAACATGATTCAAAATAATTGAAAATGGTAGAGAATTTTGCTAGTTTTCTTTTTAACTGTTTTTTTTTGTTGTTACTTAGTCAAATGTCTGGGTTTATAACAAATACAAAAATATTAGTTTCTGTTAAGACATGTATGAATATTTTAAGATTTGGGTTGTTTTCTAACGCATTTATCATGACCGAACATTATTAATATAATACAATAAATTCATAAATCAGGCTAATAGGCATACAAAATATTAAATAATTCAAGTTTAAAATATAAAAATCCTTTTTCGAAAATTTATTTTATTAAGCGAATACATAAATTTTTATATGCCTTATTTTTTCTGAATGAGTTTCCCATAGTTTAAACATTAAAATGTCTATGTTTGGAATTTTAATGTTTTTAAGTTCATTTTAAAATATGTGGTTGTAGTTTATATGTGAAGCTTTCCATAGCAAATGGCCAGCTAAGAAAGAGTATATTGTATCTTTGTCAAACTTTCAATATTTATTGTCCTATATGATATGAATAAAAATTGAAACAAACAACTTTTGCAATGTTTCCTAAATATTCAACAATTAAGAATGAAATGCTGATAGGGACATGCCTGCAACAGATTATTTTTCACAATTTGTCAAAAAAGTTTTGGAATTTTAGCACAGGCATTACCTTTAATGCAATTAGTATATTTCCCGATACAAATAAATTAAAAAAAAATATATGCAAGTGCTTGTGCAAATTTAAATTTTACTGACACTTTAGAAAACATTATTTTCTATTGTTGTTTATACATGAATGGATGCCACTGCATTGCTAAATCTGTCAAAACTACAGAGTGTTATATTGGAAGATGACAAAGCAGATTGTGGTACATTTTTTGTTGTTGTTTTTGTTTTTGGTTTGATATTTTAAATGTTTAATAGCGCTGCTAGACGAGAACAAGAAATTCTCATTGAGTTTGTAATTGAACTTAACAAATATTTTTAGAAATTCTAAAAACGTCATCCCCTGCCGATTTCCTTAGGCAAAAATGAAATCCGAATAGGGACGTGCATTCAACAGATAATTTTTCACAATTTGTTAAATAAGTTTTGGGATTTTGACACATTTAATTCCTTTAATGCAACTAATGTATTTCCCAATAAAAATAAATAAAAAAAAATTATAAGCATTTATTTCTATTATATTATTTATAATTTTTATGGAATCTGAAAATGCCAGAAACCTAACTTTGATACAGTAATATTTGTAGCCGAGTTTTATAATGGCTAATTAAAAAAAATATGTGTTGTTTAAATTCAGTAATAGTTCTGAAATTTTAGTGTAATATGTAGATAACTTTATCCAAAAATCGGCCAGTCTTTTTTCATATTTAAAAAAATTAAAATATTTCAGCGTGTTACTCGGCTTCCTATTGTATATTATCTATCTTAAATACTCGTTGAATATTATCTATCTTAAATACTCACCAAATATTTACTCTAGAATCAGTTGGTAAATCTGTTCGTATAATCCACATCGTATTTATTTTTGTTTGGAACAAAAATATAAAATTTTGCTGAATATTTGCGATGTACAATATTAAATAAATATTTTCCCCAAAACAAAGTCGAGTACCACGCTGAAACTTTGTCAATAGATAGAAAACTATGTGAAATTTCTTTGTTTCATTTTATATTCATATCATATTGGAGTATAAATACTATAAGTTTGACATTGATACATTATACTAATGCCTGTAGTGGGACAGTTGGTATGGAAAGCCCCATAGTAACTTGTAGCGGTCTGTGCTTTTTATTATTTGAATATTTCATCCTTTTTATAAAATTATACAGTATCAAACTAAATTATAAATAAATTTAATAAACAAGAAAAAAAAAATAATATTTATAATAAAAATGTAAACAATGCTATAATCATAATGTTATAAAAATGTTTATTAAATTAGTGTTAAATTGATAACTAAAACAATCACAAAAAAAGATGAATAATAAAAAAAATTCAAAACTGAAACTTAACTATCGTGCATTTTTCTAAAGGCAAAAAAATGGTGTTGATTTTTATATTATATTTTATAATAAAAAAATAAAAGAATTCTCTCACACTCTTTTTTGCTTTCTCGCTTTTTTTTTGGTTTATAGTATTTAAAAAAGAAATGGGATATAAACTAAAAAAAAAAAGAAAAAACTAGATGCAGAAAAAAAAGTCCAAACTTACCGTTCACATTGCCGCAACGTCCATGATGCTATGATCCATAGCGACACCATAAATACTAGTAACACCGTACCCGGACATATTGTCATTAGAGTTTTAAGAACAAATCTGTAATAGGAAAAAGGAGAGGATTAAAATTGCTAATTAATAAAAAAAAACACATATCGGAAAATTATTTATGTGTGAAGACAATTTTCTTACGAGCATGATGATTTATGATTGTTATCAATTAAAGATGGTATTTACTCCAGAAAAAAAGAGAGTAGTATATTGGAAGATGACAAAGCAGATTGTTGTAAACATTTTTTGTTGTTATTGTTTCTTTGATATTTTAAATGTTTAATAACGCTCCTAGACGAGAACAAGAAATTCTCATTGAGTTTGTAATTTAACTTAACAAATATTTCCATAAATTCTAAAAACGTCGTCCTTAGGCAAGAATGAAATCCGGATAGGGACATGCTTACAACGGATTATTTTTCACAATTTGTTAAATACGTTTGGGATTTTATATTATAATTCATATTTAATTCCTTTAAAGAAAAAAAAATACTTTTGGAGCGTGCGTCACTTTCTCTACACCGAGAAAACAATTTTGAATCAAGCATAAGTAACATAAAATTAAATACAAACAGCTTTAAAATAAAACTAAAACAAATTTGTTTTATTTTTAACTACTCTTTTAAATGGGAAAACAAAATTTAAAATGTTGAGATATTTATTTAAATACGAAAAGATTTATTTTACTCAGTAACATAATTATTTTAGTAAGATTCGTATTTAATTTAAAACTGTTCATAGAAAACTAATATATTAATTTGAATATGATGTAAAAGATATTTTAATTATGATTTTTCCGCTACACTCAACCAAAAAAGTCTGTAATGGGTACTGAAAATTTTGCTGTTATTACGGGTAATTTAACTGTTTTGAGCCCAGCGGTATTTTTTGCTAATTTTAGCAACACATGTCTGCTGATCTGTAGTACAACAAAATTAGTAGAAAAATTTAGTAGCCGCTACTAAATTTTAGTAAAATTGTTGTAAAATGCAATTCAAAATCTATTTGCTAAAATCAGTTAAAAAATTTACTAAATATTAATATTTTTAGTACAATGAAATTAGTATAAATAATTAGTACACGCTACTAAATTTCAGTAAATTTTTGTAAACTACAATTTAAAATCAATCGGCTGAAATTAGGAAAAAAGTGTACTAAAAAATAAAAAAAACTGTAAAATCAAAAAAAAAACTTATATAAAAAAAACTTTTTTGCTTTCGATTGTAACAAGCGTATAATTACTTCATCGTACTTGAAATTTGGAGTCAAAATTGCAAACGGTTCTCCAGTTATTAGCTATTTATGCATTGGAGATACAATACAATTTTCTGAGTGTTATTTCCAAACTAAGAATAGTAACAAATATAAACTAAACAATAATTGTGAAAAATCAAAAAGACAATTTTTTTTAATTAATATATTTTTCTGCTAAATTTAGCACTCGGTTTTGAAAAATTAGTAAAATGTTTTGCTGAAATCAGCAGCGAGAATTAGTAAACAAATCCGTAATTTGTAATAAGAGAATAGCAAAAATGATTACTAAAAAAATTTTTACTAAAAATCAGTATAAAAATAGTAAAGTTCGATTGGAAACTATTTACACATTTTTTTACTACCTTTTTTATCTGACTGTATGTATATAACCTAAGGGTTCTCCAAAAAATCAAAATTATAAGTTATTGATCGTGACAACCACTAGAAATATTTATTTGGGTGTAAAACTACGTCTCCCAAAAGATTAGGATAACTAGCTATCGGGAAGACGTGCCTAATCAGCTCTGAAGTTTGAAAAACGGATTACAAGGGAAAAATATAAGTTTTTCTTAATTTTATGGAAAATTTGGAATTTTAAAATTCACTTGAATCAAAATGCTTAAAAAATCATAATTACGTGAAAATTATCTTTCTGAAAAGGCAACAATAACAAAAATTGGTTAAAAAAACACCCACAAGTTCTTACAATTTCCCCGGTAACTGATGTGTCGCGGAGCACTAAATCAAAAAATTCTAGCCCAAATTTTGAAATTTATTGAAATAATCTACTACAAAACATTTTCGTATTCTATTGATTCGAAGAAACCTAGACAAGAAGTATTTTTCATCTTGCGTTTTCTTAACACGTTTTAAATTAGGATAGCATTTTTAAACACCGTTTTGAAATCTCCAATTTTGAAGTTTCAAAAAATATTTTAAAGAAATTAAAAAAAAAAAAACAGAAACGAGGGCTACTATTTATATTTCGGGAACTGGGAACACTAATGTCAATAGTTAAGATGCCAACTGCCAACACCATAGTAAAGTTTGACATTTTTTAGCATAAACGTACTCACAATGTTTTGGTGTACAAGAGCTGTTTGTTTTGTTTACAGTGAGTTAAGAAATTCAATTTGGCCAAAAAATGGAAATTTCAAGAGAAGGATTTTGTTGGATTATTTTTCACAACTTTCGACTTGGATTATCTCAACAAGAATGTGTCGATGAACTCAGTTCTTTGTATGACGATAAAGCAGCATCAAAAACCACAGTATATCGCTGGTATAGTCAATCGAATTCCGTGAAGGTCGTCCAAAATCGGTTGTTGTGCCACAAAACATCGATGCAGTGCATGAACTGATAATGCAAGATCGTCATGTGACATATCGTGAGATAGAGGCATCGTTGCACATTAGTTCCACTTCAATACATTAGATTTTGCATTAACACTTAGTTGTAAAAAACATTTGCTCTCGTTGGATACCCCATAATTTATTAATGGCTCAAAAAGAGGCTCGCGTCGATTGGTGTAAGGGAATGATTAAGAAATTCGACCGTGGTACTTCAAAAGACTTGTATAAAATCGTGACAGGTGACGAATCATGGATATATATGCGTATGAGCTGGAAATAAAAAAGCAATCGACCGTGTGGGTATTCCAAGACGAGCGGAATCCAACAAAAGTTGTTCGTGGAAGAAACACAGGGAAGCCAATGGTCGCTTGTTTCTTCGGCCGAATGGGTCATGCGGCCACAACGTAGGACGGTCAATTCTGGGTGGTACACGACCATTTGTTTGCCGAAAGTCTTCGGAGAAATTCGTAAAACCAACCCCCAAAGACGAATCATACTCCGTCATGACAATGCGAGCTCTCACACATCTCGTCAAACAGTTGAATTTTTGAGCCGTCAAAACATCGATTTGATAACTCATCCTCCGTACAGTCCTGATTTGTCACCCAATGCCTTCTTCTTGTTCTCGAATATCGAAGGTAAACTGCGTGGTCAACGATTTACGAGCGCCGAAGAAGCAGTTGAAGCGTTCAAAAAAGATGTTTTGGAGGTGTCTCAAGAGGAATGGAAAAACAGCTATGACAAATGGTTTGAACGAATGCAAAAGTATAGTGATCATCAAGGGGAATATTTTGAAACACGATAAAGCCATTTTCATTTAAAAATGTTTTGTTATTATTTGCTATTCCCGAAATGTAAATAGTACCCCTCGTATTGGACTTTAAGGTCTCATTAAGGATTGAAGACTGCAAAAATTGTATGCATTCCTTTTTTGTGAATTAACTTAAAAATACGTGTATAACTTACAAATGCGGAATTTTTGGCAAATTTTGGGAATTTATTGTGAAACATTCCCAATCAGAAAAATACACACGCGAAAGCAATGGCAAGGCACTTTAACAGGTAGTGCAAGTACTGGCTACAAGTGCTTTTCCATTCCCAACAAACAAAACAAAATTTTCTACGTTGGCGAAACGCTGGCAAAACCAATCAAATTTAAGTACATTTCCTTTGGCCGGCAGTGATTTGAACCCAGGCCATCAGATTGCCAGACGAAAGCACTACCCACTGAGCTAAAGAGACATATAATACTTGGTGGTTAAAAACGTAAATGAATGATAATAGCTGGACAACTACTGGTGGCGCTAAAATGCTGGCACTGGCAAAAAGTTTTCTGGAATTAATATAACAGCGTTGCGCAAAAAAAGTTGGTCTTAGAGGAGCTTTTCCACCAACAAAAAAGTTTATTTTATAAAACGGAAATTTTTAAATTGCAAAAAAAAAAAATTAAAAAACTATATTTTTCTTGCAATTGGATTTGAACTCGGAACCTTCTACTTGCAAACCTTTTTTTAACGAAGTGTCATCATTTTTATAAAATCATTGCTGCACCAGTAAATTGATTTTTATACCGGTGGATAATCATTGGTTGCAAACGTTGGCATAGCACTCTAAGCCCATTCTTTGCCAGTGGTTTTTTTATAAACCACCGAAATTTTTGTAAACCAAATTCCAAAAGAAATGCTAATTTGTTGAGGCCA
Organism: Leucophora obtusa; assembly: GCA_949987735.1. Classification (NCBI taxonomy): domain Eukaryota; kingdom Metazoa; phylum Arthropoda; class Insecta; order Diptera; family Anthomyiidae; genus Leucophora; species Leucophora obtusa. The sequence goes on from OX465297.1 coordinate 117,250,881, forward strand.
AGAACGAAGCAAGTCAATTTCGAATACCCTGTTCTGAAGTGAAGCGTATTGATCGAAATAAATTGTTGTCGGACTAGGCAAGGTGTGGACTATAAGGCGGGTGGTGAGGCAAAATTTCACATCCACTACCCAGCAAAAATAAGTGGAATGACTTCTAAATGAATGAATTCCCTCATTACTTCACAAAGAATTACAACCTTAGGAATGGGTTTTAAACAACATCTAATGCTTCAGTGCTAGTCAGAAGTTCTTTTTCATGGGTGATAAGAAGTTAATATTTTGTATGGGGGTTGCATAGGAACGTGCTAGCACAGAAATCTGAGGGTTGCTGGTTCGAATCCCACCAGGTCGAAAAAAAATTTTTGTAACTTTTTTTACACAATTAATAATTTTTTGTAGTTTTCACTGTAAAATTTTTATTTTTTTCTATTTTGGTACACTCAAAAATTAATTTTTGAAACGATTTAAATTTTTTTTTTTAATTTTTTATTAATTTTTAATGAAATTTTATGGAAATATAAAAGTTCTAAATAAATATGTATTTCTTCAAACATTTTAGTTAGAACTAGTAAAAATAAGTTAAAAATTACCTTGCAGAAAAGATTATTTTTTATCAGCTGCAAATTTTTTTCCGGATTTTATCAAGGTCATTCGTATTAAAAGTTAACTTAAATGTAACCAAAATTTTGTAAATTTAACAGTTTTATTTTTCCTTCTTATCTTACTAGTATTTAGCAAAAAACAATCTGCTAATATCAGCATTTTTTTTGCAAGGTCATTTTTAATTACATAATTTTTAGTAGCTTTTTCTCCTGTTTTTACAGCGTTATTTCTGAGTGTATTATTTTTATAAAAAAAAAACACTTAAAAAACAACTTTATATATTTTCCAATATGTTATATATTTCGTATTCGTATTCGCCGCTTTATATATTTTTGTTAATAAAAAATTAAAGAAATGAAGATAAAAACAATTTACTGAACAAGACTGCTAAAAGTCAGCTATCAGTTATAACAAGCGATAGCATAGTGGGTAGAGCGTCTGCTTGAAATGCCAACGAGTGTGGGTTCAAACCCCACACGATGCATGACGATTTTTTTTTAAATTAAATTAAAATAAAAACAAGTGAAAAAGAACTTCCTTTTCATTGGTTCAAATATACATAATTTGTTTCAAAAAAGAACAACTTCCCTCCTATGACAAGCCAATGTTAAATTCATCAGTGAAAACCACAAATTTTCACAACTCCCTATTCAACTGTTGTTATGTTTTTACTACTTTTTCTTCCTCACTTTTTTTCCTGGGTATTTTCTAAATAGTTTTGCACCGGTCTTGCAAGTCCCCAGTGATCGTCTGGTTCGACTTTAGTAGCTTATAATAGATGGGATCCTTCACATCTTCCCACCAAATGCAGAGCATTTCCTTGGCACCATGGATATTCAGGTTTGGCGTTGATTTTGCTGGTTGGCCGGGCTTCACATTTGATTGCTTGCGTTTCGGGTTGTCATAATTGATCCATTTTTCATCGCCAGTAATGATTCGATGCAAAATTGGCCTCTTTTTATGGTGTTCAAGCAGCATTGTGGACATGCAAAATCGTCTTTTAAAGTCTCTCGGCTTCAACTCGTGTGGTACCCGATTTCCTTGCTTTCGGATGAAACCTGCTGCTTGCAAACGTTTTGAAATTGCTGCTCCAGTAACTGCCTATGATTTAGCAAGTTCTTTTTGAGTTTGACAATAATCTTGATCAAGTATTTCGTCCAACTCATCATCTTCGAACTTTATTGGCTGACAATGGGTCATAAGAATAAAACTTAGCAATTACTTCGAAGTAATTACTTTGAGCTTAGGAATGTCTTTTAACTCCAAATTTAGCAATTGGGTGGTAGAATAGCATGAAATGTTAACGAAACTTAAAAAATTAAATTTCTAGTCTACTCCCAAGCAGACTACATTTGTGAAGTAATTGCTTAAAAAACCCTGTATTTCCCCCAATTAGTAATATCTATTTTTTATTCATATGAGCTAATGCCATTTAAGTTACTAAAGACACAAACCATGTGTAAAAGACACGCCATCTGTTATGAGTCCCCCCGCATGAAATAATAGTTAAATTCGCCCCAAGAAGCTAAGAGATGTTGCAGAAAATTGTATAGACTTTGAATGTAAAATTTGGTTTATAATTTTGTCACTTGCTTTAAATGGGCGTGGCTTTTAATGAAAAATTACCGATATTGGTATTTAATCAAATTACATAGAATATTTAGCGAAGTTCTAATCCGACTTGGAAAAATTTGTTTCAGATTTGGAAACAAGATTTGTTATGGTATTCTATTTTTTTATGACAAGAAAAAGTTTTGAAAATTTCACCATACAATGGTGAAAGCTTTTTCTGCCAAAAATAAAATAATGATAATTTTATGAAATCTTAATTGAAAACTTAAACCAGGTACTGCAGAACACGAGATAACTAGTTATAAGCACTTGCACTTTTCTTTACATTTTATCATCAATCACCCTGAGCTTATTACTATCAATTTTAGCTCAAAGTTGGAGGAGTTTCACATTAATTTGCAAATCAGACTAGATGCAGTTTCTTTCTGCCTTTTTTTCTATGGACAGGCTTCATCAGTGATTTTCCATTAAATTCTATTATTGTTTATATTTTATTGTCAGATTGTCTCTATATGATAATTTTTCAACAACTGTAGGAATCGTACCCATACACCACAGTTTTGTCACAATTTTGTTATTGTTATAAAGTTTACAATATTAGTGTAATTTTTATGTTCCGTTGCAAGAGCACGGGATAACTTTTAAATTTTTATAAAAAAATATTCATAAGATAATAAAAATTAAGAAGTTAAAAAAAATGTTATCGCGCGATTTCTGATTCGAAACAATTGACCACGTGTAATTATTTTTTCTGGGTTTTGTTGGATTAAATTTTTAAAAAAATACTAAAAAATAAAAAAAAATTTAAAAACATTTTGTTTTGTATCTCCTTGGCGGGATTCGAAACCATCGACGTGGAACTACATACAATAATATCCAATTATAACTTATATCATATCAAAAATTTACAGGTTTAGATGTCCCAAAATTGTTTTTAATGTTCTGTTAATAAAATATTACAAATAAGACAAAACTAAATTAGAAAAACAGAAAGGAATTTGTTTTTTATCTGCCTGTTTGGGATTCGAAACTATTGAATTGGAACAACATATACTGACTTAAAAGTTTAATTTCAATAAGCTGTAACTTTGGGAGTAAATGAAATTTCATTCTGCAAGTTTAGTATGATATGTTTGTGGAGAAGTACTATTGATTTATGAAAAAAGTCAAATTTTCTCATTTACGCTGTATACTTAACACCAAAACAGTTTTTGTATAAATATTAATATTAAAATAAAAAAAAAATTTTTTTGATATGAATTCTTTGTAGATTAATAGTTCAAAGATCTGATATTATGAAACTATTTATACAAGTTTGTTTTTCTTATCATATTAGTTCATAAAACTTTTTATATATTAAATAAAGCTTTTTCTTTCAATGTCTTTAAAAATGCACCATCTGTTCTTAAGCATTAAGCTGGATCCAGGAATGCTAATGTCTCTCTGTATCTAAACCTAAAATTAAATCGTCCGCGAAAAAGTGGCATCATTTTTTTTTTCAAAGTTCTCCATGTTCTAAACGCCATGGATAGGATCGAATTGATGTTGGTAAAAATTGTTAAATAATATTTTAGGAAAAATTTCATTTCAATTATGCGAAGTTCCATGCATTTAATCACAACATGTGGAAACTATAATATTTTCATAAAAAATATGAAGCTTTTCGTACTAAGTGTTTACACGTTTTATGTTATTGCCAGATTGTCTATATATATATAATAATTTTTTTTACAACCTGTCGGCTGTATGATTCGAACATATGCGCCTATTCCTATATTACAAACGTAACTATACTTAGATGCCACCGGATAGCAATCTCACCCAAGTAAGGTCTTGAATACAATGTGTTTTTCTTCTCTATTCAGCTTTCTGTTATTGTTTTTTTTTACTCAGAAGTGATCAACCCAGAAACATACAAACATTCTATATTCAGATTGTGTTGATCACTTCGGAGAAAAAAAAAATAACAGCTGAATAGCAAAGAAAATAAAGAATTAGTTACATTGCATTCAAGGCCTTACCTGGGTGAGATGGCTAAGCGGTCGCACTTAAGTATAGTTACGTTTGTAATGTAGGAATAGCCGCATGTGTTCGAATCATGGATGGTAACCGAAACGATGCGGTGATCGGTAAGGGTAACGCTATTTTAGATTATTTCGGTAACTGTATTTTAAGGGTAACGCTATTTCATTTATTTCGGTATCGGTATTTTAAGGATAACGGTTTTTCAGTTATTTGGGTAACGGTATTTTAAGGATAACGGTCTTTGATTATTTCCGTAACGTTATTTTAAGGATAACGGTATTTTAGTTATTTCGGTAACGGTATTTTAGGAGTAACGATAGTCAGTTGAAACGGTTTTGAATCAATAACGGTGTTTTAGTGGTATTGCCTGCCACCCCTGGTTCGAATTCTACAGCCGAAGCGACAATTAATACAATTTAATACAAAAAAGGCAGCAACTAGATCTAGTCTGATTTAAAAATTAATATGCTTATAATTTTTAGAGAAAAAGTTTTATTCTTCTTCTTAACCTCAAACCTACTAAACTTTCAATAATACTTCTTCACCAACATTTGTAATCGATCCACCCTTATGTGCATTAAATAGTTGTACAACTAAAGAAGTCATACATTATGGTTTTTAAAGTTGTTCTTCCAGTAATAATGAAGTTTTTTAATATATACTTTCGCCTAACTTCATTGTATTTTCAAATTAATTATGCACTGAAAAACTGAAAAGAAAAATTTTATTAAAAATTTCAAACATCTCCAAAGAAGTAATAATAACTGTAATGCCAAAACTTTAAAACAAAAACAATATATAAAAACATTATTATAATAATCTGCCAAATGTTGCAAAGTGTTAAGCTATGACAAATGGAAAGAAAATGCTTGATAAAGCGTTCTAAACGATTATTTTGGCAACGTTAAATAATGTTGGCTTTACCTTTATTCAAGTGTCTCTTGAAAAGCCACATGAGTAATATTTAAATCGATATAACACACAAGAGGTGTAACTAACAGAAACGCATCATAACACAAAGGTTTTCATATAAATTACAAAATGTCAACTTAAACATTTTTGGCATAAAAATGATGGCATTTGCTGCATTTCCTTTTATGACACACAACATGTGTCTATAGTATTATAATAATGGATAATTATTTGTTGAATTATTTAAGTTGTCATAGTCGATTTATTATTCAACTAGACGTATGAGTATTAAACAAATAATTAATTATCACTCATACGCATGGATGTTTTTGAAATACAAACTACATGAATCAATTCCCTATAAACAATTTCACTGGAATTCAAGTAGAAAACAAGTCCAATTCCAGCCCTGTTTTCCAGTTTCAAGGCTTGAATAAAACTTTAATTACCTTTTATTTCAATAGCATACTCCAGCAAAAGGGAAACAAAAATTCAAGTTTAAACTATTTTTTTTAAATATACAAATGCTAGAATTTGAAATATACTTTACTTCAAGCAAAATTTAAAGCACTTGAATTTTTAAAACCTATGTGCTTATTGGGATTGATTAATTTATAATAAATTTAACGATTTGTTTTGGATTTATTCAAATACAATAAATAATGAATTAAAAAAAAGAAAGCTTCCATAAAACAAATCGCAATAAAACTGCTATTTTGAGAGGATTAAAATAATAAACAACAATATGCAGGTTTGTTGTTGTTTGTATGAGAAAAAAAATACAAAATAATAAACATAAAACAATTTTTTTTTGGCAGCAACGAATTGTATAATCACTACTTACAGATTAACACAATAACGAGGATTTCTGCGTAATATTAAATTGTTTCTTGAAGTCGATAAAGTTTCGTTGGAAATTTTCTAATGACAGGTTAAATGAAATAGCCTAGCTAAAAAGCGACATACATGGAGTTATACAGATTTAATATGCTATATTCGTAAATATACCCTACGGGAAATTTTAACAAACTGTCACCGAACTGGCCGCTTTATATGAAATAGACTGGTCACTTTTACATGGCGTTGTCATAGGAGGTGGAAATTGACCCCTTGTGACATGTCACAAGACAAATCATAGGACAGGTTACTGAACTCTCATAAAAAACAAAGTTCAGGGACCTGTCCTAGGATTTGTCTTGTGACATGTCACAGAGGGTCAATTTCCACCTCCTATGACAACGCCATGTAAAAGTGACCAGTCTATTTCATATAAAGGGGCCAGTTCGGTGACAGTTTGTTAAAATTTCCCGTAGGGTAAACATGCATATTCATACATGTATACATAAATCTGCTTACGTGTTACCATATATTTTTTGTATTTATTTATTCAGTGTATGGAATATAAATTCCATACAGACTATAGTTTAAATATAAATAAAAAGGAATTGTAAAGATGTAATTTTTTTAGTTGTTTAGACCAGGTTGTGGTTCATTTTATTAACAGTCAAAATGAAATGAAAATGTCGGTAGAATTTAATGAAATGTTAGTGGTTCTATTTTCAAGTGAAATTTCAATTTCAATTTTACATTTGCAGCAGTCTTTACATACAAAATATTTTAAGTGCATATAAATGTGCTATTCGAAGAAAATAATAATTGAATAACAAAAAAATTTGGACATGCTTTGTATACCAGTAGATGCGTCTATATTTTTCTTTAAAATTATAGCAAATATATTAACGCAAACCCAAAAATTCGCAAATTTTTGACCCCACTTTTTAGCGACAGAATATGAGTACACTAAAAATAGTTTGTAGTTTAAATTAATTGAAAATGTAATTTAAAATAAATGAAACATCACTTAAAAACCTCTGTACTGACGTCTCATTTAAATCAAAAGAACTTTTCATTTATTTTTAAATGTTAATAAATAAACTACAAAATCGTTAAAAAAACCAATGATTTTTCATTTATTTCTTTTTTTTTATTTCAAAAAATTAACCACAAAATCCGTAAGAATAAATGATATTTAGTTTATTTCATTTTTTTAACTGACCTAGAAATCGAAAAGGAATTCTTTTTTTAACAAAACAATTTAAATAAAAATATTAACTGCAGCAGAAAATCCGTATTTATATGGGTGATATCAAAAAATGTGATAAAAACCGTGTAACCACCTAATTTCTAATGCATGGATTACATTTGAGTTACATATTTCGATATATATCAGCGCATTGTCACCTGTTTTACAAAATTTATAACAATCTGACCAATTTTTAGTTAATACATAAAATTTGTGACCAATTTTATAGGCCAAATGTAAACTCCGTAACAAGTAACTCATAAGGTTTTTTAACTTTAATAGCATATTTTTGAATAACCAATGAAGCTAAACACTAACTGTAAGAATTTTTATGAAGAGGAAAAGTGCCGTTTTTAATAAAAATTAATACATTTTACAAACTTTTTCGTATATCTTAGCTATCACGACTTCAACTCTGTAACGATTTTTCGTCATAATTTTTGATAAAAATGCATATACCAGAATTTTGGAGTTATCTATTATTTATATTGCGAAAAGAATAATGTTATTTATACTCAAATTATCGTTGGACTGTAAGTAATCATCCAGCATAACAGACTTGAAGCTTTTCTGCAGCATGTAACATTCTCGAGATGAAAAAGGATGTCTTTAATAAGATTTGAAAAAATGTTGTAAACTCCGTTCCTAATTTTTACACCAAACTATTTAACGAGTAAGAAAAACAATGTCATATTTGGATTCACCTTGTAGGCATCATGCGATTTTGTTTCGGAAAAAAATTCGCACAAAACGTTTCTGAAAGAAAACGAAAAAAGTAACCAAATGTAAACTCTGTAACTGTAAACTCCGTAACCACAATTGTTTGCATCAGGTTTCATTCAAATAAATGTAGATATATGTTTAAAATATTTTAAAATAACCATAAACAGAGGTGATTCAACTAATATTTATGCGTCAAAATACGATTCAACTAATAATTTTGCGTCAAATCAAAAAAAGTTATCAGTTTTTTATCCTAAGCTGCTGGAGCGAAAAACGATTGATTTTGCATTTCATTGGTTTTGAATCGATATTTCGAGTCATTGCTGACATTAGTTTGACAAATTAAATTTGTTTCACACAATTTAAGAATTTTTTGATCGCGAAATGTTATGTTTTTAATATATTATTTTGTAACTGCGCAACCGCTGTTTGGATTTTAAAAAATTTTATATTTTTGAAAAGCATTTAAAAGGACCAAAAATACAAAATTAATTTTTTTTTTCGCGGAATGAATTGTATTTTTATTCGCGAAACCGCCAATTTGATAAACACAAATTATATATCATTGGAAAGCAAGTTGAAAACCCAAATACGAAAAACTAATAAATTGAAGAAAATTCGTACGCAATATTTTTTGTTATGTCTTTTGCTTGCAGAAATGTAAACTCCGTAACAACAAACAAAATTAAAATTATGCAAAAAAAAGTTATTGCGACAACTTGTAGAAGAGATTTTTTGGAATTAGGTTTATAATGACTAAACTTACTGATTCCATTAAGAAAAAGCCGAAATATTAACACTTTTTGCTTCTCACAAATTTGGCCCAAAAATTTATCACATTTTTTGATTTCACCCATATGTAATTTATTTTTTAAATAAACGACAAAAACAGTAAAAAATATATTTCTTTGTATTTTAACTGAATAATCATTTAAAAATAAATGTACGGATCACTTTTTAAATAAACTACAGTCAGTTACTGTAATAATATTTTCAGTGTACATTACTTTTTGCTGCTCTATCACTTATCTAATAAGATCGGAGGAAATACATTGGGAAACCTTCCTTGTTAGTTTGATTTATGGCAAAAGCTATTTCTAATTAATTCAATGCTGTTTCTGATTCATTTTAAATTGCTGGTCTTTATGTGCAGACTAGCGGGCAAACAATTTAAGGGGGGTATCGACTCTAGGAAAAATTTTGTTTTTGAATTATATTTTATTTGGATAGAGCAAACTCTTCAGTATATGCTCAGAAAATATCAATAAAAAAGTCGAAGAATTAAAATTTACACATGTTTTTTTGTAAAATATATTTTAGTTACAAAGTAATATTCTATACATTAAATTTGTGCACAAAATTTTTTGGGAGTGTTTTTTATCATTGACTTTATTATAAATCTAATTTCGCATAATACAGCAGAACAAAAAGAAAAAAACTAAAGCCAATGACGATTCCTCGATGCTGGGCGAAGACACGTTATATGAGGCTGGTACTGATGGCTTTTTATAAGCCATAAAAGTAATCAATATATGTGACCTTCTCCGAGAAAAGGGACCTAGTGTGTCAAAAAACGGGTTTGGACTTAAGAGTGGATTCTGGTACCAAAAGGGTGTAGAATAAGATGAAATGAGTTAGATTTCTGATAAAAATTTATTTACCCCATAAAAACGTACAAAACGATAATGCGTGTTCAAAGTGATAATGCGTTATGAAACTTTAAATTCGTTCTTCTCAAAACTTCATTTTCACACACTAGGTCCCTTTTGCCGGAGAAGGTCACATATATATAAAATAAAAAACAAAAAAACATTAACTTTTAAGCCGTGTTTAATTAAATTTGTGTTTAATGTTTTGCTGTTTCATGTTCATGTTTTATATTAGATATTTTATTTTAACCTGAAACTTTAATTTTATACGACCCTTGAAAAAGTCAACAAAAAATTGACGAAACGTCGGGGAAAATGAAATAAATTATTGTTTTATTTACATTGAAAATATTAGGCCCTACTAGCTTATAGAAAACTTATAACTGAAATTTCAAATATTTGGCCAAAAAAAATCGTTTTAATAAAAAAAAAAAAAAATTAAAAAATGTACGAAATAAAAGATATTGACCGAAATGAAATGCATAATAAATTATCTACCATCGTTTTTAAGAATATTTGGGTCAATATATAAAATACTCTTTATTCGATTCTTCCCAAATTCTTCTTCTTGGTACACTTGTAGAAAACTGCGAGATATAAATTTTGTTCATACACGGTTTTTTGAAATTTTGCTGTTTTCGTAGCGTAAAATAAATTTTAAACGTTAAACGCGTTTTCATACAACCCTGAGTTCAAAATCGGCTGACACTGTACAGCCAAGGCGGGTTAACCGATTTCGATCGGGGTTTTTTTCTTTCTTAGGCAACAAAAAACTCTAGTCCTTATAGTGGGCCTTTTTTTGAATTTTGGTCAAATAAATTTTATATAGCCGAGCAAATGTGCTTTTTCTTGCCTTTTTGGAAATTTTAAGTTTGTGTGGCAACTTTGTTAAAAGAAAATTTTAAAAATAAAAAGCGGGCCACGATAAGGACTAGAGAACTTATCTGGAATTACGAATCACTTTACATTTTTATTTTCCGATAATTAATGAAGGCTGCACAGTGGCAGCTGATTTTGTCTGTTTTAAAAAAGGCCAGTAATGAAGTGGCAACCCTGGCGATTTTGGCTAGGGAAATATAAAACTGATATTTTTTAAAAATACTACGATGACCTGGCTTTTAAATAAAAAATAATATATTAAAAATATTGTTGGTTTTTAATTTTTATTTAAAAATAAAAATTGTTTTTTTTTCGACCTTTTTTAATTGATTAATTAGAAATTTATTAATTTAGTTCGAGGCCAATTTTCCTTCTTATGTTAACTCATAATAAGGAAATTGGCCTTGAACTAAATTAATAAATTTCTAATTAATTAGAAATTTATTAATTTAGTTCGAGGCCAATTTTCCTTCTTATGTTAACTCATAATAAGGAAATTGGCCTTGAACTAAATTAATAAATTTCTAATTATTGAAAATAATGTTAATTGAATTTTAGACATGCTGTTGTTACAGTATTTACCCCCCCTTAAGCAAATTCTGTTGGAAAGTTAACTGCATCGGTTTTTCAACCACTTTATTAATAGATAACTTGCAAGTCCGGAGCTTCATTACCGGCAGTTTTAAATATCGGAATTTATAAATTGCATTCTTTTTCTAAAGTTTTTTTTTCTTTTTGAATAAATTTGTTTAGTGATAAGTTTTAGATTTCTGGCTTAAAAAGAGTTTGCACAAGTAATTAAAGCGGATCATTTACCCCTTTTGCCATTCCCCATAAAAATTCTCAAATATATACATATAATCATGCCTCAGTGGATGTCTACACTCAAAATAATACGTCTGTTGGCTGGACAGAAAAATTTGTTGCTTTAACAAAATTTATTCCTGTTTTTTGGCTTAAAATAAAATTTGTTGATTTAAGCAAATTCTTTTGTTAAATTTAACAAATCTAAATTTAAATAAAAAATTTGTAAAACTACAGTTTTATATGTAATTATACTGAGTCGTAGAATTTATCCAAATTTAAGGTCTCTAAACACTCCCCGGGCCATATCATGTGTGGGCATATAAGAGCACTCCACTGGACCAAAACTTTTGTCCGTTTTGCTCTATCTCGCTTAGTTTTTAAGATATGGGCCATTTTATGAAGTGGAAATTTTTTAATAAAAATTTCCGAGGGTCCAAGGCCCCGCCAAGGTCCATTTTTGGGTAGAGATACCCCCTTTCCTTTTCATCAATTTAGTCTATCTCTCTTAGTTTTCGAGATATGGGCCATTTTTAAAAATCGGGAGGGAACGAAATAGCGCCATCTTTAAAACTTCGGATACATTGGTGGCGCCATCTACCGTGTAATAACAGTAACATGAAAATATTATATTTTAATAATTAATTTTGTAAAATTTAACGAATGGGTTCTTAAAAATTAGTTATAAATAATTTTGAAAATTAACACTCAAAATTAGTTAAAGTACTGACGATTTTTAGTTTTGTGTTAAATGAAGTTAACTAAAATCTTTGCTTAAATCAGTGTTTCAACAAAAAATTTATTAAAGATTAGACAAATCGATTTGAAACCGGTTTGACAGATTTTTCTACTGACGTATTATTTTAAGTGTATATTACAGGTAGAGTCATATGCAGGTCAAGTACCAAACTCCATCGGTTTGAGTCATTCAAATTCCATTCCATTTCGTCCCAGCTTTCTTATGTTTAAAATCTTCCACAAAATTTTACGACCAATTAATAAAATGAAAACTCGTACACTCACAATATATTTTCCATAACCGATTAAGTTTTATTTAAAAAGTAATAGGTAAAGTTTGTTTTCAATTGAAGAATCAATTAAAATACATTGAAACATATTGTTTAACTTTTTTTATCAATCAATAAAAACAGACTAGAAAAAAACATGTATCGTCTGTAGGAGTTGTTATTTTCAGTCAAGTATTCTATTTTTAGATTTCTGTTTTTAGAAAAAATAATTTAAATAATTTCGTTGTTTTCTGTTTTATAATAAAAAATTCAAATATTTTCGGTTTTCTTTTTTGTTAAAATAGTTTGTTTATATACAAAATTATTTCAATTCAAATTACAGGAAATTCTTTACTTATACACACAAACATGGCCAATAAAAATATGAACGTGTGTGTTGTGTATGGTGTAGTGTTTTGAAAATCCGAACAAAAAAAAAAAAAAACTTTCAAATATGAAAAAACAAACCACGAAATCGTTTTTTTTACGTTTTATCAGTTGAAAATTGATGATTGTTTTAATAGACTTTTCAATTATTTTTATTTCTTTTATGGATTGTTTAAGCAATGTTTGAAAATAAATAGAAAAATGGTTTGAATATAATGAAAAATCAGTAGTCCTTTTTTTAATTGTGTTTTCAATTAATTTAATATGTATTTTAGGTTGTTTTTAAGGATAACATATTGTGAGTGTACATTAAATAAAAAAATTTAATGTAACTTTTTATTTAAAAAAATTAAATATATACAAAAACTTAAATCTACATTATAACCTGAAGTGAACCCCATAACGACAATCTGATGAAAGTGTTGTTTACACTAGAAAATGCTTTAATTGTCAACCATTGGTTCAAGGAAAGTTTTTTTTCATAAGTTTTTTTCTCTATTTGTTGTAAAATAAATTGTAAATTCTATTTGGAATTTGTCATATTTGATCTTAAAACCGAAAAAAATAACACTCAAAAATTAAAATTTTCATAATTTTAATGAAACATTTTTTTGATTCAATAAGAAGTTTCATATGCATTTAATATAAAATTTTAATGAAACTTTTTCATATGACCATATAAATGAAGTTGTTTTAAAATTTTATAAAAAATTCACTAATTTTATGTAACATTTATGAAAATGAAAATTTTTTTAAAAACAAGATTCATAAAAATTATTTAATGAAATAATTTAGTAAAAACTTTCAGAGCGAGTGGTTTTTGTAAATATTTTTTTAAACATGAGATTTGATTTAGAGAACGCTTAACAATTTGGCAATAATTTCCACAAATTTTATATATAATTTACTAACAAACTCTTCATAAGGTTGACTGACATTTTTCTATAAAATAATTGGCATAGAATTTTATTCTATTAATTTCAATATCTATTAAATTAAATTACCTTCAAGGTGTTACAAATGTGATAACAAAATGAATAGTAATCTGTGGTAAATTGTATCAAATAATTTCACATTTAAAACTATTATTGTTGCGGTCATTTAAAGTATTTGTTTTTTTAGTATTGCTCGATAGTCTTCTATACACTCACAGCAGCAAACAATACAATATAATAAATACTCGTTAACCGAGATTGTTTTTTATTGCTTTTGTATTTAATTAATTAATTGATTTAAATGAAGAGAATAATATATGCCAGAGGTGAAGTGAGAACACACTTAAAACAAATTAAACACTTACCTTGTATTAAAATTTATTCTATTTAAAGCACCTATGCTCCTTGATGAGGCATCCGTAAATAGTTTTGAATGTAAAAGCATTACACGACATATTAAATATAAACGAAGGAACATGGGTAATGATAAAGCTACATCATAGGGCACCGTTTCGGTGCCCATTGTTTTATTTTTATTTGCCAATTTCGTAGTCCACTGGAAATAATATTCACCAGGTATTGGATGTATAGCACATATGAGAAGTTCTAAACTTATTTGACTAATTCGTTGCCATGTCATAGCGATTCTCCAATCGTCAGCACAATTATCTATCATAAATAACTGTTGTTGTTCGTGTTGTTGTTGTTGTTGACGTTGTTGGTTTCATTACCAATTCCAGAAGTGTGTGTGTGCAATTTACACACAAGAAATTGTTGTTGATATTTCAAGAAATTGTTGAAAAAAGTTGGAAGAAAACGAAAAAGAGAAAAAAGAAAATTTATTATTAATAACTAATTTCAAATATATTGATTTATTAGTTTTGTTAGATACTTGTGGCTAACTAACGTTTAATATTATAGAAAAGAAAACAAAGAATAAAAAAAACAACGATAATAAAAATGAACTTCTACTGCTATTTAGTATTAAACATTTATATTTTAATAGTATATAGTTATTATATTATGCATTAGTTAAACAAAGAGGGTATCCTGAGCGGTTGTATTTACTTAGGATATAGGAGTTACAATTTAAGGACATAATAAAGGAGTTTATTTTTCAATTTTAATGATTTTACCATTTACCTACTTTCATTTCTTTATATACCCAGCAAAAAAAGAGATGCTCAAGCAGTGGAAAAAGTACTAAGTAGTGAGATCATAAAAATGTTAACACACATAAAGTTAAATAAAAAACAAACCACTGAATTTTGAGACTTCAAACCAAATTTTTATTAAATGAAATTTAATACAAAAGCAAACAAAAAAACCACATGGAATTCTAACCATTACGAACAAAGGTATCCACTTTTTCCGGAAACCCTCCCATTAAGGCTTTTGTGGTAGTTTCTGTCACCTTTTCTTTAATTCTCTTTTAACAAGAGCCCAATATCTCTCCACCGGCTTGAGCTCCGGGCAGTTTGGTGGATATGCCTCTCTTGGTACAAAAAACACATTATTATCATTATACCACTCCAGCGCTTTCTTGCTGTAGTGACAAGATGCTTAATCGGGCCAAAAGTAAGTGGATACATTGTGCTGACTCAAAAATGGAAGAAGTCTCTTCTGAAAATGCTCCTTGATATAAATTTCGCTGTTTATAGAGCCAGATGTCACAAATGACTGGCTTCTTTGGCCGCAGCTACATATGGCTTACAATACTAGGAATTTTTTTGGGAATTTCGTTTGCCTTTTCGACCTAAAATTTTCCGCAACATTTCCTCGAACATCGGAAACATAAAATTCTTGATTAGGGAGCTGCGAAAAATCAGCCAGGACATAAGTTTCGTCGTCCATTACACAACAGTTGTATTTTTGTATAAAATTTGATTACCATTTTCAAGCTCTGGTTTTGGCCTCCAAATTTTTAAAAGCGTTTCTATCGGGAACTTTTTGAAATTTGTAGGACTTTAGTCCTGCCGTACATTTCACTTTCAATTTTAAGGAGTTCCAGATACCTTTTTACCACTTTTAAAACTGATTGGCGGCATACATTAGTTTCTTTTGAAATTTTTTTGTATGTCCATTAGGGTGGGTCGATTTAGCAATCGATATTGCGTCATCGATTTTTCGAAAGCTTTTAGCATGGGGAAAAAAAAGTTCCACTACGACATATCAAAAAAATCATTTTCGAGGCTCCCAAATTTAAATTTTTTGCAATTTTCTAATAAATGCTAAATTAGTGCCATCTTGAGGTGGCTTTTCGAAACAACTAATAAAGTTGTAAACAATATAACATTACAACCTTTCCAGAAAGGTATTACTTATGAAAATCGGATAAAAAATGTGGCAACTAGAGGTAAAAGTATATAAGTAAAATTATTTTCTGCTTGATGATGAAATGGTGATAATGATGAGAAATGATGATAATGATGTTGATGACAACAAGGAGAAAATAATTTTACTTATATACTTTTACTTCTAGTTGCCACATTTTTTATCCGATTTTCATAAGTAATACATTTCTGGAAAGGTTGTAATGTTATATTGTTTACAACTTTATTAGTTGTTTCAAAAATCCACCTCAAGAAGGCGCTAATCTAGCATTTATTAGAAAATTGCAAAAAATTTAAGTCTGGGAGCCTCGAAAATGATTTTGTTGATATGTCGTAGTGGAACTTTTTTTCCCCATGCTAAAAGCTTTCGAAAAATCGATGACGCAATATCAAAAAATTTTTATCCATACAATTTGACCCGCCCTAATGTCCATGTTTGGTTTTGTTGAAAATATTTAATTATTTTTCAACGCACTTTTCTTTCATCGTCCATTCTGTAAAAAATTGCTAATTAAAACTCGTGATGTAAATTAATTTATTAACTGACATATTTTTAAAATGTAAACTGCCGAAAAAAATATATGAGAAGCTTTAAACCAAAGTTATAGGCAAAACTGTGTGTTAACATTTTTATGATCTCACTCCTTACAATTGATGATCTAGATGTACTACTTTTTCAACATAAACACTAATGATTTTAACATTGAGTTGTCTTAGGATAGGAGTACACCCACTTCAACATTTTTTCAGTACTTTTTGAACGAGTGCAAAAGAAGCTCCTTTTCACCAATTAAAAGTTAAAAAAATTCTTCGCAATTCTTTTTTTATTTTACAAAAGTTTTTTATTGCCTCCACCGGGTATCGAACTTGCTACCTCACGATTGCTAGTCTAGCGCTCGACCGCTGATCTATTCCTTGATATGAAAGTCGACTGTCTTAAAAACACCACTTTGTTACTGCGAGTTATTGTTCCTTATTCTCTTCAATAAAGGTACTTATTAGGCAAGTGTAAAAGGTGCACTCCAATTCAACATTGTTTTCAGTACTATTTTTACAGGTGCATAAAAAGCAATTTCTCATATTTTTCTTTTATATGTATATACATACATATTTTTAAAAATTTTAAAATTAAAAAAATATTGAATTTAAAGAAATTAATTATAAATATTAGAAAAAGAAAATTATTAAAATAAAAAAAAAATAAAAAAAAAATTGAAAAATATTGGTCCCGCCGGGAATCGAACCCGCGACCCTCTGTTTGGAAAGGCCAAATGATACCAAAATCACTTTTTACGATCACCTTTAGAGCAATTGCTCTTTAGAATCATTAATTAAGTGATTTTTTAGATTTTGTTTAGAAGTAATTTTAAAAAAGCTGTAAAAATATTCTAACGGATACTTTGGAAGAACTGAAAGAAGTGATTTTTTGAAGCTGTTCAGAATAACTTCTAAAAAAGCTGTAAAAATACACTAACGGATACTTGTAAAGCAGTTAAAGAAGTAGTTTGTAAAGCATTACTTCAAATTTTTTTTTGCGGGGTAGTTTTAATGGATTATTTTATATCATGCAAATTTTTTTTCTTAGTTTCCGGAATTTTCATAATTTTCATAATTTTTGGATTTATTTTCATTTAAGAGGCCAAATAAACTTTTTTGTATACGTTCTTTATTTCTGAACCGATTAGTAGAGAATGTTAAAAAGAAACTGATTTTTTGCATAATACATTTTTAGCAGTCGCATGGAAAGAGTTGGAATTAAAAAAAAAAATACATTCAATTCACCTCTTTTTAACAGAAAGTAACTTATAGTTCAGTATCTTTCGGAAAGTATTTATTATTGAATCGAAAATGTCACGGATATTAACAATAATTATATGAATTATAACGTATTTGGTATTCAGTCAGTCACCTCTTGCTATGGAGGGTGATTTTATGGACAATTTTCGATACAGAACACTTTTGTGGAGTTGTATAACAAGCCGTTGATTATCTTTCGTAAAGTATTTATAATCTCACCGAAAATGGTAAGAATATTAATAATATTTATATGAATTATAATTGGTATTTTTGTCACCCTGTTGCTTTGGAGAGTGATTTTATGGACGATTTTAGATATAGAACACTTGTGGAATTGTATACCAAACCGGAGCCAGAAATTTCAGCCGGATCGGAGGTCATTTTATGTTTCCCCTAAGCTCCCGAAAATCAAATGTTTTTGAAAAATGTCACTTTTTTTAAAATTACAAAATTTAAAATTTTTGTACACTAATATTTTTTTGCTTATTTTAATCTTCTTGACTGTAGCTAAACAAATACGCCATATGAACTTTCTACCTTACCGCTAACCTTTTTAAAATTGAGATCGAATTTGACCCATACATTTTGTAAACCACCAAAATATTTGCAATAATTAAAAATTTAAATTATAGGCAATTCAAAATATTGAAATATGTCTCCATGTTCTGAAAATATACTGCCTTAAGGCCATGCGCGGTTCCAGCAATTAATATAAGGGGAAAAATCATACGCCTCAGTGTCCAACTCAATGTATTTGTCTACGGTGGCGTATGATTTTCCCCTATATTAATTGCTGGAACCGCGCATGCTTAAGGCACATCTACACGAGAGATAAAACTGCTAGAGATAGAGCAAAAACACCTCTAAATAGCTTAAGTCGTTCACAAAAGAGCTTATTAAAGGTGTTTTTTGCTCTATCTCTAGCAGTTTTCTCTCTCGTGTAGATGTACCTTTAGGATAAATATAAAAATATATACACATATGGTCAAAATAATAAGTACAGTCTATTATTTAAATTAAATAATATTATTTAAATTAAAAGGAAAAACAAATGCTATTTTGTTTTATTACAATAAAATAAATACAAAAAAAAAAAAAAATAAGAAAAAACAAACATTAAATTCAGTCCTGGTTAAAAAGTAAGAAATCAATAAAAAATCGTTGGAGAAAATAATAAGTGTATTTAGTAAATATAAGCAAAACAGTATATGTGACCTTCTCCGAGAAAAGGGACCTAGTGTGTGAAAATGAAGTTTTGAGAAGAACGCATTTAAAGTTTCATAACGCATTATCACTTTGAACACACCTTCAGTTGGGAGATGCGATTTGTACGTTGTTATGGGTTAAATAAATTTTTATCAGAAATCTAACTCATTTCATCTTATTCTACACCCTTTTAGGTACCAGAATCCACTCTTAAGTCCAAACCCGTTTTTTGACACACTAGGTCCCTTTTCTCGGAGAAGGACACATATAAAGGAAATGGCATTGGCTAAATTGATTGGTTTTGTTGTGTTTCGTTAGTAGCCGGTATATCCACCATTATTTTGAATTATTTTGTTGTAACCACTGGTATCATAACAAAATTTTTTGACAAAATTCCATAATTGATTCTTGCTATTCTTTGCATCAAAGATTTTCGATAGTTTTCAAGTCCGGAGATCAACATTGCCATTCAAGCAGGGTCACATGATTGTCTTGGAACCAATCTTTTACCAACTGAGAAGTATGCTTCGTATCATTATCCTGCTCAAATGTCCATCTCAGGCATACTTTCCTCAGCACAGGTCAACATCGTATTTTCAAAGATATCTGTGTAGTGGCATCTGGTCATAGTGTCGGTAATTCGTTGTATTAGAACGACCCCATATCAACACCCAGAAAACAGCTTCGGTGCTGACAACTCCATTTGTTGCCATTCGAATGGTTCAGTTGCATCAAATGAATTTTTCGTTTCGGCTAACACAACCGAACCATGCGATTGACTACAAATAGGGTTATCAGAACTGAGTCTGTTTTCTGGGTGAAGAGTAAGAACCCCAAACCATAATATTTCCGGCGCCGTGCTTGTCGCCTTTTTCTAAAGCGAATATAGATTTAATTACCCTTTGGGCGTCGAACATTCCGAACGTAGTCGTTTCCAAATAAATTAATTTTTAATTCATCGCTCCACAATATGTTTCGCCATTTTTTCACTGTCTGCTCCGACCCACTAACAAAAATAACTGTTAAAATTTCTGACAAAAATAACTGTTAAAATTTAATTTCCATTTCTCTAACATTTTTAAATGAATCAATTAAAAGTTTTGTTGATATCATAAGTTTCCAAGTTTTTTTTCAGTGAAACTTGATTGCTAAAATCAACAATCGTGTCTGTTGAAACTCAATAGGTTCTTTGCCTACTCGGTCATTATCGTCAATTCTAGTCAGTGAATCAACTAGTTCAAGTCTTTCTTTTTTGTTTTGTTATTAAAAATAAACAAATAGATTTTTTGTTCTTTTTATGAACGGTGACTAGTTTTCGTTAATTTCGTGCAAAAATATTATTATTTTCTAAAAAACCATTTCAATTGCAAACAATTTATTGGAAATAGATACAAGCAATTGTTGCAAGATCGAACAATGATAATTACTTCATATCATTAGAATGGCGAATAATGAACGACAGAATAAATAAACATAATTTTCTTGATCCAAATATCTTCGAGAAATATGTCAGGTTTGAAATACATTAGTTTGTCAAATTCGAGTGTTTTTTTATTAGTTTACAATGGAGAATATTCAAAGTAATCGATTGTTGACTCGTAGAAAAATTACAACATAAGTACACGTGACCAGAGTGGTCACAGCGTTCAATAAGTACCTAGCCTGGAACGGGTAAAGCAAAAGGTCCAAAAAAAACCAAAGCCAAAAAGTGGAGACGCTACTAACGCCGATTCCAAACATTTTTGGCCTCGAAATGGCACGGCGTATGCAATTTTCCCAAACTTCTGCGCAGATTTAAAACTAAAGTTGGACTTAATACATCTAATGTTCCGGACAGAGATTCCAAAAAATCCATCAAAACACTGTGTTACATTTTAAAACAAATATGTATTTTTTATTCAAAGCGTTTCTTTAATTAAAAAATTAAATTAAAATCAACCAATTCGATTTTTAAATTTTGCATTGAATTTCAACAAACTCTTTTTGATGTGGCAACATCGTTTCTTAAGGGCGGTAAATACTGTAGCAACAGCATTTTAAAGGGCATATTTGTACGGTTGTCAAAAATTCAATTAACAATATTTTTAATATATTTAGTTAGAAGATTCTTCTACCTCAAGTCCAAATTCTAATATGATATTGTCATATTAGATTTTATTTGTTGTTTAAAAAAAGGTTGATCATTTTCCTGATAGACAATACAATTGTTTCGTAGCCATCACGCTAACTCATCAGTTGTCCGCAATAAGAAAATGATAGCTTTACTAAACCAACCGAGACATTATATAAGGTACAAAAAATCAACGGGACGAGAATTTTGTACTTTCGTATATGAACTGTCTGATTTGGTAAAACCATCTATAAATCAACTCCTTAAAGAAAGAAGAAAGTCCAAAAAAACAATTTTTGTATTTTTAATGTAAAAATTAAAATATTTTTAATATTTTAAAAATTAAAATATTTTTAATATTTTATTTTTTATTTAAAAATCATGTTATTGTAGTATTTCTAAAAATATCAGTTTTATATTTTCCCAGCCAAAATTGACAGAGTTGCCACTTCATTACTGGCCTTTTTAAAAAAGGCAAAATGGGCTGCCACTGTGCAGCCTTCATTAATTATCGGAAAATAAAAATGTAAAGTTATTCTTAATCGCAGATAAATTCTCTTGTTCTTATCGTGGCACGATTTTTATTTTTAAAATTTTCTTTTAACAAAGTTGCCACACAAACTTAAAAATTCCAAAAAAGGCAAGAAAAAACACATTTCCTCGGGGATATAAAATTTATTTGACCAAAATTCAAAAAAAGGCCACGATAAGGACTACAGTTTTTTGTTGCCTACGAAAGAGAATAACCCGGATCGAAATCGGTTAACTCGCCTTGGCTGTACAGTGGTAGCCGATTTTGAACTCAGGGTTGTCGGAAAACGGGTTTAAAGTTTAAAATTAATTTTACGCTAAGAAAGCAGCAAAATTACAAAAAACCGTGTATGAGAAATACTTATATCTCGGAAATTGGGGAAGAATCGGATAAAGAGTATTTTATATATTAACCTAAATATTCTTAAAAACGATGGTAGAGAATTTATTAGGCATTTCATTTCGATCAAAATCTTTTATTTCGTACATTTTTTAATTTGTTTTGTATTAACTTTTTATATACACTGATTACTTTTATGGCTTATAAAAAGCCATCAGTACCTGCCCCATGTAACGTACCTTCGCCCACCATTGAGGAATCGTCATTGGCTTTTCTTTAAAGACTGCGTGCAATTATTGCATCTTTGGATGTAGTTTTTTACTTTTTGTTCTGCTGTATTATGCGAAATAAGATTTATAATAAAGACAATCATAAAAAACGCTCCCAAAAAATTTTGTGTACAAATTTAATGCATAGAATATTACTTTCTGACTAAAATATATTTTACAAAAAAACATGTGGAAATTGTATTTCTTCGAATTTTTTATTGATATTTTCTCAGCATATACATATGAGTAGCTAAGATGCAAAACTCCTTCGTTACAAAAATTAAAAAAAAAAAAAACAGATAACAATTGATTCTGACAGTTCTTAGGCGATTTGTGAAAAGATTTTCGATTTTTTAACTGTTGAGTTTTTAATCAAGAATGGCATAACATATAAGAATTAAAAGCATTCAACTAATTTTGTTAATTTAATTAGCTGCAACTAGATTTTTAATTCTTCTTAAAATTTAGTTAATATGTAACGAACGAGTTTTGCATCTCAGCTACTCATATACTTTATCCAAATAAAATATAAAAAAGTTCAAAACAAAATTTTTCCTAGAGTCGATACCCCCCTTAAAATTTGCCTTGATTGTCAACAAATGTGTTTGTTGGCTATTCAATTGAAATAAATTCAAGAATCAAGTAACAAACAAGTTGTTTGTATTTACAAAATCAGTTGTAAGCGCAATTTCAATTAAAAGTTTAATTGTATTTACAAAAGTTTAAAAGTATTTACAAACTGTTTTTATCTGTGCAAATTAACTCTTCTGGCTATCCGTCCGCGTAAATTCGTTTCTTGTAGTCCACGACGAAAATTGCACGAACAGATTACATTCCCAATATCTGCTGAAATAGCTCTTGAAGATAGAAGTAGGTCCTTCTTCGCAACAGCAACAATACGCACATCTATTATTTTTGATGTCTTTTTTGGTCTTCCGCGAGTTTGAAACGGCTTTTTGAAAATAAATAATAAATATTACTTTTTCAATAAAAGGTAATATTTTATATTTTTAATAAAAGGTACTTTATTAATAAAATGTACATTTTTAAAAAAAGGTACTTTTTGAATAAAAGGTACTTTTTGAATAAAAGATAATTTTTTAATAAAAAGTACTCTTTTAATAAAAGGTACTTTTTTTTAGTAAAAAGTACTTCTGTAATCAAAGGTACTTTTTAATAAAATGTACTTTTTAATAAAGAGGTACTTTTTTAATTAAAGTTGCTTTTTATAAAGGGTACTTTTTTAATAAGAGGTCTTTTTTCTAATAAAAGGTCCATTTTTTAATAAAAGGTACTTTTTTTGTAAAAGGCACTTTTTTAAAAAAGTGTACTTTTTTATAAAATGTAATTTTAATAAAAGGTGCTTTTGTAATAAAAGGTACTTTTTTATGAAATCAAATTATCTTTTATAAAAAAGTACCTTTTGTTACAAAAGTGCTTTTTTATTAAAGATACTTTTTGTAATAAGAGCTAAAGGGTGCGGCTAAAGTAACTATAGATGTAAAAAAATTGTAACTTCTTTGCTTGTGAATATTTTATATTCTTTTTATTACTATTTTAGGAATTAAACTTGGGAGAATACAATTTCTAATACGCTATACAATCGCTCAAAGAACTAAGATTGTTTTTCTATGCCTTTTGTTTTTTTTTATTCCATTCAATATTCATTTAAGAAACAAATCATATAGTTACTTTAGCCGCACCCTGTATTTGTTTACAAAAGCTACTTTTTCATAAAGGCAACTTTATTATAAAAGCTTTTTTATAAAAGTTACTGTTTTATGAAAGCCACTTTTCTACAAAATGTACTTTTTCAATAGAAAGGTACTTTTAATAACGGGTGGGAATAACTGTTACTTTTCAATAGCCCCACATCTATTATTAAAAGCTGAAATTTTATTCAGCTGGTACTTGGTACTTGTGTTCTAATAAAAAGTCCTTTTTTTATGTGATTTCACTACTTAAAAAAAAAGAGAAATATGTCCACCCTCAGAATTGTTTGTTCTCCTCTTCCTCAAGGGACCTTCCTTGTTAGTCACTTATTGTAGTGTATTATAAGTGTTAGTTAATAATGTTATATAACTGGCATAGTTACAATAGTAATTATAGTTGTAGTAGTTAAAGTATTGTAGTTTTAGAAGTTATTGTTGTTCTTGTTATTGGTAATATTATTGGTAGGAGATATAGTTTAAATACATACATAAATATAATACTAAGGTGCCTATTCCTAGTTGTGACTCATTGTGACCATCATAAGACTATTTTTAGGACTGAGAGTAAGACTACAAAATAACAATAAAATTCAAAAAATTCAAAATTTATTTGTCAATGTTATGATTGTGTCGATACCAGGTCTTAATTTTGTTAAAGTTTTCAAGCAAAAATTTAAAAAAAATCTAATTTATTGTGACTTTGCAACAATAAATACATGGGGAATACAGTCACATCTAAGAGTCACAGACTTCTCGTAGGAATAGCCACCTAAGACTGACTAATATAAGTTTATATATACATTGTTCTTTATTAATGTTAACGTTAATACCATACAAATACATAGAAAAATAAAAAATAAATAGAGAAACACTCATACATATAAGAAAATAAAATAAATTAAAACAGCAAGAGTCAACATTAAAGGCGGATTGTTTTAAAACAGGGTTACAAAGTGTATGGAAGGAGTAGGGGAGTATCTTTTTTATATCAAATGTGTGTTACGGATTTTTTTTTTTTAACAGAAAACGTGTATTGTTTGTTTGTTGTTTTTAAAATACATATGCACATACACATATAAAGAATTAAGGACATATTCACCAGCTTTTGTATTTGAGTTTTAGATATCTTTAACAGTTTTTGTTTAAAAGTACTAACAAAGAAAAACAAAACAATGCACACAAAAATAGTGTTTTAAAAATGCAAAAAGTAAGAAAGGAAATAACTTCAAATGCTGTTTTTTTAATAGCCTGAGACTGTTGGATAAAAAAAAAAAAAACTAACCTAAGAATCATAACAGGAAAGTTCGTTTTTTACGGGTTCTTAAGTTTGAACTTGTTTTTTTTTCTTATTTGTTTTCTGTTCTTTTGTTTTTATATGAATAATTTACGTATTTTTTCACATTTATATGTAGCGGAGTGTTTATTGACCGTAAAAGAATTATGTTGCAGTACAATTCCACAGAGTTTTCAAAACGAAAGTTTTTCTATCATTAAAGTTGCCAACTTATAAAGTTAACTTTTAAAGTTTTTAATATAGATACAATGTACTACATACTATTTATAAAAATAAACTAAAGACATTTCTTCTATCTCTCTAAGGTTAGAGTTTTCAACTATTTTTATTAAGATTTCAAAATAATGCACATTATATTATTGGATACACTGAAACAAGTTTGATAGTTACTACATGATAGTTGTTTGTGTAGTAATCAGTAGTTGTTGTTTTTAATGGTAACTACAATTCTTTTTCTATGGAAAAAGACAAAACAACTGATATGACATTTAGTTAATAGAACAGATGTTTAACAAACAAACAACTACTACTAACAGTAATTTAACAGTTAACAGTTATTTTTGATAGTTATTTAAAAAATAAAAACTTTCACTGATTTTTTAAACAATTTTTATTCTTTGTAATTTACTTGTGAAAATTGTATCATTTTTCTTTAATTTGAAAACTAAAAAAACATTCATTTACCAGAATAAAAGATCAACTAAAAATTCCCCTCATTCAATTTTTGTTTAGTTAATTTTTTTTATTAACAACCAGAAAACAGATTCGGTTCTGACAACCGCATTTGTTGCCAATCGAATGGTTTAGTTGCATCAAATGAATTTTTCGGTTGCGGCTACCGAATTATTCTTGATGCAACTGAGATTCCGTTGCCACAGTCAAATTAGTCCTGTCTCAATTGGTTTTCTGTTGGCACAACTGAAAAATTCTGCTACCACAACTGAACCATGCGATTGGCTACAAATGCGGTTATCAGAACTGAATCTGTTATCTGGGTGTTGATATATTCTTTGTTTGCAAATAAAAATCAGAAAATTGTAGTGTAACTTCAATGCATAAGAAGGTACCCTACGGGGAATGAGGAGTCAATTGCCCTCCAAGGACCTATCCCGTGACCGGTCAACCGAAGGCATATTACTAAATTAGTACAAATATCAACCAAAGAGAATGAATTAATTTTCTAAGTATTCTAAGTATTTTATTTCCCTGTTGCTTT
Organism: Leucophora obtusa; assembly: GCA_949987735.1. NCBI lineage: Eukaryota > Metazoa > Arthropoda > Insecta > Diptera > Anthomyiidae > Leucophora > Leucophora obtusa. Next base: position 117,277,268 of record OX465297.1, read on the forward strand.
TAAATAGCCAATACCGAAATAAAAAATAAAATTCGCGGCATATATTTTAAAATATTTTTTTATTTGTTTTACTCTTTTATTTATTTTGAACTTTATATTTTTACGATTTGCTTATTTTAGCTCTTATTTTAAATTTTTATAATTTTTGCTAAAAAATTTTAAGTTTTGTAGTTTTAATGTTAAAGCTGTTTTAGTTTCAACAATTGGTATTTCATTTAATTTTCCTTTTAACTTAAGGGCAAGTTTTTAAATTTTTATTTATATTATCAGAGTTTTTGAGGTAATTTTCTAATTTTTAATTGATTTTTTAATTTAATTATGGCCAACGCAAAAAACGAGTCAAATGCCATTAAAGGACCTATCCCGTGACTGGTCAATGGGTGCATACTGAAGGCACTTCCACTATATTTGTGTGTGTGTTAGTGTTGTTTTCTTTTCTATTTTTTTCTTTTCCATTTTTTTTATTTGCTTGTAGCGTTTGTTTTTTCTTTTTCTCTTTTATTTGAAGTGAAACGAAAAATATATAACTTTACAATAAGCCAGCCATCACGCATAAGCAACATTAGCTCAGACGGTAGAGCGTTTGCCTTACAAGAAGGAGGTTCTTAATTTTTTATTAGTTTATTTGAAAAGCTATTTTTAGATACACCACCTTACTGTCACAAGGTGTCAAAACTGTGGCAATTGGTCATTTCCAATGACAACGCCATGTTAAAGTGATATGTCTCTTTCAAACAAAAAGACCGATCAACGACCGGTCTCCGCCCCCTTGGGACCTATCCTGCGTGTCTTCTGGGACCGGTCTCTTTCCCCGTAGGGTAATAACTGGAGAACCGTTTGGAATTTTTACTTAAAATTTCAAAAATGTTTTTTGTTAAAAGATACACTCAAAAAAGTTTTTCAGTTATTACTTGACAGTTGTTTGTGTAGTAATCAGTAGTTGTTGTTTTTAACAGAAATTATAGTTGTTATTCTATAGAAAAATGCAAAATAACTTTTATGACGGTTATTTAAGAAAAAAACTAACGAAAAGTACTGTACTTTCGTAACAGTTGCTTAAAACAGTTATTTTTAATATCATAATAAACAACTACCAAAACAGTAATTTTACAGTAAACGGTTATTTTTGGTAGTTATTTAAAAAATAAAAAAATTTATTGACGATTTTTTTTTTAATTTTAAAAATTCTTGTTTATTTAATATTTGTTATTATTGATATATTCCTAGTTTGCAAATAAAAATCAGAAACTTGTATTGTGTCTCCAATGCATAAAAGCGTAATAACTGGAGAACCGTTTGGAATTTTTGTTAACACATATGTTTGTAAACGAAAGAAAAAAATGTTTTTTTTATTAAAATAAATATGTTTGTAATCGAAAGAAAAAAATGTTTGTTTTTATTAAAATATACTTTTATAAACAAAAAGAATTGACTGTAAAAAACAGTAGTTTTTACCGATTTTGTCAGTTGTTTTGAAATTTTTGCAGTGAACATTTATCAGTTAATTTTACGACATTGGTAGTTATTTTTAATGTATTTGTTAGTTATTTTTCAACAGTTAAAAATAACAAAAGTTTTAGTTATTTTAAAGGTAAATACCTTTGTCGCCTTTTTAACTGCATATAACTTTGTTTTAACTGTAATTTTCAGTAGATTCTACCGACAAACTTTTGTGAGTGTACTTTTATAATCCCAGTGTAGTAAATCATTACCAGATATATGGTTATGTAATTACATACTTGGTAATAATAACTAGTTACTTTTGTTATTACATTTCTTATTACCTTTGTATGGCGATGTCGCGAAAAATAATGAGTTATGGTTACACACCAGCATACGAAAAATCAAAAAATATATCGTTACCTATGTGCTTACCAGTACTGACAAAAGTAATGAGTCTAAAAATAGATTTTCAAAAAAATAAATTATATAAAAAAAATATTTTTTATTGTATTTTTTTTAATAAAATTTTCTGCTGCGGGAATTGAACCTGGGTCTACAGATTGTCAGTCAATAGCTCCATCATCTGAGCTATATCGACATGTAATATTTAATAGATAAAAACATAATTTACCTGCTGCACACATGTAAGCTTACTCGCCAACATACAAAAAATGAAAATATATGTGGTTACATATATCCTTACCAGTGTTTAAAAAATATTGAGTCTAAAAATAGATTTTAAAAAATTTTCAAAAAAATCTAGAAAATTATTTTATATTTGAAATAATGATAAAAATAAGTCATTATCAGTAACTCATTATAGTGTGTTTTAAAATAAGGTAGAAGGTTACTGGTAGTCCAAAAAATAATGATATGTCATTACCGTTTCTATACTGGGATATTAATAAAATTAACTGTAAAAAAGCATTAGTTTTTTTTAATCTATTTTGTTAGTTGTTTTAAACAATGTTTGTAATAAAAATTTGGGCTGAAGTTCACTTTACGCGGCACCCGTCAAAAAAAAAAAAAAATATTTGACCCCCTCTGGAATTAAAAAAAAAGAGGGGGCCGGGGCCCCTGGGACCCGCTAGGTCCAAAAAACCGAAACACACCCAACATGGTAAGTGTGACGGCTCAAATTAAAGGAAAATTTCTCCCGATTTCAAAAATGCATTTGGTTTTATGATCTGTAAAGTGTGGCTCCCACTAGATCCATTTAAGACCCCCCCGGGAGCCTAAAATAGCCACTTAATGTACTAATTATAAAGTATGGGTACTCAAATAAACGGAAATTTTCTTAAGAATTCAAACATGACCGCAATGTACCAAAAAATGAATTTTGTATTTTGAAAAATCGCGCGATTTTTGTAAAAAAATTTTCACTGCGGCGCTATGTCCCACAATATACAAAAAACCCCCAAACATTCATTAAATTTAAATTTTTTCCAAAAAAAACACCAACTTTTACCAAACTTTACCAACTTATGTACGATATGTATCAAAAAATTAAAAATTTTTTTTAAAAATCCCGCGATTTTTTTAATACATTTTTCGCCTGCGACGCTGTGTCGCATAATATACAAACATCCCACACTTTTATCACCAAAAAGTTTACGTACATTTTTCAAAATAGTATTTTTTAACACCTAAAATGACAAAAATGCACCTAGCGCGAATTCTATTTTCTGGATCTTAAAACAAAATGCATATTTGGAATCGTGAGAAACTTTTCTTTAATTTGAGTCATCACACGTGGCATTTTGGGCGTGTTTCGGTTTTTCGGTCCTAGCGGGTCCCGGGTGACCCGGCCCCCTTAACACCTTATAGAAAAAAAAATCTTTTTTGATTCCAGAGGGGGTCATATTTTTTTTGTGAGGGGTGCCCCATAATCCCTATAAACATTTTCACTGGAATTCAAGTTGAAATCAAGTTCAATTCCAGCCCTGTTTTCCAGTTTCAAGGCTTGAATTCAACTTTTATTACATTTTATTTCAATAGCATACTCCAGCAAAAGGGAAACAAAAATTCAAGTTTGAAATATTTTTGTTAAAAAAACAAGTACTAGAATTTGAAATATACTTTACTTCAAGCAAAATTTAAAGCAGTTGAATTTTTAAAACCTACGTGCTTATTGGGATGTGAAGTTTTGCCAAAATTTGTTAGTTAATTTTATGGCATTGCTAGTGATTTTAAATGCATTCGCTATTTATTTTTCAACAGTTAAAAATAAAAAACTTTTAGTTGTTTTAAGGATGAATACTATGTCGCCTCTGTTTTAAATGTCATTTGAAGTAGCTTCTACCGACTAACTTTTTTGAGTGTATATTTTAGGTACAGCATAGTCTTATGCTTAATGGATTCTTTTAATTTATTTTAATCAATTTGGAAGAAAGATTAGTATTAGAAAAAACAAAATTAAAGTTAAGAAACCTTAAATTCAATTGTATATATCTGCAAAAATTTAATTGTTCAGGGAAGCAAAAAGACTGATTCAATCGCTAATAAATTTTTTTTGAATCAATCTTTCTTGTAGAATATTATTTAAAAATTGCAACTAATTCCGATGTATACCTGTTTTTAAATTGTTTGCGTTATTTATTTCGCTATGCTGCGGTTCAAGATAGGTCGCGAAAGGTTTAATTACAAAATAGACAAAATAAAGTAAAAATGTAGTACACTCACAATATTTTATCCTTAAAAACAAGCTAAAGTACATATTAAATTAATTGAAAACACAATTAAAAAAAGAACTACTGATTTTTCATTATATTCAAACCATTTTGCTATTTATTTTCAATCCATAAAAGAAATAAAAATAATTGAAAAGTCTATTAAAACAATCATCAATTTTTAACTGACAAAACGTAAAGAAAAAACGATTTTGTGGTTTGTTTTTTCGCATTTGAAAGTTTCTTGTTTGTATGGATTTTCAAAACACTCACACACAATAGACACGTTCATATTTTGATTGGCTATGTTTAAGTGTATGAGTAAAGAATTTCTTGTAATTTGAATTGAAATAATTTTGTATATAAACAAACTATTTTAACGAAAAAGAAAACCGAAAATATTTGAATTTTTGTTTTAAAACAGAAAACAAGGAAATTATTTAAATTAGTTTTTCTAAAAATAGAAATCTAAAAATTGAATATTTGACGGAAAATAACAACTCCTACAGAGGATACATATTTTTTTTTGGTTTGTTTTTTATTGACGAATATAAAATGTGAAACAATATGTTTCAATGTATTTTAATTGATTCTTCAATTGAAAACAAACTTTACTTCCCAGCCAACAAAGATGATCATTAATGACTCAGAAATGAGCTCCAAAAACTTAAACATTTTTTCACTTTTTCCTATGAAAGTGGTCCGTCCAAAAGAGCCCCCTGTGTAATCAGAAATGACTCAGAAAAAAGAACGTATAAAATCGAAATTTTCCTCATAAATTTAAATAATTTTGGAATCTTCTTTGAGTCCGAAAAATGAACCCTCATATTGAGACAGCTTTTTAGATTGTAGAGACAACTTTTTGGATTGTTTTTTGAGGGTTCATATATTCTGCCAAAAAAGAGTGTTTTCAAAAAAACAATAATCATTTCTAGGAGCCATTTAAGAATCTTATTTATGAGCGCTCCGAACTTGCTGGCTGGGTTATTACTTTTCAAATAAACCTCGATCGGTTATGGAAAATATATTGTGAGTGTAGGGAACATTTCAGTGGAACTTGGTTTGATTCCACTAATAAAAAATTAGACACTGTTGTGTGGTGATAAAGGCCTTAAATCTACCTCCATTAAGTTCCAGAGGTAGGAAATTTTTCAATCTATAATGGCTTAATTTTATTCCATAAAATTTTTTTATTCCATAGCACATGGCATCAACATTTGAAAATGATTTCGCGCATATGGCCACCGCGGCTGCTCTTAACGAAGCGCATTCTGAACGCCCAATTTTGGGCCATTTTTCGAGCCAGCAATAACACGAAGAATGTTGGCCTCCAAGGCGTCAATTGTTACTGGTTTATCAGCATAACCAATTGACAGGTCCATTTCTCGAAATCAACTTATCACCAAATTTTTATTTCAATAAGTCGATGTTCGCGGTCGCCGTGTGGCACGTAGCGCTATTTTATTGAAACCACATCTCGCCCGGATCACTGTCATCCATATTTTCAAACAAAAAATCATTGATCATGGTGTGGTAACAATCTCCATTGACCGTAACGCGAGCTCCGGCTTCATTTTTGAAGAAATAAGGTCCAATGATACCCCACCAGCACGTAAACCGCACAAAACGATGCATTTTTCTGGAGATATAATGGAGTCTGTAGGAGTTTGTTGGGAATTGGTTTCACTCCATATGCTGCAATTCTGTTTATTAACAAACGAGTTAAGCCAAAAATGAGCCGCTTCGCTGAACACAATTTGGTAGCGTTGTTCCAGCGTCAATCTATTCATGGTGATTTGCCAGAGTATACTGATTATAAATGTCAAGAAGTGAGCGCAGTATGACAGTTAACCCTTTCGTAAATTCTATCGGGCTTTTTAAAAAACACCCAAATACATAAAAAGGTTGTGTTTAGATATTAGGCATTCGATATCAGTAAAGAGCTTTCCTTTAAATCCACTTAAATTCTTTCAAATTCTTGAACCAGGCTATATAAATTTATTTATTACTCGTATTTAATTAGGATGTATTTTGATTACATTCGAAATAATAAATCTGTTGGCTGTACAGAAAAATTTGTTACTTTAACAAAATTTATTCCTGTTTTTTGGCTTAAAATAAAATTTGTTGATTTTAAAACATTTTCTGTTAAATTTAACAAATTTAAATTTAAGTAAAACTACCCTGCAAAAAGAGAACATCCAATTTTTAATGCATGACTTTTTTCTCTACATTCAAAATAAGAAAATGCAAAAATAAAACAAAACAAATACAACAACACATAGCGACAAGACGCACAATCATAGTTTTCTACTGAAAAATTGTTAAATTTACAGCAGTATCGGATCTTTCCTATGACACGCACGTGTTAAATTCATTGACGGAAATGCCAAATTTTGAACTACTAACAGCTCCAGAAAAAGCACAACTCAAAAACAAATGTAGTTCAAATTTGGCATTTCCATCAATGAATTTAACACGTGCGTGTCATAGGAAAGATCCGATACTGCTGTAAATTTAACAATTTTTCAGTAGAAAACTATGCTTGTGCGTCATGTCGCTATGTGTTGTTGTATTTGTTTTATTTTATTTTTGTATATTATTTTATTGGATGTAGATAAAATACCCGTGTAAAAAAGTTTAGATCTGACCAGATCTTTTTGGTTCTCAATAGATATGATTCAATCTAATTAGATCCTGTACCAGATCACATCAAATATGATCAGATATGGCATATGTGATAATACCTTATGGCAAGATCTGATAACATCTAGTGCCAAATTTGTTCAAATCTAAAGTGATCTGGACAAATGCGCAAGATATGCCTAGATCTGATCAGATCTAATTAGATCTCAAATTTGTCCCCAATTTTGAGATCTGATTAGATCTGGTAAGATCTACGAAGATCTGGCCAGATATGCCTAAATCTGATCAGATCTAATTAGATCTCAAATTTGTCCCCAATTTTCAGATCTAATTAGATCTGGTAAGATGTGCTGAGATCTGGCCAGATCTGATCTTTTTTACAAGGGTAGTCATTCTTTTTGAAGTACTCCTTAATATTTTTGCTGGGACAGTTTTATTTGTAATTATACTGAGTCGTAAAATTTGTTCAAATTTAGGTTCTCGGGAACCTCCTCGAGACCCTAAATAAAATGAAAAACTTAAATTCAGGGAATTAAACGAAAAAGTTAATTCCTTAGGGAATTCCTTCAGGAAAAATTTAATTCCTTAAAAAAAACAAAGCTAAAATAAGTTAAATTGCAAGTTCAAAAATAAGTTTCACCCTAGTGCTGACTGACTGTTATGTTATCTTAATAAGACAACAGCTATAATTAATATAAATTGTTATTTACATATTTATCCACAAAAAACTTTTTGTCTTATTAAAGGCTAATTGAAGGATTTTTGTTATTGTTTTCCGTGTTAACAAGTTTTATTAAACTATTATATAAAATTCAAAACATTTTTGTGAATACTAAGAAGCTTTATAATTTTGCAACATTTCATAATTTCATGTTTTTACAACACGGTATACTCTTCAGTATGATTTTTTTTTATTATAAACAAAATATTTGTATATCTTAATATATTTTTTTTATATTAATAAATGATTAATTTTGTTTACCGAAAATAGTATAGAGTAAAAATAATGCAAATAATTACAGTATACTCGTATGCATTTTGTTTTATAATTTTAAGTTGAAACTATTGCAACCACGAGTCGAATCATTCAATTCGTAAGTTTTGCTGGATAATTGAGGTAAATATAAAGTCATTTTTAATTAATCATTATTATTTTTAAAAATTTTCAACAATAAGTGTGTTAGTTTACATGGTCATTTTTACTAGCTTTACCATTTTTACCAGTTTTACTCGAAAATCCGTTCGAGTAAAAAAAAAAAATAGTAAAAACTAGTAAAAAATTTAAGGGGAAATTTTACTAGTTTTTCCTTGAAAAATTTCTCTCAGCAAAAACTTGTATATGCTTTTTTGTTTAACGAACGATAAAATTTAATACATTTTTATGTGAATCGTTATTAAATTAATTAACTCTTATGGTTCGCCTTAAAGTGGACGTGGACGTTTTTAGACAATTTTCGTACTTTTTTTTTGTTAGTTTACTATTTTTACAATTTTTTTGTTCGAGTACTTTTAAATATTTTGACAACTTTTTCAATATTTTTTCTCCTTTAATAGTTTTACTAGATTCCAAACTTAATGAGTATTAGTATGAACCTTCGTTATATGGACGAAAAAAATGGCGACCTGTGAAAAAATTTGTCCGTTTCTGGCACGCAGCGAAAAAAGTCTGCCACCCCTACTCTAGTAGATCCACAAATATTCAGATATAAATTTTGTCTCCCTCGGATTATGATAACCTAATCCCAGGTATGGCCAAAAATGGGATTTTTTTTATAAATTTGCAAAACTCTAGTTTTGAGTTTTTTAAATTTTATTCAACAAAATATAAAAAAAAGTGGTCAACGCATAGAGGATACACCTTAGAGAATAATTCTACTGAAAATTACACATATCCCTCTTTTAACTTAGCAGTGACGGAATTTTAAATTTTGAAAATTTTAGAGAAAAGTGTGATTTTGGCCAATAATTTATATAATAATATTAATTTTTGTGTTTTTAGATAGCTGTAACTGTAATTCTGATACAGGAATTTGTTTTCCGACAATTTTGTAAAACTCCGCCAGCGTTAGCCAAGGTGAAATTTTTGAAAATATTCGATTTTTCCTGAAAGTATATCAAAACATTGTGTTGTTTCTTGCGGAATTTGGTGAAAATTGTCTAAATAACTCTGTTACCAACAAATTTTATATATAATAATAAAAAATGGGAAATTAACCCTTATAGGCACATGGGGTCAAAATGATCGCAAATTTTTAAAATGTAAAAAAGTGCCATTTGACATGAAAATCGACATAAGAAACTTTTAGACATTTTCTCAGATGCCTTTTAAGAATTTTAGCCGCTTCAATACATATGGCCCAAATCATACTTTAGTTAAGCCTATTTCATGGTCTGGCTTGACCGACTAAGTATAATTTTTACCTGCTGTATATCTGGTTTTGGGCAACATAATAAGCTTTTTGGGTCATATGACATTTTTGTTTTTGAGCCCTATATTTTTGGGCATTATTTCCTTATGCCTATTTATTGTGCGATTATCTAGTAAAATTTGTAATATTTAATATTAGAATTAAAAAAAATCAATTAATTGATAAATAAAGCTCTAATTAATCGTACATAAGAATTGTGATACACTAAAAGTGTTTGTAACTACAGTTTTATGATTGTTAATCTAGAAAGGAGATATATATTTATGTATTACAATGTAAATCTAAATCATAACTACTTAATAAATTTATGTGTACATATCTATTGTATACATATATTTTTTTTCTATTTACATAAATAAAATTGATTAGTTTTATATATAAAAAAAAATATTTTAACTATAATTTCTATATTTACTTACTGAATTCTGCTAAGCGTTTTATTTTATATGAGAAAGAAGAAGTATTCAAAACACATCGACATTAAATATATATTGTTTTTTTTTTTTTTGTTATTAAAGAAACATTTTAAAAGTTAAGGAAAATATAATATGTTAATACAAACTGCGAAATAAAATGTAATAAGGGTAAATATATAAAAAAGGAGAAAATTTATTTATTATATATAAAAATTATGAATTTTATAAAGTAAAATTGAAGAACTAAGTAAATAAAACTATTTTTTTTTGTTCAATATTAAAAAAAGGTTTGGTTTTAATAGGGTGGCATTTACTATCTGCATACATTAGAATATTTATTGTGAGTAAGAGGAAAGCAGAATCTAATCAAATACAATTAAAATCCCAGCAAAAAAAGTCATTACAAAAAAGTTATTTTAAAAGCACTCCGAATAGCATCAACTGATTGTGAAGTAGTTACAATTTAGCTTTAACACTGATTTATTTTACACGTGATGTCCCATGTTGTCAGTAGTTCAATTTAAGCATTTTGTTAGTAATTTAAAAGTGATTACATGATGTTAATAAAAGTATGGTTTTTAGTTATACTTTTTCATCACATCAATACGAGTACATTTTGTTAGCATTTTTAGAGTGATTTAGAAGTACTCTTTATAATATATAATATAATACATTTTTAAAAGTGATTTAAATGTGCTTTTTATAATCTGAAATAGCATATTTTAGAGGCAACTTTAATGTTTAGCCTTTACAGAGTCCACTTCTGTAGTACATTGTAGGGCAATATTAAGGAAACACTTCTTTTGCATCTGAATCAATTCGATTAAGTCAAAATCAGACAAAACTAAAATTTTTTTTATTTTTGTTTAACAGTTTTTTTTAATAAGTTTGTAACATGTTTACTTCAGTCTTAAAATTCGAAAAAGATACGATATTGAATTAAATAAGATTAATACATTAAGACCGAGTTTTTGGGATGTCAGTTAAACTTGGTTTAGTTAAACCGAAAACGAAAAATAAAATAGATTTTAGAAGCAGTATTCCAGTTAAAAACTGCGTTAAACTAAGTTTAAATATAATCTGCATCCTAAAAGCTGGGCATAAAAGTTATATGTAAACCTCTGATTAATTTTTTTAAAAACATTACTCAAGGAATTTTCAGAATATTAAAGCGTACTAGGAAACTATTTTTTTATTTTACAACTCTACAGTAATAAGGCCATCATTATAAAATTGCTGAAGCCGCAGATCTATGATTGAAATTTTTGCTTTAAATTCATTAAAGAATCCGAGAACCCTTGGAGGACAGTTTTTCCCCAGACATATTTCGAAGGCGAATACAATGTCGTCATTTGAATTTTCCAAGTCAACCATCGTTAGCTTAAAATCAACTTTTTCATTAAACGATGCATTAAGTTCCAATGCAATAATTTGCAATCGTGATTAGTTAAATTCTTATGTTGAAGAAATTCATTTAGCAAAATTTTAACTTTAATTTAAATTTGGAACTTTAATAAACATTTTAAAGTTGACGGCAATTATTTTTTTAAATCTATTTTTGAGTTGAAGAAATAATATATTTTTTGTCAGTATAGAATTATTTATTTAGCTTGATTTTACGACTTTAAAGGTGTAATAGCAATTAAAGCATATCGACATTTAAATCTGGTGACATTATAGAACTTTTACCCCTAAATTCATAAACGCTTTGTAAAATTATAGGGGGTTTATTGAACAAATTTTGTATGAAAATGACGTTTTTTTAAACCTGCTATAACTTTACAAAGCATTTATGAATTGAGGGGTTAATGTATAAGCAAAGGTAAGGGAACAACCTCTGTTAACAAACCTCTTGATTGGTCTGTTTTAAACGATAAAATGTGTTAACATTACAACAAATTTTATTAACATATTTCTTTGGTGCACGGTGCAAAAGCACGTGAGCGACTTCATAGAACCTAAACAATACATTTTAATTGTTAACTTTTATATATTTGCTTTTAGCGAAAAGAAGAATTCATATTTGGGTCATAGTCCAGGAGGTTCAATGGGATCCAATTCTTTATTTCCTTCCCTTTTTCAATGGGAACTGTAATTGAAGTATTTTTTAAAATATGTACGAATAATTAAAAAAATATGTAAATAATCGTAAATTATCGTAATAAAGTACGTTAATAAAATTAACTATTTTGCTTTTTTAGAGATAAAAAATGGAATCTCTAATAAATTCGTAATTTACAAACAAATGCATTTACAAAGAAAAAAACAACATTATATATACATTTTTGAAAGTTGTTTTAAAGCACATACATTCGAAACAGAAAAAGAGCACTTATCGCTCCATTGTAACCAATTTAAAAGTTATTTGTTTTGAATGACTTACATATATTTTTGCTGGGATATTGTAAATTCTTCAGGTTTCAAAAAAAAAATTTTTTTTTTTTGCCGAACGTAAGGGTCAACATTTTACATTTTTCGTTATATCTTTGGCATTTACAGTCGGATCTTATAGTATGATAGATCGGTGTTTTTCTCTAAGGGCCATTGACCTCTAGTATCCCCTTCTAGTAGTTACCCACCAGATCTTAGTTGCTATCACCCAAATGTACAACCCTAATGTCAGAAAATTAAAGCTTGCAAAAAATCATTAAACTTTTGCTAAGGAAGTTTTTCGAAAAACCCAGTAGAATTTTTTTTATATATTGGTTGCCCAACGTAGGGGTCGCCTTTTTAAATTTTTTTCATTGCATTTTTTCTTTATAGCATGGTCTATATATAGGTCTTTATATATGGTCTCCTCGAGGCAAAAAAATCGATATATCACACTATAAAATCCGACTTTAAATGCCAAAGCTATAACGAAAAATTTAAAAATAAAAATAATTTTTTTTTAAATTCCCTTGCAAAAATACTTCATATTGGAGCGTGTACGGCGAACCTTTTTTTTAAGGTACGGTCTAATGTATATATTCGGTAGATTTTACGAAAAATATTGTGAGTGTATAGAGCCGATCAGTACTCGCTAAACTTTGCTATATAATTTGATATCGCTAATTTTTCATTAAAAGCCACGCCCATTTAAAACAAGTGACAAAATAAAAAAACACGTTACGTTAAAAGTCTGCATAATATTCTAGACTACTTATTTATCTCTCGTGGTGAATTTAGCCACTATTTTGATTTTTAAAAATAAAGTCAACGAGAAAAAAATAAAAAAAAACTTGAATCGTTCCTATTAAATTTGCCACCACTGTAAGTATGTGACCATATATTTTTTGTAAGTTGGCGAGTAAGCTGACTTGTGCGCAGCAGCTTAATTATGTTTTTATCAACTTTTAATTACAATTACCAACTTTTTTGCAAACACGCTCCTGGCTAAAAATTTTCTGACACAGCAACATTTTTGCTGACTTTACTGACTTATTTTTTGAGTGTAGACTGGCAACTTGGAGTCCCAGGTTCAATTCCCGCACGAGCAAATTTTATTTAAAAAAAAACTTTTATAATAAAAAAAATATTTTTTTTGTAAAATTAATTTTTTTGAAAATCTATTTTTAGAATCATTATTTTTGTCAATACTGGGTAAGCACATAGGTAACGATTTATTTTTTGATTTTCGTAACTAGTTACCATTACCAGGTATGTAGTTACATAACCTCATATCTGGTAATAATTTTCTACACTGGGTACATACTTAAAAAATTAAGTGCAAAATCGTAAATAACGGGGAAATGACCAAATATATAAAAACTTCGGTTTCTCAAAAACGGTCCATTGAAAATTCTTTTTCTTGCCAAATTTGGATTCGGCACGCCAAATTTTATTAGAAAATATATATTGCAACAGGAGATTTTTTAGTTTCGAAAAGTGTTGCTAAAACTTTGTAACGGCTACTAAATACTCGTATTCCCTTTATTGCTCTTGACTTATATTCAGGCTTCGTAATGCACGCACATGTGCGCACATGCACATGTGCAAAAATTGATGTGCAGACAAAAGATGCACATGCACATGTGCATGTGCAAATTTTTGTTCATACTTCGCACATGCACATGTGCATGTGCGAATTTGACTTCATATTTCGCACATGCACATGTGCATGTGCGAAAATATTTTGCACTTCGCACATCAAGATGTGCAAGTGCAGATACTATTCGCACATGCACATCAAAATGTGCATGTGCGAATACTATTCGCACATGCACATCTCCATGTGCGATGTGCGAATACAAATTCGCACATGCACATGTGCGAATGCAAGTGCATATGCACGTGCATTAAAAAAACAGGTAACATTAGAAAAAAAATCGCTAATATTGTCGAAAATCGCAAATATATAAAAAAAATCGATAATAATTTAAAAAAAAATGCAAAAATGGATACAAAATCGCCAAAATTGAAAATAAAATCGCCGAAATTAAAAAAGAACTGTCCAAATTTTCAAAAAATCGCCAAAAATTAAAAAAAAAATTGACAAATATGAAAAAATCGACGAATTTAAAAAAATCTTTAAAATTTAAAAAAATTGCATAATTAAAAAAAAAAAATTTCAAATTTTAAAAAAATCGCCGAAATTTAAAAAAATCGCCGATATTGGAAAAAATCAGAAAAAATCGTCAAAATTTGAAAAATCGTCAAAAATTTGAAAAAATCTGCAAAATTTAAAAAAATTGCCAAAATTGAAAAAATCGTTAAAAATTGGAAAAAAAATTGCCAAAATTTTAAAAAATCGTCAAAATTTGAAAAAAAATTACAAAATTTGAAAAAACACTAAATTCGAAAAAAAAGTAAAAATTTGAAAAATTGTGAAAAATTTGACAAATCTTCAAAAATTAAAAAAAATCGCCAAAATTTTAAAAAATTTCCAAAATTGGAAAAATCCCAAAAAGTGGAAAAAATCGTCAAAATTTGAAAAATCGTCAAAAATTTGAAAAAATCGTCAAAAAAAAAATTTAATTTAAAAAAATTGCCGAAATTGAAAAAATCGTTAAAAATTCGAAAAAATCGCCAAAATGGAAAAAAAATTGAAAAAAAACACTAAAATTTAAAAAAAGTCAAAATTTGGCAAAATCTTCAAAAATTAAAAAAAAATCGCCAAAATTGAAAAAAATCGTCAAAATTGAAAAAAATCGTCAAAATTTGAAAAATTTTCCAAAATTGGAAAAAAGCCCAAAAATTGGAAAAAATCGTCAAAATTTGAAAAATCGTCAAAAATTTTAAAAAATCGTCAAAAATTTCTAAAATTGGAAAAATTCCCAAAATTTAAAAAAATCGCCAAAAATTCAGAAAAATCGCCAAAATTGAAGAATCTCCAAAATTTGAAAATAGTCATGTGTTGAAAAAATCGGCATAATTTGAAAAATTCGCGAATATTTGAAAAAACTGCAAAAATATAAAAAAGTAATATTTAAAAAAAATCGTCAAAATTAAAAAAAAAAATTGCAAATGGCAGAATTGTCAGAAATTCGAAATCATGAATATCGTCAGAATTAGAAACGATGAAAAATTATATGGTGAAAATTTGAAAAAAATCTTCAAAAATTAAAAAAAATCGCAAAATTCATTTTCGCATTTATTTTTTCACAGATGACTCGCAATGACTTCCCTGTTCCAAAACCGTAGTTCGTTTTCATCTAACTCATTTAGTTTTCGAGATACGGGAGATATTCCAAATAAAGCCCTTTTCTCTCTACGACGCTTAGTTTTCGAGAAAAACGCGATTTTAAAATCTAGGAATGCAAGTCAAAATCTAGTTTCGCTATCGGGGTATTGGTGGTGAGTGTTGAACTTTGGTGCACTCAGTTTTCCTCTAGCTCTTCTAGTTTTCGAGATATGGACGATTTAAATTTTATATAAGCGATTTTCGCACTTATTTTTTCACAGATGACTCACTATGACTTCCGTGTTCCAAAACCGTTGTCCGTTTTCATCTAACTCATTTAGTTTTCGAGATACGGGAGATATTCCAAATAAAAGCCCTTTTCTCTCTACGACGCTTAGTTTTCGAGAAAAACGCGATTTTAAAATCTAGCAATGCAAGTCAAAATCTAGTTCCGCTATGGGGGTATTGGTGGCGAGTGTTGAACTTTGGTGCACTCAGTTTTCCTCTAGCTCTTCTAGTTTTCGAGATATGGACGATTTAAATTTTATATAAGCGATTTTCGCACTTATTTTTTCACAGATGACTCACTATGACTTCCGTGTTCCAAAACCGTTGTCCGTTTTCTTCTAACTCATTTAGTTTTCGAGATACGGGAGATATTCCAAATAAAAGCGCTTTTCTCTCTACGACGCTTAGTTTTCGAGAAAAACGCGATTTTAAAATCTAGCAATGCAAGTCAAAATCTAATTTCGCTATCGGGGTATTGGTGGTGAGTTTTGAACTTTGGTGCAGTCAGTTTTCCTCTACCTCTTCTAGTTTTCGAGATATGGACGATTTAAATTTTATTTAAGCGATTTTCGCACTTATTTTTCCACCAAAGTTCAAAACTCACCACCAATACCCCGATAGCGAAACTAGATTTTGACTTGCATTGCTAGATTTTAAAATCGCGTTTTTCTCAAAAACTAAGCGTCGTAGAGAGAAAAGGGCTTTTATTTGGAATATCTCCCGTATCTCGAAAACTAAATGAGTTAGATGAAAACGGACAACGGTTTTGGAACACGGAAGTCATAGTGAGTCATATGTAGAAAAATAAGTGCGAAAATCGCTTATATAAAATTTAAATCGTCCATATCTCGAAAACTAGAAGAGCTAGAGGAAAACTGAGTGCACCAAAGTTCAACACTCGCCACCAATACCCCGATAGCGGAACTAGATTTTGACTTGCATTGCTAGATTTTAAAATCGCGTTTTTCTCGAAAACTAAGCGTCGTAGAGAGAAAAGGGCTTTTATTTGGAATATCTCCCGTATCTCGAAAACTAAATGAGTTAAATGAAAACGGACAACAGTTTTGGAACACGGAAGTCATAGTGAGTCATATGTGGAAAAGTGCGAAAATCGCTTATATAAAATTTAAATCGTCCATATCTCGAAAACTAGAAGAGTGCACCAAAGTTCAACACTCGCCACCAATACCCCGATAGCGGAACTAGATTTTGACTTGCATTGCTAGATTTTAAAATCGCGTTTTCTCGAAAACTAAGCGTCGTAGAGAGAAAAGGGCTTTTATTTGGAATATCTCCCGTATCTCGAAAACTAAATGAGTTAGATGAAAACGGACAACAGTTTTGGAACACGGAAGTCATAGTGAGTCATATGTGGAAAAATAAGTGCGAAAATCGCTTATATAAAATTTAAATCGTCCATATCTCGAAAACTAGAAGAGCTAGAGGAAAACTGAGTGCATCAAAGTTCAACACTCGCCACCAATACCCGCATAGCGGAACTAGATTTTAACGTGTATTGCTAGATTTTAAAATCGCGTTTTTCTCGAAAACTAAGCGAAAAGGGCTTTTATTTGGAATATCTCCCGTATCTCGAAAACTAAATGAGTTAGATGAAAACGGACAACGGTTTTGGAACAATTAAAAATATTCGAGAAACAATTTTTGTCGATTTTCACAAATTTTTACGACTTTTTCAATTCTGGCATTTTGTAATTTTTTTCCAATTTTTTGCGACTTTTTGAAATTTTGATATTTTTTAAAAATTTTTCAATTTTTTTAAATTTTCCGACTTTTTCGAATTTTTGACGACTTTTTGAAATTTTGACGATTTTGGTAATTTTTTCAAATATTGACAATTTTTTCAAAATTTTTACGATATTTCGCAATTTTGGCGATTTTGTCTAATTTTTGAAGATTTTTTTATTAAATTTTGACTATTTGGGCAATATTTTCAAATATTGACGATTTTTTCAGTTATGACGATTTTTTCAAAATTTTTTCAAAATTTTTCAATTTTGGCAATTTTTCAAAATTTTCCGATTTTTTCCAATTTTTGAAGACTTTTTGAAATTTTGTCGATTTTGGTAATTTTTTCAAATTTGACAATTTTTTAAAAATTTTTACGATATTTCGCATTTTTGTCTAATTTTTGACGATTTTTTTTTAAATTTTGACTATTTGCCAATTTTTTCAAATATTGACGATTTTTTCAAATTTTGTCGATTTTTGCAAAATTTTTACGATATTTTGCAATTTTGTATAATTTCTGACAATTTTTTTTAATTTTGGACAATTCTTTCAAATATTGACGATTTTTTCAAGTTATGACGATTTTTTCAAAATTTTTACAAAATTTTCAAATTTTTACAAAATTTTCAAATTTTTACAAAATTTTTCAATTTTTAAAAAATTTTTCAATTTTTTAAATTTTTCAAATTCTTCGATTTTTTCCAATTTTTGACGACTTTTTTTAAATTTTTGACGATTTTTTTTAATTTGGGGCAATTTTTTCAAATATTGACGATTTTTTCAAAATTTTTCATTTTTGGCAATTTTTAAAATTTTTGGCGATTTTTGGTGTTTTTTTTTTTTTTTCAATTTTGACGATTTTTAAAAATTTTTGCATTTTTTTTCTTGTTTCGGCGTTTTTTTCTGATATTGAAACTTTTATCAATTTCAGCGATTTTTTGCATCCATGTGCGCGCACATGTGTGCACATTTTGCACATACACATGTTGATGTGTAATGTGCAAGTACCAGTCTGCACTTGCACATGTGCATGTGCGAATTTGTATTCGCACATCGCACATGGAGATGTGCATGTGCGGATAGCATTCGCACATGCACATTTTGATGTGCATGTGCGAATAGTATTTGCACTTGCACATCTTGATGTGCGAAGTGCAAAATATTTTCGCACATGCACATGTGCAAGTGCAAAGTATAAAGTCAAATGCGCACATGCACATGTGCATGTGCGAAGTATAAACAAAAATTTGCACATGCACATGTGCATGTGCGAAGTATAAACACAAATTTGCACATGCACATGTGCAAGTGCAAGATGTGTGAAAATGTGCGCACATGTGCGTGCAAATACGAACCCTGCTTATATTTAAAGACACGAAATTTTTTTTTCAATTAAAGGTCAAAAAAAAACAAAAAAAAACAATTTTTACTTTTAAATAAAAATTGAAAACCAACATTTACAGACACGTTTTGCCTAAAACTAGCTGAATTTTCTGTAAAGACTTTTTAAATTGCGTGTAAACAACTTAAAATAATTTTGTTTTCCTGAATAATTTTATTTAAAAAAATTTGTTATTAAAGTTAAACAAAGTAGTAAAACCACTTTTTATTGAAACTTTAAGTTTCTAAAAAATATTAGATTAAACACTCCTCCTCCTCCTAAATAGCTAAATCAATTATTATAACATACTTGAATTAGGCACTTTTAAATTAATTATGAATTGTATTAAAGTAAATCTGATTCTAGTTAAAATAAACTTTTTCATATTTAAACCAATATCTCAATACATATATAAGATTTTGTTTTCACATTTTAAAAACAAGTAGAAACATGTTCATATACATAAGAAAGCTAATTTAATTTGATTTTGAAATTGTTTCTATTTAATTTAATGTTATTTCAGCATGAATTAAAATTTGTTTTTGTTGTGTGTAGGAAACAAATTTTTTATGCAAATAATTGCCACCCTATTGTTTGTTTAGGCTGTTATATCCTTAAACAGCTTGAATTTGCATATTTCTTAATTATGTGGATTTTAGATTTTTATTTTTATTGTTTTTGTTATTATAATAAAGTTTTATGTTGTTTATTGTTTATTGATGACTAACAATGGACTGACATTTAAAGCGGACTGTTAAAGCTTTCTAAACTGAAATCTAAAATTTTTTCTACGTTAATCTTAATGATTATAAAATTGTTGTAAATGTCTTTTGTCGCTTGTTTTTTTATTTAATTTGACTAATTAAAAATAATTACAATTACAGCAACTTAATTGATTGGGTTTTAATGAAATACAATACACAAACAGAAAAAGTTACAAGAAACACAAAAAAGCGATAATGAAGTCATTACAACACACAATTAAGGCACATATTTTTTTGGCGTTAATTATTTTACAATTCGTTTGCTTTTTTTGAAACTCTTTCAAGAAGTGTAAAAAATAGCTTAAAGCAATTCCTATTTTGTATTAAATACATTTAGGAAAATATTGAAAAGAATTTAAATAAGAGATTTTAATAAAATGAGTTTCATTGTTAAAACAAAACGTACGGAAAAAAATATTACAAATGTTAATGTTTATAACAAATTTTTATGATTTTAAAGTAGAATAACTAAACTACATAACCGATTGTTGTACGATGTAAATTCGGTTACTTTTCAATACTCGATACTACTCGATATTTTTGTTTCGGATACTCGACACTACTCGATACTTTAAACGGTTTTTAAATTTGAAATTTTTTTAGTAAAATTTTACGACTCAGTGTAATTACAAATAAAACTGTAGTTTCACCTATTTCTTATTTAAATTTACATTTGTTATATTTAACAAAAGAATTTGCTAAAATCAACAAATTTTATTTTAAGCCAAGAAACAGGAATAAATTTTGTTTAAGTAACAAATTTTTCTGTTCAGTCAACAGACTTATTATTTTGGGTGTTCAAAATAAGACGATATTTATAAATTGCACCATAAATATTGTTATTCCAGTGGATTTAGTACAACTGGGGGTGCTGATTTCAAATCTGCAACCGATTTGTTCAAATTGGCTCTAGATTTTGCACAATTCGCGATCTTCCTTTTTTAAATTTTTCAACCGATTTTTTCAATAAAAAAAATTATAATTTAGTAACTATATAGAAAATCCTTTACACAGTTTAAGCTTAATTCCATGCCCTATTTTTTAAAGTTAAGTGTGTATCAATATCTCAATAAATTTTGTAAATATAGTCGCTCAAAATCAAAGTTTCAAAATTGTTTTTAGAATAAAAAATTTTAAATATAAGTCGAAGTACGATTTTAAATATCAAAGCCAATTTGGAAAGAAAAGAGTCCAAAATGTGTATATATGCCATATTGCACAAACAAATTATATGCACTTTAGAGCCTTTTGGAATTAAATTTAGATTAAAAAAAAAAAAATTTACTTTATTACACATCTACTGTACTATTAATTATTTTTTTTTCTAAAAACATCAGATTTTATTCGCTATTGATTTTTTTGCGTAATTGTTTTAATTTTATATTTAAAGCGATATCTTCTATTTTTCATTTGAATGAAAATAATCAAGTAGTATTTTGAAATTGTCTTCCTTTTATCATTTGGAAGATAATTCGGTGATATTTGAAAAAAATTATTTTGAAAATTGAATTTTTTGTCATAATTTTTTATGATAATATTGCGGCAATATTACCTTTTTATCATCCTAAAGATAAAGAAAATTTGTTTGAAATATTTTGTAATTTTCGAAAAAAATTAAAACAAAATTTAAACAAAAACAACCAACAGATACAAAGGAAACAAACTCCCCGAAAAATCAAGATTTGAAGCGCGGCAAAAATCGACTGCGATGAAATCAAGATAATAAATGTGTTGGTCAATTGATTATATATGCAGATATTCTTTTTCAAGCTTAAATTTAATAATGAAAAATAAATCGTTTATTTTGTACCGGGGAGTTTATTTGGCGATATTACCTTTTATCTTCCAGGTGATAAATTAGCGATATCGCCGATTTATCTTCCGGGGTATTGCTTTCGTATTGCCTGAAAGTATTGCTTTCGGGTAACATTTGTTCCCGACGAAGGAAACTTCTACAATACGAAATTGATATTCCGGAAATAATTGTTTTTTTTCCCGGAAATATGATCGGGAAATCTTCTTCGTATTGCCATGATTGCTGGGTAATATTTTCGTATACATTCAAAATGAGTTTTTCTACAAATAATTGTAGAAATATATTTAAATATAAACTTTGAAAATCACAATAATTTCGCAAAAAAATCAATAGTGAATGAAATCTGATGCTTAAAAAAAAAGAATTCTTTGATGACTAAAATGCTAAAAGTACTGTTACCGCCAATGTCGCTTATTTGTTAATCGGTTAGATTAGTTAAGGGGGGTATCGACCCTAGGAAAAATTTTGTTTTCGATTTTTTTTATATTTTATTTGGATAGGGCATACCCTTCAGTATATGATCAGAAAATATCAGTATAAAATTCGAAGAAATAAAATTTACACATGTTTTTTCTAAAATATATTTTAGTCACAAAGTAATATTCTATGCATTAAATTTGTACACAAAATTTTTTGGGAGCGTTTTTTATCATTGTCTTTATTATAAATCTTATTTCGCATAATACAGCAGAACAAAAGGAAAAAACTACATCCAAAGATGCAAGAATTGAACGCAGCCTTTAAAGAAAATCCAATGACGATTCCTCGATGGTGGGCGAAGGCACGTTATATGAGGCAGGTACTGATGGCTTTTTATAAGCCATAAAAGTAATCAATGTATATAAAAAATAAAAAAACAAATACAAAACAAATTAAAAAATGTGCGCAATAAAAGATTTTGACCGAAATTAAATGTCTAATAAGTTCTGTACCATCGTTTGTAAGAATATTTGGGATAAATTATAAAATATTCTTTATCCGATTCTTCCCAAATTTGGTGTACATGTAGAAAACTGCGAGATATAAATTTTTTTCATACACGGTTTTTTGAAATTTTGCTGTTTTCTTAGCGTAAAATTAATTTTGAACTTTAAACGCGTTTTTCCACAACCCTGAGTTCAAAATCGGCTGCCACTGTACAGCCATGGCGGGTTAAACGATTTCGATCCGGGGTTTTTTTTCTTTCGTAGACAACAAAAAACTCTAATCCCTATCGTGGCCCTTTTTTTGAATTTTGATCAAATAAATTTTATATCCCCGAGCAAATGTGTTTTTTCTTTCCTTTTTTGGAATTTTTAAGTTTGTGTGGTAACTTTGTTAAAAAAAATTTTTAAAAATAAAAATCAGGCCACGATAAGAAATAGAGAATTTATCTGGGATTGAGAATCACTTTACATTTTTATGTTCCGATAATTAATGAAGGCTGCAGCCGATTTTGCCTTTTTTAAAAAAGGCCAGTAATAAAGTGGCAACTCTGGCGATTTTGGCTGGGGAAATATAAAACTGATATTTTTTAAAAATACTATAATAACATGGTTTTAAATAAAAGAATAAAATATTAACCCCTAAATTCATAAATGCTTTGTAAAATTATAGGAGGTTTATTGAACAAATTTTGTATGTAAATGACGTTTTGTAAACCTGCTTTATATAATTTTACAAAACATTTATGAATTGAGGGGTAAAAATATTGTTAATTGAATTTTTTACAACCGTTCAAATATGCCCTTTAAAATACTGTTGTTACAGTATTTACCCCCCCCCCCCCCCCCCCTTAATATAATTATCGATTTTTTGTTATCTGTTAAATTTAATAATTTCGCAAGCGATATTAAAGGGCACATTTTCTATAAATCGTGAGTTGTAGCAAAAAGGTCAAACACCGATCTAAGTTTTGTCTAATAACATTTGCCGCGCTTTGTTTACATACTAAAAAAGAATTCTAATGTTCAAATATAAAACAAAATAACCAAATCGTTTAGTTTTGAATTTGTCATTCAACATTACACTCAAAATAATAATGATGGCTGGACAGAAAAAAAACTTTAACAAAATTTAATCCTGTTTTTTGGCTTAAAATAAAATTTGTAGACTTTAACACTTTGTTTTCTTAAATTTAACAAATCTAAATTTAAGTAAAAAATTTGTAAAACTACAGTTTTATATGTAATTATACTGAGTCGTAGAATTTATAAAAATTTAGGGTCTCGGCACCCTCCCCGGGCCTAGTCCATATCATGTGATAGCATATAAGGGCACTCTAATGGAGCAAACATTTTGTCCGTTTTGCTCTATCTCGCTTAGTTTTCGAGATATGGGCCATTTTATGAAGTGGAAAATTTTTATTAAAAATTTCCGAAGGTCCAAGGCACCGCCAAGGTCCATTTTTGGATAGAGAAAACCCCTTTCGCTGGGGTATTGCACGGTTAGGGTTACTCGAAATTTTCATAAATTTTGCTCTATCTCTCTTAGTTTACGAGATATGGGCCATTTTAAAAAATCGGGAGGAAAAGAAATAGCCCCATCTTTAAAACTTCGGATACATTGGTGGGGCCATCTACCGGGTAATAGCAGTAACATGAAAATATTATATTTTAACAATAAATTTTGTAAAATTTAACGAATGGGTTCTTAAAAATTAGTTAAAAATAATTTTGAAAATGAACACTCAAAATTAGTTAAAGTACTGAGGATTTTTAGTATTGTGTTAAAACAAGATAACTAAAATCTTTCCATAAATCAGTGTTTCAACTAAGAATTTGTTAAAAATTAGTCAAACGATTTGAAATCGGATTAAAGGAATTAAATATGCTAAAATCCCAAACGTAAAAATAATGCGCTGTAGGCATGTCCCTATCCGGATTTCATTCTTGCCTAAGGAAATCGTCATGGGACGACGTTTTTAGAATTTCTGGAAATATTTGTTAAGTTAAATTACAAACTCAATGAGAATTTCTTGTTCTCGTCTGGGAGCGTTATTAAACATTTAAAATATCAAAGAAAAACAAAAACAACAACAGAAAATTTTCCACAATTTGCTTTGTCATCTTCCAATGTACTACTCTGTTGTTTTGACAGATATAGCAATGTAGTGACATTCATTCATAAAGAAACATCAATAGAAAACAATGTTTTCTAAAGTGTCAGTAACATTTAAATTTGCACAAGCTCTTGCATATTAGTTTTTTTTAATTTTATTTTATCGGGATATACATTAATTGCATTAAAGGAATTAAATATGCTAAAATCCCAAAACCGGTTTGACAGATTATTCTACTGACGTATTATTTTAAGTGTACCTATCTGTTTCGGGCAAATTATCGTGATATATCTGTTAATTTTTTTTAATACATGAAGGGTCGCAAATTTTCTGGCCAAAAAACTGCAAAATTTTGATGAATTTTTTCTGTTCAGCAAACAGACATATTATTTTGGGTGCAGCGATAGATTTCGTTATGGTTATCATAATTTAAGCATACAATTTATCAATTCATCTTTGGGTTTCTTTAAAATTATCCTGTTTCCTATTTGTAAGCACAAGCTGTTAACATGGGGTGAGAGAATTACATAGCCATTGGTAAAACAACTCAAATTTAATGTAAAATTAAATTTTTATGGAATATCGTAAATTTAAGTGAAAATTCCATTTTCTTAATTTTCAATTTATTACAAATACTTTTATATACCTATTTATTTCAAAGTACCAAATTTTAAATAATAGAAAACTTAAATAAATATCTTAACAGTGTAAAGATTGCTTAAAACAACTAGGAGTTACATGTATTAAAAAAAAAAAAAATATTTTTACAGATTAGCCTAAATTTGCATGAAATGCTTTCAATGTTCACTTACGAGTAAGATATATATAAATTACAAATTTTTCCCAGGACATACTATGCCAACATCTTAGTTGTTTGATGAAAAATAATGTTTTCGATATTTGTATTTATTTTAATCACTTAGAATTCAACAATTTATAGCTATTTATTCCATTTTCTAATGGGAATATTATCTTGACAAATAAAAATATTTGTATTTATATATTTCATGGATGGTAAGCGAAACGAATGCGGTTATCGTTAGGGTAACGACATTTTAGGTTATTTCGGTAACGGTATTTTAAGGGTAACGCTATTTCATTTATTTCGGTATCGGTATTTTAAGGATAACGGTATTTGAGTTATTTCGGTAACGGTATTTTAAAGATAACGATATTTGGGTTATTTCGGTAACGGTATTTTAAGGTTAACGGCATTTCAGTTATATCGGTAACGGTATTTTAAGGGTAACGGTAGTCAGTTATTTCGATGCATCCCGTAATTTTTTTTTACCAAAACCAAACGAGATTAAAAACAGAACCAATTTATCAACTTAACGTACACAAAATACTCAATAACCACGTGAAATTACCAAAAGCAGAAAATTAAAAATAAAGGTAACGGTATTTTAGGGATAACAATATTTCATTTGTTTCGGTAACGGTATTTTAAGGGTATTGGTATTTAATTTATTTCGGTATCGGTATTTTAAGGATAACGATATTTCAGTTATTTCGGTAACGGTATTTTAAGGATAACGGTATTCCGGGTATTTCGGTAACGGTATTTTAAGGGTAACGGTAGCCAGTTGAAAGGGTTTTGAATCGATAACGGTATTTTAGCGGTATTGCCTGCCAACCCTGATATATTTTCACAAATACATTGAAATGATTTTGTTTAATGAGGCCTGTAGTACAAGAAACCAGTTACCAATATCGTTAGTTTTTGACTGCACAATGGGCAAATTTCCAAAACAACACTTTAAATATAAATAAAGAATTATTACAATGAGTGTTATTTTTTTAATGAGATTTATTTATATTTTAAATTGTGACTAGTTTGTGCAAAGACATTTTGACTGATGACATTTAAATTATATAGAAGAACGAAAATAATTTATAATTTTAATATGATTCGTATTACTCTTTAATTCTTTTTCTTCTTTTTTGCAAATAACTTTGAAATAACACAGTACAACAAGAATTTTTAGTTTTAATGGATCGAACTAGAATTTAAAGTATACACTCATTGAAATAAATATGTAAAAATAGCAGAAAAAGCTACTAAAAATGAGCTGCAAAAAAGTTGCTGAAATTAGCAGATTTGTTGTGGAAAATTCTACACTCAATCAAAAAAGTCAGTAATGGCTACTGAAAATTTTGCTGTTATTATGGGAAATTTAACTGTTTTTAGCCCAGCGTTATTTTTTGCTAATTTTAGCAACACATGTCTGCTGATCTGTACAAAATTAGTAGAAAAAATTAGTAGTCGCTACTAAATTTTAGCAAAATTGTTGTAAACTGCAATTCAAAATCGATTTGCTAAAATCAGTTAAAAAATTTACTAAATATCAATAATTTTAGTACAATGCAATTAGTATAAATAATTAGTTGCAGCTACTAAATTTCAGTAAATTGTTGTAATCGGTAATTTAAAGTCAATATGCTGAAATTAGCAAAAAAGTGTACTAAAAAATAAACAAACTGTAAAATCTAAATAAAAAAATTAAAAAAAAACTTTTTTTTCATTCGATTGTAACAAGCGTATAATTACTTCATCGTACTGGAAATTTGGAGTCAAAATTGCAAACGGTTCTCCAGTTATTACCTTTTTATGCATTGGAGATACAAACAATTTTTTTGAGTGTTATTTCCAAACTAAGAATATATCAATAGTAACAATTATAAACTAAACAAGAATTGTAAAAAATCAACGAATTCTTGTAAATAAAATTCTTTAAATTAGTATATTTTTCTGTTAAATTTGGCACTCGGTTTTGAAAAATTAGTAAAATTTTTTGCTGAAATCAGCAGCGAAAATTAATAAAAAAATCCGTAATTTGTAATAAGAGAATAGCAAAAATGATTACTCAAAAAAAATTGTACTAAAAATCAGTATAAAAATAGTAAAGTGCGATTGGAAACTGTTTACAATTTTTTTTACTAACTTTTTGATCCGAGTGTAGAAAGATAGAACAGGGCTGTGTTGTCGTAGTATTTTTCAAGGCAAAATTGCGTTTATAATCGGAAAAATACAACTCGAAAAGTATTGAGTACTCAAGAATGGTCGATATTGAGTACTCAATACCTTTACAACTCTAGTTTCGGGTTCAAATCCAGTTACAAGTCCAGCATACAATTTTTTTTAATAAAATTGAGTTTTTGCTT
Source organism: Leucophora obtusa (assembly GCA_949987735.1). NCBI lineage: Eukaryota > Metazoa > Arthropoda > Insecta > Diptera > Anthomyiidae > Leucophora > Leucophora obtusa. Next base: position 117,304,676 of record OX465297.1, read on the forward strand.
GTTGAAAATCTTTTTTTTAGACCAACTTTCTGTTTCCCCAATGTCGACAAAATAGTTTCAAGAAAGTTTACGCTGTGCTGGCATATTAGTGCAACAACAATTGGTTATCCAGCTTATATCATTCATTTAAGTTTTTATTAACTACCAATATTGTATTTCCCGTGAGCTTCTTGGGTAGAGCTACCGTTTACTAATTTGACGGCCTGGATTAAAATCACGACTCGACCAAGAAAGTGCATATGAACTTTCTTAAACTTAATATTTTCCCAGTGGTTTTCCGACGCCTTTTGAAGAGGGGGTACTTTTGTCAAATGATCTTATTATTTTGTTATTGGGAAAGCAATTTTTGCCAGCACTGGTGTCACCTATGAAAGTAGCTTGCCAGCGCTTTCCCTGTTGTTTTTTTGACAGGTATAATTCAAATGAATGTTAAATGAAAAATCTGACCTAACTTTAATTTTGCATTGGAACCAAAGACTCGGAACCATAGAGTCTGATCCTTAATTTGTTACACTGTGTTGTCTGATGTAGTCAACATCTACCAACTGCATTTTTTTCTTCTCAAGATTTGCATATTTTAAATGCAGCAAAAAGTAAAGTATGTACTGCATACTATGCTGTGATTTTTCATTTTTAAAATGTGTTTGTAACTCCTTTTCCACAATTGTTAACCCTTAAACTTGTTGAAAGACTAAATCGAGGATGTTCTAAAATTAAGAATATGTAATTACTATTCAATTAATCGACTTTTTTATTTTAATGGATTAATAATTAATCTAAACCGATTAATCGAATAAAATTTAAAATTTACAATACATATTAGGCCGGGTCGATTTGTGGGGAGGCAAAAAATCGCATTCTAGGGATCAAAATAAGAAACTTTGCCGAAGGAACCATACCTCTAAAACGAATTCTACTACCCCCCAACTGTTGACTTTTGTCCCGTAGGGTCAAGTTTTGAAAAATCACACTTTGACCCATTTAGAGTGCCCCAATCGAGTCCAAATGTATGACCGACCCCCACTAACTTTGGAGGGCGATCCACCCATGCCAGTGGCACACCCCCTGGAACTCCCCTGGGGGGTTCCCCATACAAACATTTTAAAAAATCACCATTTTTGGCACTTTCTTTTATTATTTTTTATTTATTTTATATATTTTATTTATTTTTTCCCCTTAGAAATTTATTTAGTCAGAACATATGTAAATGAAAAAATTAATTTAACTTAGTAATAGAAAAGAAATAATAAAAAATTACTGTTTGAAGTCTTTTTTGCTTTCAAGTCTGGGCAATTTCGCACGGCTCTCTAATGTCGTCGCCATAACAGCCTCTACATTTTCTGGTATAACTCGTTTGGAAACCAAACCGCATTCACATGGAGCTGCCTTCAAATCGCATTTACATGTTCCAATGAAAAAAATTGTTTCCAGAGATTTTACATACTCTGTAAATTGTTGGGGTTTGTTTCTTCTCTTGATTTGCTCTTGATATTTGTCAAGCAATCTATTCAATTTATTACATACACTTTTTTTCAGCATTATTTCCATACCAAGTTTTTCCCAAATTCCAATCAACTTATCTTGTACTTGAATAGTGAATGCTTTATAGGACAACTTTTTTTGTTCCCTCAAGTAAAAATAATAACTCAAGATATCCAGATGGGTTGGTAAATTAAGATCAGTCAAATCAGTAGACACACCAAAAACAGTAACATCATGCCTGGGTATATGACTCATTGGGTTTTCGATAGTTGTTGATGTTGTTATTGCTTCATCTTGCGGTGTAGAGGATGGTGGATTCATTTTAAACTTCTTGATTTGGAATGATTTTTTTTTAAATATTTTTTATCTCAAATTAGCACTTCACACTTCGAGTTCTTCACAACGACTTAATGCATTCACAAAAACTGTTGCGTTATATATGGTCTAGGAGACGAGGTAATAAGAATGAAATGGTAATTTCAATTCTACCTGTAACCGATTTTGTTGTCAAAACTGCCCATAAAGTACTTACATGTAAATTAAACGTTAATCTGACTACAAATTCTGTTAAGCAAGTGCGCCTTTTATTACTTCTGGAAAATCCTTTATGATAATTTTATGCTCAATTCTACCTGTAACCGATTTTGTTGTCAAAACTGCCCATAAAGTACTTACATGTAAATTAAACGTTAATCTGACTACAAATTCTGTTAAGCAAGTGCGCCTTTTATTACTTCTGGAAAATCCTTTATGATAATTTTATGCTCAATTCTACCTGTAACCGATTTTGTTGTCAAAACTGCCCATAAAGTACTTACATGTAAATTAAACGTTAATCTGACCACAAATTCTGTTAAGCAAGTGCGCCTTTTATTACTTCTGGAAAATCCTTTATGATAATTTTATGCTCAATTCTACCTGTAACCGATTTAGCTTAAGTAAGTTTACGACATGCAGCTGTGTCTTGTGGTGGCTTAAAAAACCCACACAACCTATTTTACGACCTGCAACAGAACGACACGTTCAATTGCTAGCTAGCGTTTCCAAACGAGTTATACCGGAAAATGTAGAGGCTGTTATGGTGACGACATTAGAGAGCCGTGCGAAATTGCCCAGACTTGAAAGCAAAAAAGACTTCAAACAGTAATTTTTTTTATTTTCTTTTCTATTACTAAGTTAAATTAATTTTTTCATTTACATATGTTCTGACTAAATAAATTTCTAAAGAGAAAAAATAAATAAAATAATAAAAATAAATAAAATAAATAAAAAATAATAAAATAAAGTGCCAAAAATGGTGATTTTTTAAAATGTTTGTATGGGGAACCCCCCAGGGGAGTTCCAGGGGGTGTGCCACTGGCATGGGTGGATCGGCCCTCCAAAATTAGTGGGGGTCGGTCATACATTTGGACTCGATTGGGGCACTCTAAATGGGTCAAAGTGGGATTTTTCAAAACTTGACCCTACGGGACAAAAGTCAACAGTTGGGGGGTAGTAGAATTCGTTTTAGAGGTATGGTTCCTTCGGCAAAGTTTCTTATTTTGATCCCTAGAATACGATTTACACTGAGCCATGGGCGATTATTAAATCGACCCGCCCTAATACATATATACATTTGCTGAAATTTTAATAAATTTATTTAAAAAGGAAGAAAAATAATTGCATTAACTCTTCTAAAATTCATTTAATAATTGAGATGATATTTTGTAAAAATTTGTATTCTTTCTGTCCCCTCCTCTGTTATCCAAACCGGAGAGAACGTCACCGCAACCCTTTCTGGTAAATTAGGCCTGAATTAGTCAGACATAAACCTAGCGTTTATGAGTTATGAGTTATCGATAATTGATTTTCCCTCGCAGTTTACGTCCCTCCATACCTTTATTTTATTTAATAAAGGATATTATGAAATTGGTGTGCTCACTAAACAAGCTTCATTACATTGAGCATTAATTATAGTTATTAATTATAATAATTATTAATTATAATAATTATTAATTATAACATGTAGTTATTAATGCTTCCGTTTAATATCAACATTTAAAGAATCATAAAAAAATAATTAAAAATTTGGTTTTACGTAATTAGATACCACTACATTCCTAGATCTGTCAAAACAAGAGAGTAGTGTTTTTGAAGATGACAAAGCAAACTGTTATAATTTTTTTTTCCTTTTTCTTTGATGTTTAAGATGTTTATTAACGCTTCTAGATAAAAACAACAATTTGTCTTTGTATTTCTAGATATCCTGAATATTTCTTTAGGTCAGAATGAAATCCGAATGGGTACAAGCCTACACTCAAAAAAAAAAAAGTCAACAAAAAATGTTGCTGTGTCAGCAAATTTTAAGTCAGGAGCGTGCTTGCAAAAAATTTGGTAATTTCAGCAAAAGGTTTGCTGAAAATCAGCGAGCTGATTTTTACCAAAAAAATAGTAATCTTCAGGAAAAGTTTTGCTAACACTAAGTCGACTGCAAATGAAAAAAACTCAAAAAACTTGTAGCGAAATTTTACTTAGTTAATTTATTTGCTGAAAATTTAAATATAGAATATGCGTAGAGTTGTTTTTCTTTTTTTGTCATTTCCGTTTCCAGACAAGCTGCGACATCTACATCTTGTCTATCTGGTTGTCGTCCAAGCTATGAATGCGGTTATCAGCACAATTTTTGTAGCAAAATAAATTAGTAAAACATTAGTTCAAAATTAGTTTAGTGCTAAAAAATATAACTAAAATTTTTGCTGAAAACGGAATTTCAGCAAAAAAAAAATTGCTGAAAACTAGTACACTTGATATACAAGACGTTTTACTAATTTTTCTACTAACTTATTTTTTTGAGTGTACAACAAATTATTTTCCACAATTTGCTGAATAAATTTTGGGAACTTAGCATATTTACTTCAACAAAAAATATATATTTCTCAAACATTTTTGTAAGATTTTATCCATTTTCGATTAATTATATTAAATTATTCGAATTATTCGTTATTGGGACATTTTAAATTATTCGAATAATTTTTGAGCAAAATTGTTCGATTAATTGAATAACGATTGATCGATTTAATACCCTAGTAATTTTTTCGAAATCACTTTAACAGCGGGTATAAGTGCTGGCAAAAAGTTTCCCATTCCCAAAATGATAACATCATTAGAGAAAAGAACCAGTTGTCCAAACAAAGAGTGCCGGAAAAATAATGGGGAAACGAAATTTTCAACGTTGGCTGAAACCATAAATAGGTGGTCTGGAAGTAGATTTTCCAAAATAAAATTTAAAAAAGTTCATGTGTATATTTTGATTTGAACCCAGGCCGTCAGATTGGCAGACGATAGCTCTATCCACTGAGCCAACGAGGCATATAATACACTCATAGAAATGAATCTGTAAATGGCAGAAAAATTTACTAAAAATTAGTTAAAAATTACCTTGCAGAAATAACAGCTGAATTAGCAAATTTTATTATTATTATTTTTTTTTTTTGATAAATACTAGTAAAATAAGAACAGCAAAAATAAAACTGTTAAATTTACAGAATTTTAGTTACATTTGAGTTAACTTTTAGTTAATTGAAAATCACTGTAAAATCTGCTGAAATATTAGTAGACTACAACTAGCAAAAGAAAAACAAACTGTTATATCCACAAAAATGTTGTTATTTTTTAAATTTAGTTGATTTCTATCCTGATTAAATCAACAGAAATATCTGCTAAAAAATTAGTAAACTGCTGATTTTAGAAGGCTAGATTTTTATTTAAATTAAAAATAAAAAAACTGAAAAAGAACTATGAAGTTTTTGAATTTTTTTGTGATATTTTAGCCTACCAGTTACACAGTACAACACGAAAAATAAATTAACGTATTCTGACTATGGATTCTGGTAGAGGAGACCAAAAAAATATACGTGAGTCGATGTTTTGAAAGAGCATACCGGAATTTAATTTTTAAGGGGTTAAAGTTTCCCCCCGTTTTCAAATATTTATTGTGAAGCGGCATGGGAAACCATGTGAATCTTTTATTCTAGGTATAGGATGTGTTCAGCTTAATGATGTAAAAAACTACCAGGAATATTTTTGTGGAACATTTTAATCCTCCAACTCTTCAATTAAAGGGACTTTTTTGGGACCTTTTTAAAAAGGAACAAAAAAGATGCGTAAGTTGAAGAGCTAGAGGATTAAAATTTTCCACAAAAATGTTCCCCGTAGAGTTTCACATAAGTTCTCTGAACACATCCTATACCTTAATTGGAAGATTTACATTGTTTCCCATTAAACTCCAGGTTTGTTGCACATTTGTGCGCGAATTCTGAATAAGTACGAGATTAACCCTTAAAAACAATTTAAGTTTTGACTTATTTCTGGCATTGCAGTAAAACTTTCAACTTTGATGTCTTCAGACACCTATAGTAGAACTTCATGACAAATATTTTTGTGGAACATTTTAACCCTCTTACTCTTCAATTAAAGAGACTTTTTTGATCCCTTTTTAGAAAGGGTATAAAAGCCACATAAGTTGAAGAGTTAGAGGGTTAAAATGTTACACAAAAATATTTGCTATGGAATTCGACTATAAGTCTCTGAAGACATCAAAGATGAATATTTAACTTCAATGACAGAAATAAATCAAAACTTAAATTTGAGCGCCAATTCTGAATAAGTACAAGATTAACCCTTAAACACAACATAAACATTTGAAAAGGGGGAAACTGTAACCTCCCCTAAAATAAAATTTCGATGTTGTCTTTCAAAACGCCGACACAAGTATATTTTTTTTTTGTCTCCTCTACCAGAATCCATTAACAGAACCCAGTAATTTTGGAAAGAGTTCGAAATTGTTGTACAGTGTTATATTTAGCAAAATTTAATGCTGATTTTAGCATGTTGAATTGTTATTTTCTACTAAATAAAACTTAACTGAAATATAACTAAAATTCTGTATATTTAACAGTTTTATTTTTGTTGTTCCTATCTTACTAATATTTGACAAAAATTATCTGCCAATTTCAACAAATTTTTCTGCAAATTAATTTTGAACTAATTTTTAGTAGCTTTTTCTGCCATTTTTACAGATTTGTTTCTATGATAATATTTTTTTTAATAAAATATATTTTTGGACTCACAAAAGTAGTAAACATATAGGCAACAACATATTTTTTAGGTTTTCGTGTGCTGGTGTGTAGGCATAACTCATTATTTTGTGCTACATTCCCATACAAAAGTAATAAGAAAAGTAACTAGTTACCATTCCGAGATATATGGTCACATAACCACATACCTTGTAATGATTTTCTACACTGTGAATGCATTCAATCATAGATACGCTCAAAATAATACGTCTGTTGGCTGGGCAGAAAAATTTGTTACTTTAACAAAATTTATTCCTGCTTTTTGTTGCTTAAAATAAAGTTTGTTTATTTTAAAACTTTTTTTGTTAAATTTAACAAATATAAGTTTAAGTTAAAAAATTTTTAAAACTACAATAATACTGAGTCGTAGAATTTATCCAAATTTAGGGTCTCGGGACCCTCCCCGGGCCTACTCCATATCATCTGAGGGTATATAAAGGCACTCTAATGGAGCAAACATTTTGTCCGTTTTGCTCTACCTCGCTTAGTTTTCGATAAAGTGGACAATTTTTATTAAAAATTTCCGGGGGTCCAAGGCCCCGCCAAGGTCCATTTTTGGATAGAGATAACCCCTTTCGCTGGGATATTGTACGGTTAGGGGTAGTCGATATTTTAATAAATTTTTCTCTATCTCTCTTAGTTTTCGAGATATGGGCCATTTTAAAAAATCAGGAGGGAAAGAAATAGTGCCATATTTAAAACTTTGGATACATTGGTGGCGCCATCTACCGGGTAATAACAGTAACATGAAAATATTATATTTTAACAATAAATTTTGTAAACTTTAACCAATGGGTTCTTAAAAATTAGTTTTAAATAATTTTGAAAATTACCACTCAAAATTAGTTACTGAGGATTTTTAGTATTGTGTTAAATGAAGATAACTAAAATCTGTGCTTGAATCAGCGTTTCAACCAATAATTTGTTAAAAATTACTCAAATCGATTTGAAACCGGTTTGACAGATTTTTATACTGACATTATTTTAATGGTAGGAGTTTTTGATGTCTACTGGGTCACAACATTGTCATATTTCAGCCATTTTCAATAGTGCTCGTGCTAGCGGAAATAAAAAGTTATGTTCTAAATTCGTCCATTTACAGTCGGAATACCTGAGTAATTCGACTTAGCGATTATCAGTCGACCAATATACTATAAGGTGAGTCTACGATCATTATACTCTTACCCTGAGTGTTATCAGGTATAGCAACTGCTTTCAACAACTGTTATCAGATACAGTACTTCTCGTTAGTTGTTTTTAAATACCTTTTATAATAGTTATTTTATATTTCCCCACAGAAAAACAACTGTAACTACAGTTAATATCAACAACTAATTATTAATACACAATTAGTTGTCATAGAATATTTGACAAAAAAATAAATTTTTTAGTGTACATTTAACCTAAATATGAATTGGTAAAAGGATGCTATAAAACTCATATATTGAAAACGACTAGAATCTAGGTTAAATCGAATAAAGAAAATTAAAATTATAAAGCTCTTTCGGCAAAAATATATTTTTTTAAATACTCTTATTTATTTTTGTAATAATGATTTTTAATGGACCATATAGGGTTAAATTCATCCATCCTCAGCCAAAGTTAAGAAAATGTGGTATGTGGCATGTATGTGGTGCAGTAGGTTCATACATATATCGTCACCTAAAATGCAAAAGGGCCTAACAACACTTTTTATTTTTTTACACGAGAACAAAAAAAAAACGTTGTAGAATTAAAGATATTCTATATTTTCTTCTCTTGTTTAAAACTAGTGCTGGTAAAAATATGAGTAGTGGGTATCGAGTATTTGTCTTTTTTTTTTGTACTCGATACTAAAAACTACTACTCGATACTTTCAGAGTTGCATTTTGGACAGACAAAATATATAAAAATGTGACTCCGCTAAAATATTTACCACAAAAATGTGACTCTGCTAAAATATTTGTCACAAAATTACAACCAGAGCTTTGAAGAATTAATTCCTTAATTCAATTTTTCAATTCTGAATTAAAAATTCGATGAATTAATTCACAAAGCACCATATATTGAATGGAATTAATTCATTTTTGTTTTCTTTCGATTTATTTTGTTACGAATTAATTCAATATAGTTCTTTTTATTAAATCAAATGAATTAATTCACTGGTGAACGCGTTCAATTTTATAAATCGAACGGAAAAAAGTGAATTAATTCCTTACTGAATTAATTTGCCACTGAATTCGTACAATTTCATTTTCGTTCAGTGAATTAAAAAAAAAAAAATTACGTTCAGTGAATATTTTTTTAAAATTTTGTAGGGAAATGTAATTTAGTCTAGTGCATCATAATCAATCAGAAAATAAATTTGTTGTTACGCCCTTTTGCATTTTAGGTGACGATATTTTCAACATATCTTTATAGTTTCCCCATGTCAATACGAAAGCAATCTCTTGCGGGGGTTTTTAAGGTAGTGCAAATCATTAAAATATATATTTATTTTTAAAATTACAATATCTTTTCAACTTGAGACGTAGGAGAAACTGATATTTAGATTATAGTGAAAATGAATTGTTATCCCAGTGTAGAAACGGTAATGGGGTATAAACATATATATTTTTTTTGATTACCAGTAATGATTACCAACTTACTTTTGGTATTACTTTAAAACATGAATAATAATAATAATAATGAGTTACTAATAACTAGTTACTTTATCCATTATTTCAAATATTGATTTGTTCGTAAAATTTTTTAAAAACCTATTTTTGGAGTCAATATTTTTTCAACCATTTATTTTTGATTTTTTGTATATTGGCACGTAAGCATACTTGTATGCAGCACGTCAATTATGTTGTTATCTATCAAATATTACATATCGAGATACCTCAGATGTCAAAAGGCAATTTGAAGTCCCAGTTTTGATTCCCGGCACTATCAAATTTTATTTTAAAAAAATTTACAATAAAACAATAACTCATTATATTTTGCAACATCAATATATAAAAGCATAAAGGAATATAATAAGAAAAATTACTATATATGTAGTTATATAACCACATATCTCGTAATGATTTTCTGCACTGGGAGGTAACTAGTTATGTATATATACATATATAGTAGGGTGGGTCAATTTAGATTTTTTAGGTTTTAATTTTGGATCCATACTTTCTTAGGATAGTCTTCTAAGAATTTTGTGTAGATTTCAAATTTGCTATACTCCTGTTAGGTTTTTTTTTCACCCGATCAAATTTTTCACCTGGTCGAATTGTAGGGGGCCGAAAAAATAAACAAAGGCCCATCGCAATTCTTGTTCTATGGGTCATTCCAAGAACCTTTACCGAAGAAACCAAATGAACTTCGAGCCCCCGGATTAAATATTCAAGAAAATAAAATTTTATTTCCTCTAGCTAAATGTGTATGTGAGGGTTTTTTTTTTTGGGTCGAAGAATACATTTTTGACATTTATTTTTATTTTTGAGTGCCCCAAAAGGAGCCTTCCAACATTTTTTTGGATTTAACGCTTTTTTTTGGGGATAATTGACGAAATTGTTGTGAAAATTGACGAATATTTGACTTTGTATTTTGAAAAATCCGGGGGCTCGAATTTCATTTTTGAGCTATGGTGTCTTCGGCAAAGTTTCTTGGAATGACCCATAAAATAATAATTGCGATGCGTCTTTGTCGCAAAAAATTTTACCCACCCTAATATATATGTAACGATTTTCTAAACTGGGATCTTAATGGAAAAATTTTTTTAAACGAAATTTAACGTCTGCTTCTTAAGCAAATGTAGGATTTATTTATTGCAGAATGTATTTTTTTTTTTTTTGCTAAAATAGATTTTTTGGTAATAGTGGATTTAACTTGATACATACATACACTAATAGAAATAAGTCGGTAAAACTTTTAGCAAAACTAATAAAAATTAGTTAAAAATGACCTTGCAGAAAAAACTGCAGAAATTTGAAAATTATTTTTGCTAAATTTTAGTAAGATAGTAAAATGAAAAATAAAATTGTTAAATATACAAAATTTTAACTATATTTGAGTTAAATTTTAGTTACTAAAAAATAATAAATTAACCTACTAAAATCAGCAAAAAGTTTTGCTAAATAATTAGCAGACCAAAAAAATCACAAAAAAACCCCCATTTTTAAAAAAATTTTTTCAATGCAAATAAAAAAGGCTTCTGAAATCAACAGTTTGCTACTTTTTTTAAGCAAATATTTCCGTTGATTTTATCAGGATAGACTGCTATTTGCATTCAACTAAATTTAACTTAAGAATAACAATTATTTTTTTCCTATTTTTAGTTTACTAATATTTAGCAAAATTTTCTGCAGATCTTACAATACAGTTTGTTAGTTTCAATTAACTAAAAGTTAACTCATATACAACTAAAGTTATGTAATTTTAATAGTTTAATTGTTGTTGTTCTTATCTTACTAGTATTTAGCAAAAAAGTGTGCAAATTTCATTTTTTACTAATTTTTAGTAGCATTTTCCGCTATTTTTGCAGGTCTATTTCTCTGAGTGTACCAAATGTCTTTTATGAAATTTATTTTAAGAAAACTTAACAAAGGTGTCATAATACGTTCGCATTTCATTTACGTTTGATATCTGAAGTTATTATATTTTTTGCAAGTACCTTTCTACTTAAGTATGAGATGCTTCATTAATTCTTTGTGTATAAAACGAAGCGGCTTTTCGCTTTTTCTATTTATAATGCATTTAAATATTATGAGGTAGTAGAACTTATTATAAATTTATTAATGTTTGGCATAAGAAAAGAAAATTTTGCTGAAAAAATGTGAAAAAACATTTTCAGAGTTATATAAAATATATAAACTGCAATAATTTTCATTCTTAAATAATATAAAGCCAGGGCCAGTTTTGTAGTTATAACTAAGAATGATGTTTTTTTTTATAAAATTTTACTTTTGTCAGAAATTTTCAAATAAAATTTCCAACTTAAGAAATATTAGATGCAACTATAAAACTGACCCTTAATTACCTAAGGTGGGAAACGTAACCAGCGCTTATGTTATTTAAATATAAGAGTTAACAGACTTACATAAGTGTATGTTTCAGCAACGGAAGAAATTTTTGCAATTTGTACACTAATAGAAAAAAGAAATTTAGTTAAAACTACTAAAAATTACCTTGCAGAAAAAACAGCTGAAATTAGAAAATTATTTTTGCTAGGAAAAATACAAGTGTTAAATAAAGAAAATTTTAATTATATTTGAGATAAATTTTAGTTAATAGAAAAAAACAGTTTATTCCGTTAAAACCAGCAAACGATTTTGCTACACAATTACACTATGCGACAGTCAAAATCGGGATGGGATAAAACCAACGGGAAATGTTATATCGGTCACCCCTAGGAATCGAGATATATCTTTTTTTTGACATAACTCGAGAACCACTAGTCCGATTTTGCTCAAACAATTTAAAAAAAATTAAAAATTACAATTCCTTTAATCTGTTCATATAACGTTTTTCTATATACTCAACAGTTTTGCCGGTAAAAATAAATGTTTGTTACCGCTACCATAAAAATCAATAACCTTTTGTTTATTACTTTTTTTTAATATTTTAGGCAAAAAATATTTTTTTCTTCATACATTTATTTTTACCGGCAAAACTGTTGAGTATATAGAAAAACGTTATATGAACAGATTAAAGGAATTGTAATTTTTAAAATTGTTTGAGCAAAATCGGACTAGTGGTTCTCGAGTTATGTCAAAAAAAAGACCACCAAAGGTCAAATCGATATATCTCGATTCCTAGGGTAGACCCAGCGAAACGCCGGGACACGTATAACTTCTTTTTTACCGATATAACTTTCCCCGGTAGTTTGAACCCTTCCATATCACTGACCCCTACCATTTGTCTCACAGTGTTATTAGTGTCCGGTTTGATCGTTTTCTTTAGTATTTGGAGGCATTATTGAGAAATTTTGATACTAGGAAAATGTTTATTGAGCCCATTTAATGCGATTTTGAGTGTAAAATTTTGGAAAAATCTTAAAACCCTTATAGTAAAATACCAGGGCAAAGGTATTTAAAAACAAATGAAATTTCACTTGAAAACTGTACTACTTACATTTCATTAAATTCAACTTACATTTTCTTTTGTTTTTGACTGTTAATAAAATGAACCACAAATTAGTCAAAACAACTACCAAAAATTACTAACAAACATTTGTTTTATTTTTTTTTATATTGTTGTTTTACTAAATGACTGAATAAAGCGAATGTTACAAATTCTCCGTATTTTAAAGCATTCTAATGCATAAACTTTTTTTAATTTTGTGTTAAGGAATACAATTGCTAAATTATTAATTTTTCTTATTAAACTTTTACTAACACATGCCGTGCATAATCATTAAATGACAGTTTTTTAAATTCTCGTTTTATTCTGGCAACACCCTTATTTGATTTCTCTCCACTTCCAAATAAATTGTTAGTGATTCATAAATTTAGTAAACGATTGACTTGTTAATCATAGGTTAAGATTTTGTCAATAAAAATAATTTAAAATAAATCAAAACATTATGCAAACAATTTATATATCGATACCATAGATTCAATACTCTATATCTGCAAAAATACAATTGTTCAGGAGAGCAATAAAACTAATTCACTTGCTTATAAGATTTTTTTGAATCAATCTGTCTTCTAGAATATTATTTAAAAATGGCAACTTATTCCTATATATACTTATTTTGAAATTATTAGCGTTATTTACGTCGCTAATGCAGATATAGAGTTCTGTAATAAAATTTTCATATAATTTTATGATAATACTAGCAGATATGTAGTTTTCATAAATATAAAAAATGTGCATTATTAGGAACAAATGACCATGTAAATCTCTCTATACTTTTTGTGGAAAACAATATTATGTGCCTCCAAACATTAACGAACACAGAATTGTTAATCAGGGATGGAAAAGTCTCGTTTTATTGAAATTAATAATCCAAGAACTATTATCTTATTCCAAAAATTAATGGTTAGTTTGGAAAAAAATGGGAAAAAAATTTTACCAAAACGATAAAGTTTGCATTACTATATTCGTTTGCAAAATGTTAATTGCTAATTAAGTTTCTTAATTCATTTTCTGCGGCATAAATCCTTTTATTCACAATCCACCATTATTTGAAATTTTTTTCAACCCGGTGTATTTTAATCCATAATCCAAAACTTTTTACACTCATATCTTGCCTAAAATTTGGTGGTTAGTTTGCAAAAAAAAAAAAATGCGATAAAATTTTTGCGAAAAGGATCATTTTACACCAATATATTCCTTTGCAGAATGTCAAGTTGATTAGCTTTTCTAAGTCATTTTCTACACTTTTTCGCATTCTGCCGTTATTTAGCAATTTTTTAAGTGTGATTCCTTAAAACTTATAATCTAGGGAGAGCAAAAAAAAAAAAAAATTACAATTTTTGCAATTTTCGAGTGCGGTTTTTTAAATTTATAATCTAGGGACTATAATACACATTTCATAAAACAAAGTTTGGTGGTTAGTTGCAAAAAATAAAAAATCGCGAAAAATAAAATTTGCAAAACATAAAATTTTTGCATCAATATATATGACAGCGCATAGAGAAAGGGACCTAAGGGTAAAAAATCAAATTTTTTTTTTTTGGTACACCAAAGATACACGTATTTAAATCTTTAAAATGGCTCTCCCTTTTACCCTTTTTTTACCCTTAGGGCCCTTTCTATTTTGCGCGTCATATATTTGTATGCAGAATGTAAATCTCTGATTAATTTTTTAAATTAATTTTTTGTACCATAAAGCCTTTTTAGCCCTTTTCCGCGATTATTTTGCAATTTTTTAAGTGTGGTTTTTTTAAATATTTAATCTTCGGAATATAATACCAATTTCCACACCAAAGTTTGGTTCTTAGTTTGCAAAAAAGAAATCGCGTAAATATTTTGCATAAAGGAAAATTGCATCATTATATCCGTTTGCAGAATATTAAAATAAAGTTTGGTGGTTAGTTACAAAAAAAAATTTCAGAAAAAAGATATTCTCAAAAAACTTTAATGTATACCTTCTAGAATTCAAATAATTTTAATTTATATGCAGATATAGACTTCTGTATTTGAAAATTAATTTGTTTGTAGATATGGGAAAATGTAAAATGTTCAAAAAAGTGGCAAAGAATGGGTATTTCGCTTCCAAATTGATATCATAGATAGATATAATATCAACAATGATTTTACCATCAAAAACTCATTTTGGCCAAAATTGCAGATATAGAGTATTGAATATAGTGTCTCGATATATATCTTATTTATGTAATAGTATAAAATAATATTTTAAAAACATCTTAATACTACGAATACTGAAAGTATTCGAGTGACGAAAACATATTGATTAAATCTACACCACTATTTTGTTTAATTTATTTTTTTATTTTATTTGTACACCAAATTGATAAAATTTTTATGAAAAAAGGCTTAAATGGCGAAATTGTTCCAGAATTTTTTAATTTGTTGGCTACAAAATGTTAGATTCTACATATCCTTGAAGAAGTCTTTAAATAAATGCAAACTCAATATTTATGAAACGCTTATTTTAGGCCCGACCCTACTTTAACCGATTGTTAAATTGTTCGTTATTAAACGAATTATGCATACTGTTTTTACAAGTTTAACTTAAAAATGTTTTGTTAAACTGATTAGAAACTTTGTGCATTCGGCTGTTAATATTTTATGATATACATATGTTTTTTTTAATGACTTACGAATGTAGTTAAAATTTAAATTTCTTCTACAAATTAATGTTATTTTCACTTGAAACAACAAAACTGAAATACTGCACTTATAGAAAATAAACTAAAAAATTTAACTAAAGCTGCTAAAAATTGGTTAAAAATGACCTTGCAGAAAAAACTACTGAAATTAGCAGATAATTGTGTAAGTGTATCTTTACTGCTTTTTTAGAAGTAATTCTGTACAACTTCAAAAAAATCACATCTTTCATTGCTGCCAAAGTATCCGTTAGTATATTTTTACAGCTTTTTTAGAATTACTTCTGAACAACATCCAAAAAATCACTTAAGTATTGCTTTTAAAGCATAATTGCTCTTAAAGTGATCCTAAACGAGTAAAAAGGTTAAAGTCGGGCATGCCGACTATACAATCCCCTACACCAGTCTGGGTAAAAGCCAACTAATGTTTGGATCCGAAATTCGAATGGGTTAAAATGGGGCTTGTGTCAAAATTTTCTATAATGTGAGTCTGCGCACCAAATTTCATTAAAATATCTTAATATTTGCGATCTGCAGTTTGTAACCAAGCCAATTTTGGGGGGACCCTTATATGGGCACATGGACCGATGTTCACCAATATCAATAGGCGTCGTCCTTGGGCCGACATAAGTCGGTGTACCAATATTTGCGACCTGTAGAGTGCGCACAAGAATGCATGGACAGACAGACGGACGGACGGACAGACGGACATCATTAAATCGAAATAAAAAAAAATTCTCAACCGATCGATATACTATAAGGTGGGTCTAGGACCAATATTTTTTGGTGTTACAAACATCAGCACAAACTTATAATACCCTGACCACATAGTGGTGTAGAGTATAAAAATGATTTTGGTATCATTTGGTATTTCTAAACAGATGATCGCAGGTTCGATTCATGGAAGGACCAATATTTTTTAAATTAAAAAAAAAATTTTATTTTATTTTTTTTTTAATATTTGTCAGAACCGAATCTGTTTTCTGGGTGTTTTCTTTGAAATTTTGCTGTTTTCTTAGCGTAAAATTAACTTGAAACTTTAAACGCGTTTTCCACAACCATGAGTGGGTTAACCGGTTTCGATCCAGGTTTTCTCTTTCGTAGGTAACAAAAAACTCCAGTCCTTATCGTGATCCTTTTTTTAATTTTAGTCAAATACATTTTATAGGTGTTTTTTCTTGCCTTTTTGGGTATTTTTAAGTTTGTTTAGCAAGTTTGTTATAAAAAAATTAAAAAAAATAAAAATCGCGCAACGAAAGGACTAGAGAATTTATCTGAAATTAAGAATCACTTTACATTTTTGTTTTCCGATAACACTGTGCTAGTTGAAAAATCCGACAAGCGGGGTCACCCGGTGGGTAACCCTAATTCGAGTACGCTGAATCCAGTGCTGCTATCCGTTTTTCCAGATTAGCTCTTAAAAAAAAAAGATTTTTGTGTTTGAAAATTATGGTTCCAAGGACCCCAAAACACCCAGTTTTTCCAAAATTTCGACAATTTAATTTTATTCGGTTTGTTTGTTATATCTCCAGTCAGCGTTCGCTGCAGCGGCTCAAAACTTGTGAATGAAAATGTGAAACATTTTTTTTTTAAGAGCAAACCTAGAGAAACGGGTAGCACCACAGGATTCAGCGAACCCGAATTAGTTTTACCCACTGGGTGCCCCGCTTGTCGGAAAAAAATGTCCCCGATTCGTGCACAGTGTAATTACCGAAGTGACAGTCGATTTGGCCTTTTTTCAAAATGGCCAATAATGAAGTGGCAACCCTGTAGATTTTGGTTGGCAGAATTTATAATTAATAATTTTTCAAAATACTGCAAAAACATATATTTTAAATAGAAAAATAAAATTATAAAAATATTGTTATTTAATTTTTTGACAACCGTTCAAATATGCTCTTTTACCCCCCTTAAATAGACACAGTGTATTTTGACATTGACTGATTTCTCAATAATACGTACTACACAAGATAGTTAGTAAAATATTCCAGTGTAAACTACAAATTACAAATAGTTTGTTTATTGTGTTTATTATGATGTAGTACATCATATTTTGCTTATCCTTTGTATACAGGGGTAGTATAATACATACATAATATCTACGAGTACATGTCATTTCAAAGGAAATTATGTAAAAGTGTGTTCTTAAATATACACACAGAAAAATATAATAAAATAAGAGCACTTAAATTTTAATGTGAAAATGTAATGAAAGAAAAAATTTAAATAAACTTTAATAAATATTTCACTTTTTTAAATTGTACTAAAAGTCAGAAGTGCACCGTTAAAGAGTGCAACACACCCCAGCAAAAAAAGAGATGCCGAAGCAATAGAAAAAGCACTACAATTGATGTATTTCTAGATGTACTTCTTTTTTTCAGTACTTTTTGAACGAGTGCAAAGGAAACTCTTTTTCACCAATTAAAAAAAAAAAATTCTTCGCAAAAAAATATTATATTTTTTTTATTTTAAAAAAGTTTTTTTATTGCCGCCACCCGGTATCGAATTTGTGACCTCACGATTGCTAGTCTAGCACTATACCGCTGAGCTATGAAAGTTGAGTGGCATAACAACACCACATTGTTACTGCGAGATATTGTTCCTTATTTTATTCAATAAAAGTACTTATTAAACAACTATAAAAGGTGCACTCCAATTCAATATTGTTTTCAGTACTATTTTTACAGGTGCATAAAAAAACAATTTCTCATAATTTTTTTATTTATATACACTCAAAATATTTTATCGTTAAAAACAACCTAAAATACATATTAAATTAATTGAAAACACAATTAAAAAAAGGACTACTGATTTTTCATTATATTTAAACCATTTTGCTATGTATTTTCAAACATTGTTTAAACAATCCATAAAAGAAATAAAAATAATTGAAAAGTCCGTTAAAACAACCATCAGTTTTTAACTGTCAAAACGTTTTGTAGAGTTGATTTATAGGAAGAAGAAGAAGTAAATATTTTAATTGAAAAATTTAACAGACACAAGGGAATCACCAGACTGCCGCAGTTTCGTCTCACCCAAAGACTCGTCAGTGGTTAGTTTATGTGTCAACTGATCAAAGTAATTTTTAATTGTTAGTTTGTCTCTATATGAAAAACCTTTTGTGTATTGCCATGACCGGGGATTGAACCAGATTGACAGCCCTCTGCACAGGCTATGACTCGTAGCATCACCTCTTAACAAGTAACTCGGCATAGCGCTGAGTGTGGCTAATTGAAGTTTTTTCAATCACAGCGTATACAATGTATGTTTTGTAATCATATTTGTTTTTTCATATTTGTTTTTTCATATTTTTTTTGTTTGAAATTTCAAAACACTACACACCAACACAAACCCTCATATATTTAAGGGCTATGTTTCGGTGTATGAGTAAAGAATTTCTTGTAATTTGAATGGAAATAATTTTGTATATAAACAAACTATTTTAACAAAAAAGAAAACCGAAAATATGTGAATTTTTTGTTTTAAAACAGAAAACAACGAAATTATTTAAGTTATTTTTTCTAAAAATAGAAATCTAAAAATAGAATATTTGACCGAAAATATCAACTCCTACAGACGATACATATTTTTTTTTTGGTTTGTTTTTTATTGATTGATAAAAAAAGTTAAACAATATGTTTCAATGTATTTTAATTGATTCTTCAATTGAAAACAAACTATACCTATTACTTTTCAAATAAACCTCAATCGGTTATGGAAAATATATTGTGAGTATATAATTTTTTAAAAATTAAAACATTAAAAATATTTTATTTAAACATAATTAATTATAAATATTAAGAAGAAGAAAAAATATAAAAAAACAAAAAAGAAAAATAAAAAAAAATATTGGTCCCGCCGGGAATCGAACCCGCGACCATCTGTTTGGAAATACCAAATGATACCAACATCACTTTTTAGGATCACTTTTAGAGCAATTACTCTTTAGAAGCAATACTTAAGTGATGTTTTTGGATGTTGTTCAGAAAAAATTCTAAAAAAGCTGTAAAAATGTACCACTTTGGAAGCAATGAAAGAAGTGATTTTTTGAAATTGTTCAATATAACTTCTAAAAAAGCAGTAAAAATACAATAACGGATACTTGAAGCAGCGAACGAAGTGGTTTGTAAAGCAATACTTTCAATTTTTTTTGCTGGGTAAATAACAATCCGGTTATAAAATATACAAAATTAGATATTAATTTCTTTGTAATTTCCAATTTAAAGAAAACCATTTTGCATGGAGTCGCAAAATTTCAACTACAATTCGACAACCAAAATCAGGCCGATTGTGTTTTATTCTCTTCAATAGAAGCACTTATTAAACAAGTACAAAAGATGAACTGCAACTAATTTAATTTAAATATTAAAGTAAAAAATAATAGAAAAACAAATTACAAAAATGAAAGAAGTGATTTCCTGAAGTTATTAAGAATTTCTTATAAAAAAGCAGTCCATTTTTTTGCTGGGGTTAATGTTATGAAAAAAAATACTTTTTTTTTTACAAATTTAAGAAAAAATTATCATTTCAGAACATTCAGCATTTGATGTGTCCCATATCTATCAAAAAAATTAATAAATATTAAAAAACACAAATTTTAAAATATAGTTATTCATTTTTTTTTTTTTTAATTTGAAATCAATTTTGAAATAATGCTATCAATTTGTATATATGCCATAAATTTCATGATGCTACCTTAAATTCTTTCCATTTTTATTTTCAACTTTACTATGGTGTTGGTTAAAAATAGCAGTATTTTTTTTACAAACAGCAGTAAATTATTATATTGCCCTTTCAAAGTAAGCTATAAAAAAGTTTTTTTTTACCAGTTATACCCACTTTTAACATGTTCATACCCTGTAATTTACCTTCAACAACGAATGTTATTTTTTTTTTCATTGCATATAATTTCTTTTTATCTTTTTATTCTTTAATCAAATAATAGAAAAAATACATCAAAAAATTATAATTATATTTTGAAGGATTTCTTTTTCATATCTACATATCCAAATAAGTTAAAATTTATAAAAGAGCAACAAAAAAAAAACTGAAATTTTAGTATTTCTCTTCATTCATGCTGAATAAACTCAAACATCCACTTGATTATAGTACTTTTATTTACACTTTTAGAAACATGAGACATCAATCAATGTCATTTTCAAAAAATAAACAACGACCACGACAATTTAGTTACTACAAACTTTAAATCGGAACATATTACTTTGTTTGGTAGGAAAAAGACAGCGGAAAAAGTTAAGAAATCCCAGCAAAGTCTCAATAAAATATTCTAAAATAAATATAAAAAATAATAATATAAATCAGTTTTTTATCTCTTCTGAAAACCTGTTAAAAAACACATAGCACTACTGGCAGGCAAGCCGACGATATGCTCTAAGTATCATTTTTTTCCTCAAAAATATGATCCCAATATCAAAACATGCAAAAATATGTTCTGACAAATCGATGTCATCAATTGCTCTGAAACGGTTCTGATTGCCCTGCTAATAAGAAATTACAAAATAATATTTTACAAGTTTCTCAATAAGAAGGCTTTCTTGTGTACTTATAAGTAATTAATAAAATAAGTGGTTACCAATATTACATTATTTTTCTAATTAATTTCATACTTTCATAGAAATAATCCTGTGAAAATAGCAGAAACAGCTAATAAAAATTAGACTAAAATTATCTTAAAGAAAAACTACTGAAATTAATAGATTTGTTTGCTAAGTACTAGTAAAATCAGAACAGCAAAAATAAAACTGTTAAATGTACAGAATTTTATTTACACTCAATCAAAAAAGTCTGTAATGGCTACTGAAAATTTTGTGTTTTTACGGGAAATTTAGCAACACATGTCTACTGGTTTGTTTTACTACAAAAATGATTAGAAAAAACTATAAAATGCTTATTTTAACTATAAAATGTATGGTTAATATGTTAATAATTTACTTGCCAACTATGGCAATAAATGGAACATAGTTTTGTAGTCCTGATCATATTGCAACTTTATATTTTCTTTGTGTTTGCCGAATTATAAGTTGTAAATATTTTGAGTTTCATTATATTTATTTGGTATTTAAAGCTTTTGCTGGGACATGTTGTTTTTTTGTTATCTTAAGGGGAAAATGAAAATGTTGCAAAGATATTTTTTTATTTGAAAATATGAAACAAAAACAACAACAAAAATATATATACTAATATTAACTTGAAAGAAACTACAAGGAATGCCAAGTTGTCAAACTCTCTTAACTATATTTATATTGTGCAGAATTTTTGTAAAATCATTATATTTAAAAAAAATTCAAGTATAGTTTTATCGAAATATTACAACAAAAAAAAAGTGAATGACAAGAAAAATAACATGTTCTACTAACTTGGTAATTCTAGCACAATAATGTAGTTAAAATTTTTTGTTTTTGTTCGCTTTAACACTAAAAAGACGTTTTGATGTTTTTTTTTTTGCCGAACTTATACACTGCGAGAAATATTTATAGAGTGACACTTTTTCAGAAATTTTTCCCCAACGCCAATAGATTTTTTAAACAAAGGATATATAAAAGTACAACTTTGAGTATTATATTGAAGGTTCAATAATTTTTGCATCGCTAAAGAAGATATGCAAAAATCCAAATTTGGCATAAAAAATCCCCAACATCACTGTCCATGCAGCCGCTGACAACATCCAAATGAGAAAAAATGTTAACACACAGTGAAAAATATATCTGAACATGTTTGGGGAAACGCAATTACCATAATATGGTTCTAGTGATCATATGACATGATTCTAATTGAAAATATTATGATCACTTATGACTATTTCATGATTATTTAGGATCATTATATGATCATTAGGATCATATTAAACATATTTATCATATTTATTTTTCAAAATAAAATTAAAAAAAGTTTATATGATTTTTTTATTGGTTCTGCTGAAATTTGAATACGTAAATGAATGATAACAGCTGGAAAACTACTGATTGCGCTAAAAACACTGACAAATAGTTTGTTTGAACTAACATGCCAAAATTGGTCTTAAAAAGCTTATCCACCCACACACAAAAAAAATCATTTTTATAAAAAAAGTGTTTTTTTAATAAAAAAAAAAAATAAAAATATATAGCGGATTTGATATCGGAATCTTCTGACTACAAACCTTTTTTAACGAAGCGTCACAATTTTTTATAAAATCATTGCTCTACCAGTGAATTGATTTCTACAATTGTTGACAAGTTAGTACTGGATAACCATTGGCCATTGGTATTCTAAGCTTATTCTTTACCAGTGTTTTTTTTATAAACTATCGAAATTTTTAGATACTGGGAAAATGCTTTTTGTAAACGCTATTAAAGCGTCCCAAATGAGTGTTTTATCAATCATTTATTTTTATCAACGCGGTTACCCAGTGGTATGGCAGTGCTTAATTTTTTGTACCATTGGTATTTTCTGACTGGATATTACGGTGTCCCTTAAAAATAGATTCGTCAGTTTTATTGTAAAATTATTTCCAATAAAACTGGGGGGTATAACGAACGAATATCGGCAAATCGTTATTTTAAGGGACATCCTACTGGTATACTTATGCAATTTTTGCATAATTTTCTTTGAAGTAAAATTTTGGGCTAGAAAAGTGCCTAGTCCGAAATTGTCAGTGATACAAAAACAAGCACTGGCATACCCCACTGGTGTTAAAAATATATGTCTTTCACAACACTAATTTAGAATGCTTTTCTAGCGTATGTAGACAGAGTTTTGCCAGTATTTGTTTTTCAAAAATTTTAGTGGTTTATAAAAGAAAACAGTGGCAAAATTTACCTTAGAGTGCCATACCAACGTTTAAAAAAATTAGCTATCCAGTATTCTCCAGTCAGAAATTGCCAACTATACAAAATCAGAGCACTGGTAGAGCAATGATGTTAAAAAATTGATGATGCTTTGGAAAAAAGGTTTGACGGAAAATAAAAATTATTAAAAACAAAAAAAAAATTTTAAGCCGAACCAAATTTATGACAAAAAAATTTGTGTTAACTAAAATCTACATTATAACCTAGAGAGAACCCCATAATGACAGTCTGATGAGAGTGCTTGGTAGCACTTGGAAATGCATTAATTGTCAACCATTGGTTCTAGGAAAGTTTTTTCCATAAGTTTTTTTTCAGTTTGTTTTGTGAATTCTATTTGGAATTAGTCATATTTGATCTTAAAACCAAACAATCTTCAGGTCACTTAAAATCTACGGTAACAAAAATATTTTTTTTGTTTCATAAAACTTGTTTTTTGTTTGTTTTCCCAACGTTGACATGTTAGTTTAACACACTTTTTGATAGTGTTAGTAGTTTTGCTCGTATTTTATCTCGTTAGCTCTTTCGCCAATCTAACGGCCTGTATTCAAATCACTTCGGGACCAAAAACTACACACGAGCTTTTTTCAGATTTTATTTTGGAAAATCTATTTCCACTCCACGCATTTATTGTTTTTTCCAAGAGGCTTTTCAGGCGGTTTTTGTACCGCCGGCCTTTTTTTGTAACGATACTATAATTTTAAATCGAATTTGAATTATAAAGGTTAACAAATTTGCAAATCAATAAAAATTTAAATCGGTTGAAAAACAGCCAAATTATTAAAATTTTCCCCCGGCAAATGATGTGTCGAAGATCGCTCAATCAAGAAATGCGACCCTGTAGATTCGGCCAGAAATAAAATTTTTTGTTTTTAAAATCTTAGTTAAAAAAAAATTTAAAAATGTTGGTTTTTAATTTTTCTTTTAAAAATAAAATTAGTTTTTTTCGACCTTTTAACTGATTAATGAGAAGACATATTCGATCGAATTTTGTTGATGTAGCAGACTACATTTAATATGAGATTTTGATGCTTTAATTGGCATTGCAGTAATGCCACCACTTTCTAAAGAAAACTGATGAATGGGACCTGGAAAATCCCCGAAACGATCTTTTCATTCCTGATAGTGTAGAGGGTTTTGAAAGCAAAAACTCTGTGAAGTATTTGTCAGGATAGTATCCTGATGAAGAAAAATAACAGTTTTTGGAAAAAGTACATATTATGTTTATTCATAATAAGGAAATTGGCCTCGAACTAAATGAATAAATTTCGAATTAAAAATTTGTAAATATACAAAACGTTTTCTTATTGTTAAATAAATAACTTAAAATTTGTTAGCTTTCATTATTTTTATTTTAAGCCGATAATTCCAAGTAGTTTTACTAAAGCTGATTTATAGGAAGAAGAAAACATTTTTATTGAAAAAACAATAGGATTACGAGAAGAAACATTCTAATTGAAAAATACACTACTCAAGTAATAGTTAATTCTGGCTCTTCTGATTACAAAACATACAATGTATAGGCCTGGGCTGGCAAAACTATGACACACGTGTAAAAAATTCAGTTAAATTTTAAATTTCGTTACAAAAATGTGTGATTTAACTCCATAATGGTGAAATTTTTCATAGAGCTTGTAAATCGTCTTTTAAAATTAATAAAACTCTGTATTGCCATCATATTTTGTTTAAAGAAATATGGTTAATAAACAACTCGCAAATTCGATTATCAGAAAATTTTGGGAAACTTTCTAAAATTCTAGATTGAAAGAAGTTTAAATGTTTTGGTGAGAAAATGGAAAACAACTTGTAATAAAATTGGATATAAAAAATTAAGTTTTTTTTAAAGGGAAAATAGGTCCTACGAAATGACGCTCAATAAAATAAAAGCTGAAAATAAGTTTCATAATAAAATAACCCCCATTGTCGGAATTTGAAATTGGGTTTTGATAGTGTTTCGAAGAGCCATTTCATCTGAAATAGAAATTTCTCTGTTCATGCGATTTTTATTCATTATTATGATGATAAAAACCGCGCGATTTATTTTAACAAAATCAAATTTTAGCCCGAAGCACATTTTTCTACTAGTTTCTTATGTACTTAAATAATTGATGGCGCCCAATAATTTAACTTTTTTTTAACAAAATGAACTAACCACCAAAAATGGAATAACCCCCAAAAAAATAAAAAGGCAATAATGTTCGAACTGTGTTAATTTTATTTCATTGGCGATTTTTTCATAATGAAATAATCTCAATATTTATAGATTAAATAAACCCCCAATAATTAAATTACCGTCAAACATTTTTACATCATTTCTTGGATGTTATTTAATTTTTCTCTTTGGGGTTATTTCAAGGGGATTATCCGTGGCGCTGATAAGTATGTACATCTGCGATGATATTTTTAAGAGAAATTTTACAAATTTTAAAGGACAACTAAAATTAAGGTGGCACGCGAGAAATTTTTACAAAAAAAAAATCCCCGTTTCTGGCACGCAGCGAAAAAAGTCTTGCCACCCCTGGTATAGGCTGTGATTGAGAAAAACTTCAATTAACAACATTCCCCGCTATGCCGACTGTTGTTAAGAGGTGATACTACGAGAGATATCCTGTGCAGATGGCTGCCGGTTCGATACCCGGACATGGCAATACAAAAAAAGTTTTTCATATAGAGACAAATTAACAATTAAAAATTTGGGTGAGACGAAACTGCGGCAATCTGGTGATTCCCTTGTGTCTGTTAAATTTTTCAATAAAAATATTTTATTCTTCCTATAAATCAGCTTTAGATAAAAATTCTTTAGTATTTAATTCTAATATTAATTACGATTGTCCTATGCGATGGTTACAAATACTTAACTAAAAAAGTATTTTTGTTAAACAATATATGTACATATTATTTTGAGTGTAAGTTGAGCATCAACACATCCTTCATAATGATGTGTATGAGGATATTTAATATTAACTTGTTACCTATTTGCATGCGGATATTCTGCATAGTGTTTTGTTTGAGTTTTAGAAGATGACTTAAGAAAATATGTTAAAGTAAAGCTTTGTTTAGTTGTCTATGGTCAAATTGTTTAAAACTTTTACTAACACTATGTTTGACCAATCTTTATAAAACTACCTACACAATAACAATATGTTATAGAAAATTATGTATATCATGTATTTTGTGGTAATTCTTATGAAAGATGTTTTGTAACAAAAAAAAAAAAACTTAACTGTGAGTTGAGTTTAAAACTTTGACCTAAAGTTTTTATTAGTGTGTCATATTATGTAAAAAATATAATTAATAATTGGTAAGCTTTCAAATTATATCAATAGTGAAAAAAAATATAATTAATAATCATTAGTGAAGTTTATATTAATTTTTTGTACCAAAAGTTTGTATCAAAAAGTTTCATATTAATGAGGAGATAATGACTATAATAATAAAGTACAAGAAAATAAGAAAAAATTAATGTATCGTGATTTGCGATGAAAGGAATATCCAATATTTGAATTTGTTCCTTTTGTAAACAATTCATGTTACTTAATTTATCAAAAAAATTTTCAATTTTCTATTTTAGTTTTAAGTTAAAATTCACTAAAGCTGGAAAAGATTGACTTTTTTGATACCTAAAAATTAAGGAGTCTGTGACAAATCTTAAATTACAAAGCCCAGATAAAACCATTCAGAAATATAAAACGTATATTTTGCAATCAATTTTAACGAAGTTCTAGATAATTGACGTGCAAATTCCTAAAAAAATAACGATTTTAAAATATGCATGTTCAAAAATTTATTTTATTTCCTTTTGCCATAGTAAATACATATAAAATAAATTTGAAATAAAAGACATATAAAATTTGTGTTCCAGATTGAATTTTTTGCAAATGTTGATGCAGAAGTTGTGATTCTTTTGACAAAATTAATTTAGTGGAATATGAATTTACGTCATGTGTTAAGATTTTGCAAATCGGATTAAAGGATTTTATTAGATTTGCAAAATAAAAAAATAAGTGAAGTTTTCACTTTAAGTGCAATTATATCCTAGATCCTTTACCTAAGCAAAATTAGTTGATATTGTCCTAAAAGCCTATATTTTTAAAACTTATTAAAAATTATCCGTGGTTTAGTCAGGTATATGAATAGATACGAAATTTTAAAGAGATTTACTTTTAATCATGGATTTTCTTTTAATCAGTGCTTCCAACAGCCCTGCATTAGGCCCCAGTATAGGACACTGCGAGTATGCAAAAAAATTCTAAAACTTACCAATTTTCTATTCATGTACATTCATAAAAAAAGGCCGTACAAGTAAGTCAAAATTGTGCTGGCGCAAATACATGTACTATTTCCTGTTATTTTAGCAGAATTTTGATCTATTTGTACGGATTTTTTTTACAGAAAATAGCGGAAAAATTAGCGCAGCTTAATCAGAACGCGTTTAACCGACTTTTGTACTAACTAACTTACCCAACAAAATCTTCGGTTACCAGGTAAAGCGAAATGAAATAAGAAATCAAAAATTGTAAGTACTTACACTTTGGGCAAATAACACATTATTTTAACATGTGAGTGTAATTGGAGGTAAGTGGTTGCCTAAAGCTTACTCAAATAAGTTATTACGAAGAAAGTACTGAAATAGGTTGTTGCTTGTAACATGTAATAGGTACGCAACCAGCAAAAAAAACTGGAAATAATACTTTAGAAACTACTTCTTTCACTGCTTCACAAGTATCCGTTAGTGTAATTTTACAACTTTTTTAGAAGTTATTCTGAACAACTTCAAAAAATCACTTAAGTATTGCCTCTAAAGAGTAATTGCTCTAAAAGAGATCATAAAAAGAGATTTTGGTATCATTTGGCATTTCCAAACAGGGGGTCGGGGGTTCGATTCCCGACGCACAGTGGTGTAAAATAAAAAAAAAGTGGAAATAAGTATGGAACTTCTAAAGTACTAAACGTATTTGTCTGAAAATTGAAATGACTGTTGTGGAGAAGTTAGATTTTCAGAAGTCTGTAGCTGAACCAGGGACGGAGCTACAGGGGCCGAAAGGGGTATGAAACACTTTGTGCCGCTTGTATCTTTCTTAAATACCAACCGATTTTAATGATTTTCACATTTTTGGATTCTGCTAAATAAGACAAAAAAAAAATACATGATCATGCATGCTCATGCGTGTTCATGTATGTTCATGCATGTACATACATGTAGATATTACCTCAAATTTCGTTAATGCACACGTATGCTCATATATGATTCATGTATGGAGATTTATGTATACATGTATGCTCATGAATGCATGTTTATGAGCATGCACTCACATACATTTAACCTGTATGGATCCATATATGTCGATTTTTAGCTGGGTTGTTAAATTTAACAAAAAAAAAGTGTTAACATTTTTAAGCCAAAAAATAGGAATAAATTTTGTTAAAGTAACAAATTTTTCTGTTCAGCAAACAGACTTATTATTTTGAGTGTAGGGTTTGCCTTTTTAAATTTTTCCTTATATCTGTGGCATTTGCAGTCGGAGCATAAAGTATGATACATTGATGTTTTTGCTCTGAGGGCCATTGACCTCAAGTATCCCGTTCTAGTATTTACCCATCAGATCTCAGTTCCTACCCTAAGGTACCACCCTAATATCAGAAAATTAAAGCTCGCAAAAAATCTTTAAACTTTTGCTAAGGAAGTTCTTCGATAATTCCAGCAGAAATTAAAAAAAAAATTTTTTAATGACGAACCTAGGTCGCCTTTTGAAATTTTTTTTCATTGGGTTTTTTCTTCATAGCAAAACATTGGTCTCCTCGGGGCAAAAAAATTCCGACTGTAAATGCCGAAGATATAACGAAAAATTAAAAAAAAAATTTCTTAGTAATTGCCTTGCAAAAATACTTCACATTCGAAGGTGTACCGCGCACTTTTTTTTCTGCCTGTAAGGTGGTACGGTCTAGTGCAGGGGTGGCAAGGCTTTTTTCGCTGCGTGCCAGAAACGGACAATTTTTTTTTGTAAAAATATCTTGTGTGCCACCTTAATTTTAGTTGTCTTTTAAAAGTTCTTTTTTAAAAACTTTTAAAATTTCGAAAATTTCTCTTAAAAATATCATCGCAGATGTACATATTTATCAGCGCTACGGATAAACCCCAATGAAATAACCACCAAAGGGAAAAAATAAACAACATCCAAGAAATGCCGTAAAAATGTTTGACGGTTATTTAATTTTTGGGGGTTTATTTATCTTTAAATATTGACATTATTTCATTATTACTGCCTTGGGGGGTTATCCCATTTTTGGTGGTTATTTCACATTGTTAAAAAAAGTTAAATTATTGGGCGCCATTAATTATTTACGTACGTAAGAAACTATTTGAAAAATGTGCTTCGGGTAAAAATTTGATTTTGCTAAAATAAATCGCCCGGTTTTTGTCGTCATAATAATGAATAAAAAGTGAATATTATAGATTTGAACAGAGAAATTTCTGATTCAGTTGAAATGGCTCTGCGCAACACGATCAAAACCCAATTTCAAATTCCAACAAAGGAATTCATTATGAAACTTATTTTCAGCCTTTATTTCATTGAAGGTTATTTCGTAACACCTATTTTCCCTTAAAAAAAACTTTATTTTTTAGATCCAATTTTGTTACACGTTTTTTTCCATTTTTGTGCAATTTTCTGGTACTTTTTACTTCTTCGATTATGAGGCATTTCCTCATCGAAACATTTAAACTTCTCTTAATCTAGAATTTTAGAAATTTTCCCAGAATTTTCTGATAATCGAATTTGTGAGTTCTGTATTAACCATATTTCTTTAAACAAAAAATTGTGGCAATACAGAGATTTATTCATTTTAAAAGACGATTTACAAGCTCTATGAAAAATATCACCATTATGGAGTTAAATTACACATTTTTGTAGCGAAATTTAAAATTTAACTGAATTTTTGTTGATCTTATATGATCATAGCTAGAAGTTCATAGAATAGTTAGAATATCATAGTTTTGCCAGCCCTGGTCTAGTGTGTATCATATACAGATTCGTTACAGATTTATCTTTATTTTCTTTTATATGAATATTCAAATAGTATTTGGTAATTTTCAATTATAATTTAAAGTTTTTTTAAATGCCAACTGTAACTTTTTGATTTTATTAAAAAACAAATTGTAGCATAAACCACATTTCCCTAACAAAATTTTAATAAATTGTTAATGAAAATCAAAACTTGTGAAACTGTTATGCATAAACTATTGACCTTTAAATCTTTTAATTTTCATATACATTATATGTACTCGTATTTTGAAATGCTATAGCGCGGATACACTGAATATATAATTGTTTATTATAAATGCACTCAAACCAAGAAACAAAACTGCTGCTAACTCAATTTAATTACATTTTAACAATTGTTGTGTTGAAATACTTTTTTTAACAAAGATTTTTCTTAACGCTCTGATGCCGTATAATTTCGCATTGATAACTGACTGCAAAAAAGCATACAAATTTCAACTTATCGCTTTATTTAGGCGATATAGCGCAATCAAATCAAGTAATCCAATAATTTTTAAATAATTTTGGGTTTTGATAAAAATAACACTATAAGTAAAATAAAATGACATACCCGAGTAAAAAAGTTTATATATAATTATGTATATATAGTCATTAGACCGACTCACCTTATATGGACAGAAAAAAAGCAAAAAAAAGTGCCCCCTCAAAATAAACTTTGGTTTGTTTTATGAAGACTCCCAAAATATTTCGGGTTTAGGAATGAGATTTCACGAGCTGGACCGTTTTTAGAAAAGGTCGTTTTTTTAGTTTTTGGCAGAATATTGGTATTTATCTAAAGACAATATACACAATATTGGTATCATATGAAATGTTTTTTTCAGGCGCGTCCAGCGGTATATATACCATGTTCAATTAATCCTAGAAATGTCCTGTTTGCAAGGATATTATACAAAAAAAAAACAAGTTTTTGACTCTGTTGTATGAAGAATTTTGTGATTTAAATATCAATTTTACAAATCTTAATCTCTATTTAAGTGAACACTGTTTCAGGTTTTTTTGAAATTCGCGATTGTTCGTGTTTTATCAGAAATTCAATATGGTGTAGAAAATATGTTTAAAATAGGGCAATATGGATATAAAAACTTTCCTTTTGATAAGTAAATAATCTTTAAGTGGATATAGTTTAGAATTTTGCTAATTTAATACATTTTTTACGGTGCTCTGGACCAAATTTTGATAAAATTTGGAGTTACCCCAATTCAATAAAAAACTTTGTTTTTTTTAAGAGAAGCCACACTCCGGAAATTTTTCCTATTATTTAACGTGTTACTTCCTTTGGAAAGGGGATAGAGAGGAAGTGAAAGGTGGTTTACTATTTAATAAAATATTTTAGTAAAATACGCCTGTCTGTAATTTTTTTAAGAAAAATCTAAATATATGCTGACCCTAAATAAAATTTTATCATAATTTTTTTTCGCGAAAAAGATATTCCGCCAAAAAAAAAGCGCGTGCTGGATTTTTATACCCTACACCAGTATTTGGTCAGGGTATTATAAGTTTGTGCTGATGTTTGTAACACCAAAAAATATTGGTCCTAGACCCACCTTATAGTATACCGATCGGCTCAGAATTTTTTTTTATTTCGATTTAAAGATGTCCGTCTGTCCGTCCGTCCGTCTGTCTGTCTGTCTGTCTGTCTGTCCATGCATTCTTGTGCGCACTCTACAGGTCGCAAATATTAAGATATTTTGATGAAACTTGGTACACCGACTTATGTCGGCCCAAGGACGAAGCCTATTGATTTTGGTTAACACCGGTCCATGTTTAGACCTATTGCCCATAAAAAGGTCCCCCCAAAATTGGCTTGGTTACAAACTGCAGGTCGCAAATATTAAGAAATTTTAATGAAATTTGGTTCGCTGACTCACATTATAGAAAATTTTGACACATGTCCCATTTTAACCCATTCGAATTTCGGATCCAAACATTAGTTGGCTTTTAACCAGACTGGTGTAGGGTATTGTATAGTCGGCATGCCCGACTTTAACCTTTTTACTCGTTTTTATAGAATATCCTTGAAAATAGGACATGCCTGGATATGCTTGAACATGTTATATATACCGCTGGACGCGCCTCAAAAAAGCCCTTCATATGATACCCATATTGAGTGTGTTGTCTACAGCCAAAAATGCAAATTTCTTACAAAATGCAAATTTCTTACAAAAACTAAAAAAATACCTTTTTTAAAAATGGACCAGCTCGTGAGATCTCGTTGCTAGACCCGAAATATTTTAAGAATCATCATAAAACAAACCAAGGTTTATTTTGAGGGGGGTCTAATAGACATATATTGTTTTATATGATAATATTTCTTATGTGGTACCTTATCTAACCATATAATTTTGTATATTGTATTTTATAAAATAAGATATTAAGCATGTATGCTACATTAGGGTGAAATTTGTTTTTCAACTTGCAATTTAAGTTTTTTTAATTTTTTGTTAAATTTTATTTAACAAAGTATAAAAAAAAGTTCTCAACGCATAGATTTTTTTTTAAATATACCTTAGAGAATAATTCTACTGAAAACTACACATATCCCTCTTTTAACTTAGCACTGACGGCGTTCTAAATTTTAAAATTTTACAGAAAAGTGTGATTTTGGCCAATAATTTCGATAATATTATTAATTTTTCTTTTTTTGTTCAGATATCAGATAACTAAAATTCTGTAAATTTAACAGTTTTAATTTTGCTGTTATTATTTTCCTAGTATTTAGCAAAAAAAAAAAGCAGTTTTTTTGCAGCATCATTCTTAACTAATTTTTAGTAACTTTTTCTGCTATTTTTACAGATTTATTTCTATGAGTTTAATATTCAGTAAAATTTGGTGGTAATTACATTTTACAACAATTTTATTAAAATTTAGTAGCGGTTACTAATCTTCTCTACTAATTTCATTATAATACAAATTAGTAGGCTTGAGTTGCTAAAATTAGTAAAATATACCACAGGGCTCAAAATAGTTAAATTTCCAGTAATAACGAGTTTAAACTTCAATTTTACTTTAGTGAGAAATTATGTTTGAAAATTTATTACTCAAGTAAAGATTTATTAAAATTCGTACTTAGTGCTGACTATAATACTGCACCGCATTGGGTTGTGTGAAAAAGTCGGTGTTTAAATTATCAATCCCGGGAATTGGATTTCCAATATTGTGGTACCCAATTTTCTTGCTTTTGGATGAATCCTGCTGCTTGCAAACATTTTGAAATTACTGCTTGTAAGTTATTCGTGAGTTTGACAATGATTTTCATCGAGTAATGCCCCCAATTCGTCATCTTCGAACTTTTTTGGCTGACCTGGGCTGTCTTTGTCTTCCGTGTCAAAATCACAACTTCTGAACCGCACAAACCATCTCTCGCACGTTGAAATCGATAGAAAAAATTCAGGATAAGTTTCGGTGAACAATAGAGGTGCTTCAACTGCACTTTTTTTTTTTTAAATTGAAGAAGTAAAGTAAAACTTCCCGCAAATGATGCTTTGTTGGCACAAAATTTGACATTTTTGAAGCAAAAAAAAAACCTTGTTATTTACACTATTTCGTTCAATGACTAAGTGAGAAAAAATGAGAGATGTTTATCCCCCAAAATGCCATGTAAGTTATTAAAGACACAAACCATGTATAAAAGATACGCCCTCTGTTGTGAATCCCTCCCAATATATGACTATATGGAATTATATATAATTATATCGGAAGATTTTTTATACGGATGCGGGTGCGTTGCAAAAAAATTTACATTTACGGAACAATCTTTAAATAATCTTTAATCTAAAGGGGTGTAACTGGGCCAACGTTTTATTTAACGTGTTACTTCCTTTGGAAAGGGGATAGAGAGGAAGTGAAAGGTGGTTTACTATTTAATAAAATATTTTAGTAAAATACGCCTGTCTGTAATTTTTTTAAGAAAAATCTAAATATATGCTGACCCTAAATAAAATTTTATCATAATTTTTTTTCGCGAAAAAGATATTCCGCCAAAAAAAAAGCGCGTGCTGGATTTTTATACCCTACACCAGTATTTGGTCAGGGTATTATAAGTTTGTGCTGATGTTTGTAACACCAAAAAATATTGGTCCTAGACCCACCTTATAGTATACCGATCGGCTCAGAATTTTTTTTTATTTCGATTTAAAGATGTCCGTCTGTCCGTCCGTCCGTCTGTCTGTCTGTCTGTCTGTCTGTCTGTCTGTCTGTCTGTCTGTCTGTCCATGCATTCTTGTGCGCACTCTACAGGTCGCAAATATTAAGATATTTTGATGAAACTTGGTACACCGACTTATGTCGGCCCAAGGACGAAGCCTATTGATTTTGGTTAACACCGGTCCATGTTTAGACCTATTGCCCATAAAAAGGTCCCCCCAAAATTGGCTTGGTTACAAACTGCAGGTCGCAAATATTAAGAAATTTTAATGAAATTTGGTTCGCTGACTCACATTATAGAAAATTTTGACACATGTCCCATTTTAACCCATTCGAATTTCGGATCCAAACATTAGTTGGCTTTTAACCAGACTGGTGTAGGGTATTGTATAGTCGGCATGCCCGACTTTAACCTTTTTACTCGTTTTTATAGAATATCCTTGAAAATAGGACATGCCTGGATATGCTTGAACATGTTATATATACCGCTGGACGCGCCTCAAAAAAGCCCTTCATATGATACCCATATTGAGTGTGTTGTCTACAGCCAAAAATGCAAATTTCTTACAAAATGCAAATTTCTTACAAAAACTAAAAAAATACCTTTTTTAAAAATGGACCAGCTCGTGAGATCTCGTTGCTAGACCCGAAATATTTTAAGAATCATCATAAAACAAACCAAGGTTTATTTTGAGGGGGGTCTAATAGACATATATTGTTTTATATGATAATATTTCTTATGTGGTACCTTATCTAACCATATAATTTTGTATATTGTATTTTATAAAATAAGATATTAAGCATATATGCTACATTAGGGTGAAATTTGTTTTTCAACTTGCAATTTAAGTTTTTTTAATTTTTTGTTAAATTTTATTTAACAAAGTATAAAAAAAAGTTCTCAACGCATAGATTTTTTTTTAAATATACCTTAGAGAATAATTCTACTGAAAACTACACATATCCCTCTTTTAACTTAGCACTGACGGCGTTCTAAATTTTAAAATTTTACAGAAAAGTGTGATTTTGGCCAATAATTTCGATAATATTATTAATTTTTCTTTTTTTGTTCAGATATCAGATAACTAAAATTCTGTAAATTTAACAGTTTTAATTTTGCTGTTATTATTTTCCTAGTATTTAGCAAAAAAAAAAAGCAGTTTTTTTGCAGCATCATTCTTAACTAATTTTTAGTAACTTTTTCTGCTATTTTTACAGATTTATTTCTATGAGTTTAATATTCAGTAAAATTTGGTGGTAATTACATTTTACAACAATTTTATTAAAATTTAGTAGCGGTTACTAATCTTCTCTACTAATTTCATTATAATACAAATTAGTAGGCTTGAGTTGCTAAAATTAGTAAAATATACCACAGGGCTCAAAATAGTTAAATTTCCAGTAATAACGAGTTTAAACTTCAATTTTACTTTAGTGAGAAATTATGTTTGAAAATTTATTACTCAAGTAAAGATTTATTAAAATTCGTACTTAGTGCTGACTATAATACTGCACCGCATTGGGTTGTGTGAAAAAGTCGGTGTTTAAATTATCAATCCCGGGAATTGGATTTCCAATATTGTGGTACCCAATTTTCTTGCTTTTGGATGAATCCTGCTGCTTGCAAACATTTTGAAATTACTGCTTGTAAGTTATTCGTGAGTTTGACAACGATTTTCATCGAGTAATGCCCCCAATTCGTCATCTTCGAACTTTTTTGGCTGACCTGGGCTGTCTTTGTCTTCCGTGTCAAAATCACAACTTCTGAACCGCACAAACCATCTCTCGCACGTTGAAATCGATAGAAAAAATTCAGGATAAGTTTCGGTGAACAATAGAGGTGCTTCAACTGCACTTTTTTTTTTTTAAATTGAAGAAGTAAAGTAAAACTTCCCGCAAATGATGCTTTGTTGGCACAAAATTTGACATTTTTGAAGCAAAAAAAAAACCTTGTTATTTACACTATTTCGTTCAATGACTAAGTGAGAAAAAATGAGAGATGTTTATCCCCCAAAATGCCATGTAAGTTATTAAAGACACAAACCATGTATAAAAGATACGCCCTCTGTTGTGAATCCCTCCCAATATATGACTATATGGAATTATATATAATTATATCGGAAGATTTTTTATACGGATGCGGGTGCGTTGCAAAAAAATTTACATTTACGGAACAATCTTTAAATAATCTTTAATCTAAAGGGGTGTAACTGGGCCAACGTTTTTGCGATTGGGCAGGTGACCGAAAGTGTTCTAAACTTAACAATATGCTAAAAATAAATAAATTTACAAAATGTTGCAGAATTTCAATAAAATTCAGTTTTAACCAATTTTTTCGTTTTTTTTTTGATATTTACTACCCAGCAACATTTTCTGTTCCAAAGAATCAGATGTAAAAT
The DNA here is from genome assembly GCA_949987735.1 of Leucophora obtusa. NCBI lineage: Eukaryota > Metazoa > Arthropoda > Insecta > Diptera > Anthomyiidae > Leucophora > Leucophora obtusa. The sequence goes on from OX465297.1 coordinate 117,341,469, forward strand.
AACTTATTTTCCTTCGTAACGCCTTTTACTGTCGATTCTAAAGGCAAACATACACGTTCAATATTATTGATAAATTTTTTTAAAATCAATCAACCAGAACCCAGCAAAAAATACTGCTTCCTTGGAAGTAGGTTCGTCACGGAAAGAAAATAGTGTAGCGCTTGCATTATTGCTGATATAAGGCATGATTTTTGTTTGAGATAGCTCTCGTGAAAGCACTTGTTTCGATATCCGATATGCGCTTCTATCATAGCTCCAAATAATGGGATGAAATCACAGCTTTTAGCTAGTAAATTCGGTTATCATTGTCATTCTTTCGTGCTTTGTTAGAGCGATATTGCCTTTTTTAACACACTACTGCAAGCTATAAATCCTCAGAAGCAGTAAACGAAGCAGAAAAGAAGCACTAATCATTTTTACCGCTTCCGAATTTCTGCTGGGTTTAAAACTAAAATGTTCTGATTGGTTGATTTTTGAAAAATTTATCTATTATATTGAACGCGTGTGCCCTACTTAACAGCGATTATTTTTGTTTGAAATTGTCCCAAGAGGTACAGCTCCTACACAGAAAAAACAGAAGAATTTGTAAAAGCAATCACATTTTATTTTAAATTGAAATTTTATTCCCAACAAATTTTTTGTTTGAAATATTTGTTACCCGTTTATAAATTGTTATCTTTCATATAAAAAGTGTTTAAAACCAAACAAACATACACGTTCAATATTATTGCTCCATTTAAAATCCACCAATGAGAACAAAGTATTAAAAAAAATGTTCTGATTGGTTGACTTTTGAAAATTTGATCAATAATATTGCACGTGTATGCCCTACTTTAAAAATAACAATTCAAAGTTACAAAAAAAAAAGAAAACCTTTTTTGAATTTTCTAATTTCTTTATTGGTGCCTTTCTAAAAAGTTTTTTTGTATTTAGAAATTTGGTATGAGAAAGGTGTTTAAAAATTTAATTAGAATTTTGTAAATTATTTCTGTGTATATCCAGTTGCCATAGAATCAGTCCTGAAACTAGTTCTAGTACTAATCCTCCGTCATTTATTTCTTACATTTAAGTAACGTGGAATTGATTCCGGAACTAATTTTGTGGAATCGGTTCTAGTAAGATCAATTGCAGAATTGGTATGGTTGGCAACTCACAATATATTTTACATAACCGATTGAGGTTTATTTGAAAATTATTTAATAGGTAAAGTTTGTTTTCAATTGAAGAATCTTGAAAACTATTTTACCACACATGCTTCCCTTTATAACATATATATTTAATAACATTATTACAAAGAGTATTTATCCTCAAAATTGGAAATATGCTAAAATCATACCGACTCCAAAATCAAACAAAGATTATCGTCCAATTGCCATATTACCATATTTATCTAAAGTTTTTGAGCGGCTACTACATCAACAAATGACTAAATATATTAATGATAATTGCTTACTAACAAGTCGACAATCAGGTTTCCGGCCTAAACACAGCTGCATAACAGCCCTCGTAGACGTGTCTGAGGAAATACGTAGAAGTGTTGATAGAGGTGAAATTTGTTTCCTAGTCTTACTAGACTACTCAAAAGCATTTGACATGGTGGACCATAACATTCTCTGCCTAAAGTTGCGTACAATATTTAATTTCTCTTACACGTCTGTTCGTTTGATATCTTCATACTTGGCGGATCGTCGCCAGTCTGTCTTCGCGGACAATAAAACATCACGCGAGTTACCGGTCTTAAGGGGCGTATCGCAAGGTTCGATACTTGGGCCTTTACTCTTCACAATCTATGTGAATGACCTTGCACGACAATTGTCGTATTGTAATATCCACATGTATGCAGATGATGTACAACTGTATATTAACAGTAACATAGGTGGAATAAACGATTGTATTGCGAAACTTAATATGGATTTGGAACACATTCAAGCATGGGCAAATGCAAATGGTTTATGTTTAAATCCATCTAAGTCTAAATATTTAATGATTAAGAAGAAAACTCTGAAATTGTCTTTTGAACCGATGTTAACCCTGAACAGTCAGAGAATTGAAATGGTCTCCACTGCCAAAAACCTTGGTGTAATTTTTAACAACACACTTACTTGGTCTGATCACATAAATATTGTCGCTGGAAAAGTTTATTCAATGCTACGTACTTTATGGCACACCCAGCATATAACTCCACTAAACATTCGCATATTGCTTGCGAAAACCTATATAATGCCAACATTACTATACGGCTGCGAAATGTATGCAAGTTGTGATACTAAAAGTAGTAGAAAACTTAAATCTACTTACAATGCCATTCTTAGGTATGTTTTCAACTTAAGAAAATTTGACCCTATCTCTTCCTACTCAAGAAAACTTTTTGGGGTCTTTTGAATATAAGAACTTTGATCTTGTTACAAAAAATTATATATACCCAGGAGCCATCATATCTATTTGATAGACTTCAATTTTTGAACTCCCAAAGAACCAAGGACATTAACCATATATTGTTTCAAAATTCTGTATCCAAGTGGCAATTTTATGTTAATTCAATACGTCTTTGGAACTCATTACCATCATCCATTCAGTTTATAAGCAACGCATTGCATTTTAAGAAAAAACTTTTTGAATTTTATAGTTAAATGATAGTTTAATACATTTATTTGCCCTGGTGTCTGAAATATTGATTTTGTTGTCATTTATTTATTTTTTGCTTGGTCAAATGAAAATTTTGTTTTTATTCTTATTATTATTGTTTTTAATGTTAGTATTATTGTTTTATTATTATTATTATTATTATTATGTTATTAAATATTTTTATCTAAACATATCCCTTCATACATTTTTTTAACTAAACGTTGTAAAAATCCATTACTATAATCATAAGATTGTAAATCTTGTTGTTTTGGAAACCAATAAAAATTAAATTAAATTAAATTAAATCACTTAAAATAGATGGAAACATATTGTTTAACTTTTTGTACAAGTCAATGGAAAACAAACTACAACAAATACGTATCGTCTATAGGAGTTGATATTTTCAGTCAAATCTTCTATTTTTAGTTTTCTATTTTTAGAAAAAACAATTTAAATAATTTAGTTGTTTTCTGTTTTAAAACAAAAAATTCTAATATTTTCGGTTTTCTTTTCTGTTAAAATATTTTGTTTATATACAAAATTATTTCAATTCAAATTACAATAAATTCTTTACTCATACACACAAACATAGTCAATAAAAATATGAACATGAGCGTTGTGTATGGTGTAGTGTTTTGAAAATTCAAACAAAAAAAAAAAAAAAAACTTTCAAATATGAAAAAACAAACTACAAAATCGTTTTTTTTTTACTTTTTGTCAGTTAAAAATTGATGATTGTTTTAACAAAATTTTCAATTATTTTTATTTCTTTTATGGATTGTTTCAACAATGTTTGAAAATAAATAGCAAAATCGTTTGAATACAATGAAAAATCAGTGGTCCTTTTTTAATTGTGTTTTCAATTAATTTAACATGTATTTTAGGTTGTTTTTAACGATAAAATATTCTGAGTCTGGTTCCAAAATATTTTCCTAGGTAATTTACTAAAATATTTTAATTTGTATAAATTTTTTTCTTAAATGACAGACGTACACTTTTGAGTGCAGTAGTAGTCCGTTTTGTTTAAATTTGCAGTATATAAAAAATATTCGCTTATCTTGATACTCTCTAAATTTATTTAAATTCTTTATTTGATTAAAATTAGAAATTTAGCTTGGATTCAATATATTCTATTTTGATATTAGAAACAATCTTTCATCGAATGTATTTAAAAGCACGTATAAAAATGTTGTTTAATTTTCAGCAGTATGTACACAACACAAAATAATAATAATTATTTTTTTATTGACCATATAAAATTGATTAAATTAATTACACTTGCATTGATCGCATGTTTGTTAAATACGAGTATTATATACATGTATAGAGTTTATGGTAGACTATATACAACAATGCACATGGAAAGTAACATTTGTAACATGGGGTTGGTTTTTTTTATTTTGGAATGGGTACCAGATGGGGGCGGGAATATACAATAAATAAACTACTGTGATTATGTATGGTATTAAAAAAAAATATCTATAATAATTATAATAGCAGTTGTTCAAAATAGTACTAATATCTAATACATATACATATGTCTGATAAATATATAAATTAATGCATTAATATATAAATATACAAATTTAGATGAATTTTAATGTTTATATGTTTAAAAATGTTTTTAAATGTACATGAATATTTTATAAATTTTATAAAATAGAAAGCACTTAAGGCAATAATTCATAAATACTAAAAACTTATAAATCTACATGCTTGCATATTAGGGTTGCACTTAATTGTCAAAAGTTTTTTAGTGATGGCAGTTTTAAGGCTTAGCTGGCGTTTAATCTTAACATGATATAAGGATTTGAGACAATTCTACGATAGTAGGATAATTGGCAGTAAATTATATAAAGCAAAGCTTTAAAATTTCTAAGTTAATTGAAATGTAGACTCATAGAAATAAATCTGTGAAAATAGCAGAAAAAGTTACTAAAATTTTCCTGTTCTAATTTTACTACACCTTTTGCAATTGTAATTCAGAAAATATCAATTGAAATTCAAAAAAAATCAATTGAAATTCAGAATTTCCATTTGAAATTCAGAAAACATCAATTGAAATTCAGAATTTCCATTTGAAATTCAGAAAATATCAATTGAAATTCAGATTTTCCATTTGAAATTCAGAAAATATCAATTGGAATTCAGAAAATATCATTTGAAATTCAGAAAATACCATTTGAAATTCAGAAAATATCAATTATTATTCAGAAAGCATCAATTGAAATTCAGAAAATATCAATTGAAATTCAGAAAATATTAATTGAAATTCCGAAATCGACATTTGAAATTCAGAAAATATCAATTGAAATTCAGAAACCGTCATTTAAAATTCAGAAAATATCAATTGAAATTCAGAAAATATCATTTGAAATTCAGAAAATGTCAATTGAAATTCAGAAAATATCATTTGAAATTCAGAAAATATCATTTGAAATTCAGAAAATATCAATTGAAATTCAGAAAACATCAATTGAAATTCAGAAAATATCAATTGAAATTCAGAAATCGTCATTTGAAATTCAGAAAATATCAATAGAATTTCCATTGATATTTTCTGAATTTCAATTGATGTTTTCTGAATTTTAAATGACGGTTTCTGAATTTCAATTGATATTTTCTGAATTTCAAATGTCGATTTCGGAATTTCAATTAATATTTTCTGAATTTCAATTGATATTTTCTGAATTTCAATTGATGCTTTCTGAATAATAATTGATATTTTCTGAATTTCAAATGGTATTTTCTGAATTTCAAATGATATTTTCTGAATTTCAAATGACGATTTCTGAATTTCAATTGATATTTTATGAATTTCAATTGATATTTTCTAAATTTCAATTGATGTTTTCTGAATAATAATTGAAATTTTCTGAATTTCAAATGATATTTTCTGAATATCAAATGATATTTTCTGAATTTCAATTGATATTTTCTGAATTTCAAATGATATTTTCTGAACTTCAATTGATATTTTCTGAATTTCAAATGGAAAATCTGAATTTCAATTGATGTTTTCTGAATTTCAAATGGAAATTCTGAATTTCAATTGATGTTTTCTGAATTTCAAATGGAAATTCTGAATTTCAATTGATATTTTCTGAATTTCAAATGGAAATTCTGAATTTCAATTGATATTTTCTGAATTACAGTTGCAAAAGGTGTAGTATTTAAGAAAAAAATCTGCTAATTTCAGCAGTTTTTTCTGCAGCATCATTTTTAACCCTCTAACCGGCCTAAGCTTTTTTGCAATGAAATTTATACCATGTGTTCCTCACGAAAAATAAACAATAAGTTCTTCTACAAAATTTTTTTTTCGTTGCCTACTTTAGGCGATATGGGCCGAGATAGTTTAAGGTGAATCTCGAAAACTAGCGCATAAAAATTACTAGGTTTAGGCACAAATTACTTCTCTTACCAAGATGTAATTGCAATAAAAAAATTAAATTTTTTGTTTTGTTACTTAGGAGGATGTAGCGATTTTCGTTTTTCGAAAAACGCGAAATTGAGCGAAAACGCACCAAAACTTCAATATATATTATTCAAACTTATAAGCTTTGCTACCTATACCAAATATATTCTTTTTACCAAATTTCAGAAAAATCCGTCCTATCGTTTTGAAGTTAAGGCGATGTCCTTTAAAGGTATCCTTATGGAATCCTGTGCGTCCTTGGACCAAAGTTAGGAACTTTTTGAATAACTTAAGCTCCAATCTTACTTCATGGACACTATCAATTGTTTTAGTCAATTTAAATATGTTTTTAAGATCTTTGAAAATTTTGGTTGTTTTAAAATATTTAATTTTTGAAATTTTACGAAATTTTATCCAAACCGTGCCTTGTATACAAAAAAATTCTTCACAAAAAATATAATAAATTTTGTTTTCTGTTGAAAAAGCATAATTCCTTATTATAAAATACTCCTTTGGCGCATTTCTGGTCAATTTAATATACCCCGCCTGGAGGCGGGCTTGCCGGTTAGAGGGTTAACTAATTTTTAGTAACTTTTTCTGCTATTTTTACAGATTTATTTCTATTAGTGAACGCAACAATTCCAGTTACTAAATTGGTTATATTCAAATAGTTTATTTTTGCGATTTTTTATTGTTGCCATTTTTTACTTCAGAGTTTTTTTTAGTAATTTTTAGTTTTTAAAATATCAATTAAAATAATTTTCAACTTCAATTACAGTTACAGGACAGGCAAACATATAAGAGGTTTTTATATAAACTTATAAATTCTTTCTTAACTTGTATAAATACAAACCATATTTTTTTGTGTATGAATTTTGACAGGTTTACACCGATTACGAGTAGAATACGAGTTTATATGAGAGCCCCTATATTATTTTCCAGTAGATACATCCCAGTAAACATTCAAAAACTAAAAATTCAAGCGCTATAAAAATTGTTTGAATTCAGCTTTATTTTAAATGTTGTTTTACAGTAATAGAAAAAAAAATAAGTGGGCATTAAGTGAAAAATTAAATTCAGGGAATTAAACGAAAAAGTTAATTCTTTAGAGATTTAAACGCAAAAGGCAATTCCTTAGGGAATTAATTATTACATTATTTATAAATTTGTTTTCCAATTAATTTTAGGTTTTTATTTTCTATTTTTATTTATTTTTAGAACCAGTTCCTACCACCAAAAGTTATCAAAACAAATTCATGTATTAAGCATACGAGTATATGAAAGTTTTGACTGGTGACACCAGGACATTTTACTGAAACATTACAGGTATGTATTGAATTTTTTATTTAAACGTTTTTATTTTTTTAATTTTAGCATCTTTTAAATTAAAATTAGTGTTTTCTAAAACGGAAATGGAATTTCCTTAGATTCCTAAGATTACAAATGAAACTTTCTGAGTTTTAATTGATGTTTTTCGATTTTCATTTGATATTCCGAAGATAAAAAATAAAGAAGAAAACTTAGTGTTATTTTTGTTCGGTTTTAAGATCAAATATAACAAATCCCAAATAGAATTCACAATTTATTTTACAACAAATAGAGAACAATTTTGTGAAGAAGCTTTCCTAGAACCAATGGTTGATAATTAATGCATTTTCAAGTGCTACCAAGCACTGTCATCAAATTGTCTTCTCTCTAGTTTATAATGTAGATTTTAGTTTTTGTTATTTATGTTAACTCCAAAGTACAAAACATTTAGAGAACTAAACTCAATCATTTTTACTTATAAATTTCATATTACAACGAAAATCACATCCCAGCAAACAAAGTTGATCATTAATGACTCGGAAATGAGCTCCAAAAACATACACATTTTTCCACTTTTTCCTTTGAAAGTGGTCCGTCCAAAAGAGCCCCTTTTTTACTCAGAAATGACTCAGAAAAAAGAACGTATAAAATCAAAATTTTCCTCATAACATTAAATAATTTTGGAATCTTCTTTGAGTCCGAAAAATTAACCCTCATTTTGAGACAGCTTTTTAGATTGTAGAGACAACTTTTTGGGTTGTTGTCTGAGGGTTCATATTTTCTACCAAAAAAAGAGTGTTTTCAAAAAAACAATAATCATTTCTATGAGCCATTTAAGAATCTTATTTATGAGCGCTCCGAAATTGCTGGCTGGGATGTTTTTAACAAAGCTATTGTTTTTCTCTATGTTATAGTTGTTGCTATGATTAAAGCTGGTTTAGTAGTAAAGCAAACGTTTCTATGTTGCGTTTTATCATTCAAGCTTTTAATAATATTTATAGTGAAAATGTTCAAATATGTTTGAGTACTTTTCTGAATATTGGAAGAAATTTAGTGCTCATTTAAAATTAATTAGCCAAAACCCTGGTAAAGCCTTTCATCGATGAAAAAAGTTTGAAAATAATATAAATAAATTTTGAAAAATCACTGTGAGATTAAAATTTAATCTAAACGATTTTTATTTTTCTACACAGACTCCTTATTAATAATGAAATTTCTAGGTAATCTTTCTCTATAACGTTTAGTTTTCGAGATGTGGACGACCAAAGTTATATATATCTCGAAAACTAAAAGGTTAGCTATGTGACAAACTTTTTTGTGTATTGGTATGACTGGGGATCGAACCGGTAGCCCGCTAATGTTTTATTTTTTAAATTTAGATGATTTTGAGTCATTACAATAGTCTTTTCTAATTTATTAACTGTTAATATTTGTCTAATTTAATTTTCTAGTTAAATTTTCAAGTATTGCTAACACTTAATTTTATCAGTCTAAGACCAAAATTGTCTGGAAATATTCCGCTTAAGCTCACATAAAAATTCAGTTAAACAATTTTTTTTTTTTAAATGGTCGATGTTTTATGAGAGTGTAGAAACTCTGGAAAATTAATAGTTCTAAAATATTTGCCAACCGAACTGCATGTAAATAATGAACATACATATAAACACATTAGGACGTCTTACAGTGTTCACTAATAAAAAAAGGTCTGTTAAAATTTGAGTTAAAATTACTAAAAATTAGTTAAAAATTACCATGCAGGAAAAACTGCTGAAATTGGCAAATTATTTTTGCTATATATTAGTAAGATAGGAACAGTAAAACCAAAACTGTTCAATATACAGAATTTTGGTTATATTTCAGTTAAATTTTTATTAATAGAAAATAATAACTCAACCTGCTAAAATCAGCAAAAAAATTAGCTTACTAATTAGTAGCCTAAAAAATTATAATAAAATTTAAAATTTTCAAATTTTTTTTTCCATTTTTTTCCAATTTTTTTTAATGCAAACAACAATCGAGCCTATTGAATACAGCAGTTTACATTTTTTTTGGCAAATATTTCTGCTGATTTTAGCAGAACTGTTTGCAACTAAATTTTGCTTAGAAATAACAACAATTTGTAAATATAACAGCTTGTTTTTGCTATTTTTAGTCTACTAATATTTAGAAAAATTTGTTGCAGATTTGACAGAACAATTTGTCATTTTCAATTAACTAAAAATTAACTTTAGTATAACTAAAATTCTTTGATAGCAGATACTCAGATCCGAAATATACACTTATAGAAATAAACCTGTAAAATAGCGGAAAAAGCTACTAAAAAGTCAAAATTGGCTTTGCTGTAAAAATTGTTGAAATTGAAATTTTTTTTTTCTTTTTTCTAAATACTAGTACGATAAGACCAGCAAAAATAAAACAGTTAAATTTACAAAATTTTAATTATCTTTTAGTTAATTGAAAATAACAAATGATTCAGTTATAACCTGCAAACATTTGCTGAATATTAGTAGCCAAACAATAGCAAAAACATACTGTTATATCTACAAAATTGCTGATGTCAAAATTTGATAATTTAAAATTTTTTATAATTTTTTAGTCTACTAATTATATACCAGTTTTTATTAATTAAAATTTAACTGTAATATAATTCAAATTTTGTTTATTTAAAAGTTTAATTTTTGCTGTTCTTATCTTACTAATATTTAGCAAAAATATTAAACTTATTTCAGCACTTTTTTCTACAAAATTTTTACAGACTTTTTCTGTTAGTGCAATGTGTTTTTTTAACATCAACCAGACCCGGGGGATTTCAATTACAATTACTTGTAATTTGTAATTGAAAATTTTCAATTGCAATTACAAATAAATGTAATTGAAATTAAAAAAAAAATCAATTACTTTACATGTAATTGTAATTGAAAATTTTCAATTACATTTAGAATTAATAAATGTTTTTTGTTAAAATATTGCAAAAAAAAAATTGGCGGGGATAGTCGGGATAGGTACGGCTACGCATAAAAAGAATATGTGAAGTTGAGTTGATGCCTAAATAGCACACTCCTTGTGAACAACCTAAATATAAAAAGATGAAAAGTATCAAATAAAAATTCCCTACAGTGGAACCTAATTGTGACAAATCGTGTATTTTAACATATTCACGACTTTTTTTATCCTCTTTGTTAACAAATTAATTTACGAATATTTTATGTTCACCCTAATATATATTTGACTTGTTTAAAAGGCCATCTTAGAAATTACTTTGCAATAAATTTGAAATCATCATTATTATTATTATTATTAATACATTTGTTTTTAGGAAAAAAATTCTAATTATTTTTAGAAAAATTTTAACTTTTCAAACTAAATGTTACTAAATTAAATAAAATCAAAGTTTTTTTTTTTCAAAAATGTTATTTTGATTATGAATATGATAATATATTACATACATATGTAAGTTTAGTATATTATTAAATAAACTAAAAATAATAATTAAGGCATTTCTATTTCTAAATACACATACACTGAAAGCATTCTAAACAATTACATACAACAAATCACATGGTGTGTGTGAAGTTGCAAGTTTATACTCAAATAAATTTTTACTGCAAAAAAAAGATGAATAATTGCTATTATTAAGGAAATTCACTTTAGATTGTGTAAAATTTTTGATATATTATTTATTGTAAAACCGAACACCGTATCGAAACCGAATCCAAATATTCGCTTTAGAAAACTTTATTCAGGCGAAATCGAATCAGAAAATTTTTTAAAGTTTTTGTTATCAACATTTTTGTTTTCAATTTTTCTTAAACTAATGGGAAAAGATCTGTAAAAATTTTAGTTATACAATATTTCATTAATTGGAAATTTATTAATTTAATTCGAGGCCAATTTCCTTATTATGAACTAACATAATAAGTACTTTTTCCAAAAACTGCTATTTTTCTTCATCAGGATACTCTCCTGACAAATACTTTACAGAGTTTTTGCTTTAAAAACCTCTACACTTTCAGGATTGAAAAGACGATATTTTCGGTGATTTTCTAGGTCCCCTTCATCAGTTTCAGTAGTGCAATGCAATTTGAAGCATCAAAATCTCATATTAAATGTAGTCTGCTACATCAACAAAATGGGAATGTAGCAAACAATAAAATATGTTTTCGAAGTCTTCTGCAAGGCATAGCCAACAATAGAAATATTATGAAAGTTTTTTGTTTTTGTCTTTCATACCATCGGTATAAATAAATACAAATTTTATTTTTACCCTCTTCTTTGTTAATACAAGAAGGGGCAAAAACATTTTTTTTTCGTACTATGAGTGTTGCCAAAATGTTGGTTTTTAATTTTTATTTCAAAAATAAAAATTGTTTTTTTCGACCTTTTTAATTGATTAATTAGAAATTTATTAATTTAGTTCATACAATAATTAGTACAATAATCGAGTTGTTTTTCGAGTGTCCCAGTAAAAAAATTAGAAATAATGCATTAAAAACTACTTCTTTCTTTCAACTTCAAAAAATCACTCCTTTCATTTCTTCCAAAGTATCCGGTAGTATAATTTTACAGCGTTTTTAGAATTACTTCTGAGCGACTTACAAAAAATCACTTAAGTATTGCTTCTAAAGATTAATTGCTCTAAAAGTGATCCTAAAAAGTGGTTTTGGTATCATTTGGTACCGGGTTCGATTCCCGGCGGTACCAATATTTTTTTTTATTTTATAAATTTTTTTTGTAATATTTCTAATTGATTTGTTTAAATTCAATATTGTTTTTAATTTCTCAATTTTTAAAAATATGTACATATATATATATTAGGGTGTCCCTTAAAAATAGATTCGTCATTACACCCATTGGAAATGGTTCCAAATGGAAGAAATCAAATTTTTTTTTGGAAAACGTTTACCCGTGCCGAAAGTTGGGCGAAAATGGCCCATTTTGGAAAAAAGTGTATTATTAAAAATCCCAAAATTTGAAATTTAGAAAAAAATAATTTTTTATTTCATTTATTCATTTTATATAGGATCATTCAGATATCGAATTTGACTTCATCGGATATCATTAATCCACTTTAGCCTGGATTCCAAAATGACCCACGAATTTGAAAAAAATGCAAAAACGTGTTTTTTTCAATTTAATTAAGATTGGAGATGTCTATTGCTATTTGTACCATGTTATAGTTGCCCAAACAGAAATCGCCAGTGGTACAAAAAATCAAGCACTGGGTAACCACGGTGTTGAAAATAAATGACTCGGAGAACACTTATTTGGGACGCTTTGCCAGCGTTTGCAAAATGCGTTTTTCCAGTATTTGTTTTACAAAAATTTCGGTGGTTTATAAAAAAAACCACTGGCAAAGAATGGTCTAAGAGTGATATACCACACTCTAATAAAAATTCATGTAACTTTACCCCATTTAAAGTAGGTATTTTTTCTCCTACTATAATTTCAATAAAAATACATTTTTGTGCCTAATTTCAAATATTTACATACATTGTGTGTACATTAATTAGGCACAAAGTATGTAATCATACCTATTTATGTGCTTAAAAAATGTTTAGGAACATACGAATTTCATGTAAAATTACAGAGTTTGTGCTTAAAAGAGCATTCAAAAATATGTAGAGATACAGACGAAATGCTTACAACCACACCTAAAATATGTATATATACATTCCTGGTGCTTTATATTAAACCACCGAAATGATTCCCACTGCCATTTAAAGGATTTAAAAACAATAAATGTATTTTTAAAGGATATTTTATTAGAAATTGCAAATGTAAATTTGAAACAATTAAAAACAATAAAATAACAATAAAGTAACTAATATATTAATTAAATAAAATAATAAGCTGTATTCTCGCCAGAATTTTTGGCTCGCTCATTTATTAATTTGAGCAAGAGCCGAAAAAATGGCTCTTTCTCAGAGTTTAGCAGCAATTTGGCTAGCACGCCGTGTTAAAAAAAATAATAATAGATTATAAATTTAAAAAACCGCACTTAACAAATTGCAAAATAATGGTGGAACGCGAAAAAAGGCTTTATGGTAGAAAAAATTAATTAAAAAACTCAACCAGCGATTAACATTCTGTAAGCGAATATAATGATGCAAAAATTTTCCTTTTTGCAAATTTTATTTTTCTAGAATTTTTTTTCCCAACTAGCCACCACACTTTGTTGTATGAAATGTGTATTATAGTCCCTACATTATGAATTTAAAAGAACCACACTTAAAAAATTCCAAAATAATGGCGGAACGCGAAAAAAAACTTTATGGTAGAAAAAATTAATTAAAGCACAGAATTAGCGATTAAAATTCTGCAAACAAATATAATGATGGACAAATTTTCCATTTTGAAAAATTTTTTTTCGCGATTTTGGTTTTGCAAACTAAGCAGCAATCCTTGGTGTATGAAATTGGTACTATAGTCCCTAGATTACGTATTAAAATAAAAAACACACTTAAAAACTGCATGATAATCGCGAAACGCGAAAAAGCCTTTATGGTACAAAAAATTAATTAAAAAACTTAATCAGCGATTTACATTCTGCAAACAAATGTGTTGATTCAAAAATTTTCCTTTTTGCAAATTTTTTCGCAATTTTTTTTGCGTTGCGCGATTATTTTGCAATTTTTTAAATGTGATCATGATCTAGAAACTATAATACCAATTTCATACGCCAAAGATTTTCAAAAATGAAAAATTTTTACATTATTATTTTCGTTTGCAGAATGTCAATCGCTGATAGTGTGTTTTAATTAATTTTTTCGCTGGTTGAGTTTTTTAATTAATGTTTTCTACCACGAAGTCTTTTTTTCGCGCTCCGCCATTATTTTGCAATTTATTAAAAGTGGTTTATTAAATTTATAATCTACGGACTATGGTACACATTTCATACTAGTTAGGTGGCTAGTTGAAAGTTAGGTGGCTAGTTGCAAAAAAAAAAACAAAAAATTAATCGGGAATAAAAAATTAGTTATTTGTTTGCAGAATTACAGCTCTTTTTTAGACGTGAGAATGGGTTTATAAAATGAATACGTATTAATCAATTTTCTCTCCTCTATCACATATCCAAATTTTTGCGAACTCGTTGGATGGCCTGAGCTTCCTTGTTAGCTTAATTTTTTTGCTCAAAATATTTTATTTTATTTAAAAGGTATTTTTGCGAAAACCAAATTTGTAAACAAAACTATCGTTCTCAAAATATATTTCGGATATAAAAATTTTCTTTTTGAGCGAATTTTTTTTTTCTTTTGTGTAACTTTTTTGCATCGATAAAATAGTGTTAGAGTACGCATATCAGCGTTATAATGGACTACGGAGATCAGTCACATTAGAGTGTAAGATGCGTTATTTACTAATTGCTAACCGCTAAGCTCTTATATAAATAAGAGCATACGCTACATTTTTCATCTTGAAGCTCCTAAAAGGTACTGCTATACTTTTGAGCCCATATAGTTTAAAAGGTCAAGGGCATTTTTTTAGCTGCTTCCAAATAAGAGCTTAAAGTTGAGCCGTTAAGATCACTTATTTTGTTGATTAGTTTGTTCTTCTAGGGAATACATATGGGATGATTTTGATCATAGGTTTTGATGTTCCTAAATTTCCTTCCCACAAATCTATAGAAAAACATTAGGTTATCAGAATTTACATCGATAAATAATGATGCACTTCAAAAAATTTAAATACCTTTAACAATGAAAAACCCCTGCAGTTTCACATGATTTTATTGTAATTTGGGCGCGACATCTGGCTTTTACGAATAACGAAAAACAATGAATTTATATTCATGTTTTGTTATTTTTTCAATAATAATTTGACAAATATTTTGTTACTGTAAAACATACATGGGACTAATTAATTATTTGGACTAATTAATTGATGATTTCATTACCATTGCATTGATATCAATTGTAATGAAATTATTTTCATTACCATTTTTTTAATTAATGGTAATGATTCTAAAAATTAATTTCATTGATTAATGACAATGATTTTAAATTTCATTACCATTGATAATGAATAAGTTAAAAAAATAATTGCCATTGACAGAAAAACGTAAAAATGGAGTAAAACTCGCTGAAATCGAAGATGGAATATGCTCATTCAGGCTCATGCTCATTTAAAATTAAATATTACTTTCCATTCCATTGTTATTTGTATCCAGGTAAAGTTTAACGGAATGAAATGGATCCTCCTTATAAAATTGTGTTTTATAACTTCCCCGGCCAGACCCGTTGTTCGTTTTCATTTGTCTGAATTTTTTTGTAAACAAACGGTTTTTAATCAATTGTAATTAGTTTTTTTATACATTAGTGTAATTTCATTACCATTAGTAATGATTTTTCTAATGAAAAATATTTCATTACCATTAAATGGTAATGAAATTTTTTCATTGTCATTAGTATGAACTAATGGTAATGAAATTTCAATGGTAATGAAAAATTCCCATGTATGCTGTAAAAAGTATCTACTTTTACAGAAAATGTGTTTATAAGTTGGAAACATGTTTAGCAACATACAAAAAACTGTATTTTGTGTGTATTCTTGTAGGCAAAAGTATGTAATTAAGTCTGTTAAACATATTGTGCTTAAATTTGCGCATTTTCTGTAATTTTACATGAAAAGTTACATACTTAATAGTGGTAATTTTACATGCATTTTTAAGAGTGCAAGGTTTGCAACCAGTGGTTATCCAGTGCTACCTAGCCAATGCTACCAGTTGTACAAAAACCAATTCACTGGTAGAGCAATTATTTTATAAAAATGCTGACGCTTCGTTAAAAAAGATTTGTAGTCAGGAGGTTCCGAGTTCAAATCCGGTTGCAAGGAAAACATTTTTATTGGATTTTTTTTAATTAAAAATTTTTTTTGTTCTATAAAATCAATTTTTTTGTTTGTGGAAAGCTCCTTTAAGGCTAACTTTTTTTTTGCTCTCCCAATGCTGGCATATTAGTTCCAAAAAACTGTTTGCCAGTGCTAGCTTTTTCGCACAGCCAGTAGTTGTCCAGCGATTATCACTTATTTATGTGTTTAGCTATCAAATATTATATGTCTCGTTAGCTCAGTGGGTAGAGCAATCGTCTGCCAATCTGACTGCCTGGGTTCAAATCACGGCAGGACCAAAAAAAATACATATGAACTTTTTTTAAATTTTTTTTGGAAAATATATTTCCAGACCACCAATTTATTGGTTTTGCCAGCGTTTTTCCAACGTTTAAAAATTTTGTTCCTCCAGTGCATTTCCGGCGCTTTTTGAACAGCCGGTCCTTTTGTCTAGTGATGTACTAATCATTTTGGGAATGGGAAAGCATTTTTTGCCAGTACTTGTACCACCTGTTAAAGTGCTTTGCCATCGCTTTCCCGTTTGTATTTTTCTGGCTGGGTGGTATTAAAGAAAATAAATTGGAAACATGATAATTCGAGTTTGAGTTTGGAGCGACTGCTTTCCAGGACATTTTACAAAAATTGCTCATTTTGTCAAAAATGTAACAAAATTTTTAAGTTTTCATCAAAGTTTACATAGTTTTCGGAAAAGTATCACTTAAATTTGGTAAGACTATAATTATCTTTACATTTGTTTAAAAGATCGTTAACCCTTAGTGGCTTGGGGTCAGAAAAGACCCATGAAACCTGATATTAATTATGACTACGATATTGTATAGCCAATAAATTCACAAAATAATATGTCAACTGGATAAAAATAATTATTTTATGTAACATGATCCATATGGGGTTAATTTTTATATTTTGGGCCAAAAACGACCCACTATGAAATTTGCCGAATAACACTTTTCATAATTTTGGAAAAAATAGCACTCCAAATGGATCAGTAAATCATTATTTTGTATTTTAAAGTAATAAAAAAGGTAATGACCTATCATTACTTGGGAATTCGAATGGTAATGACCTGTTATAAAACCAAATATGCATTTGAAGTCAAAATATTCAAAAATATGCAACTACAAATCGATGCCATTTTGTGCTAAATTTGATGATTCGGATAAATATTTAGTCCATATTATTTTTGGACTAACGAGAGAAAACACGCATTTGCAGGGAATTCTTTGCCCTAGTAATGAAGAGTGGGGTTACCCAATATTTCATATTACAGTGTGTGGTAAAATAACTGTGCCTTTTCTAGTAAAACATCCAATTTAGAGCCAAATTTTATTAATTTAAATTCGGATATGTTACTGTTGTTGCTGGTGATATTAAGGTTGGTGTTTCTGAGATAATTGGCCATATCGGGGATTTAGGGGCTTAAAAGTGCGGTTAAAAATTATCCCTTTTATTAGGGTTGGGGTGTCTGAGACTATCGGCCATCTCGGAGATTTATGTGGTTAAAAGGGCGTTTAAAAATTACCCTTTGTCTGTTTTTTTTTCAAGTTCGTCATTTCTTTCAAAATAACTATATACAAATATTATATTTTCGGATTTGGATTTTCAAGGGTCTATCACCGGTAGGTAAATTTTTTTTGGATACCCGGTGAAAAATGTTCATATATACATGTTCATATATGGTTTATGTATGGACACATATGAACAAATATGGATTTTATATGAACATATATGGAAGTATATGTGATTCCATATATGGAAAAAATTTCATATACAGACATATATGGAAGCATCTGTTATTTCATATATGGAAATGGCACTCATATATGGACAAATATGAAAGTATATGTTATTCAATTTATGCAAAAGGGACTTGTATATGAACATATTTCGAAGAATACATTTTTCCATATATTTAAAAGGAACTCATATTTGGATAAATATGGGATTATATTTAATGCCATGAATAAAAAAAGGAACATATGTAGCGCCTAATTTGAATGTCATACATAAATTTATATCTATCGTACAACCTTATAATAAAGGACAGCAACGTTCGCATGTATTCGCATATATTTAATAAATGTATATGTTCATATATGTCCATATATGAACATATACTTAGGTGTTACCTCATTTTTCGGATCCATACATATATGGTTGAACCATAAATGTTCATATATGGACATTTTTCACCGGGTACTTATTAGTTTTTTTTCCAGAGGCGGTTGTAGAGAATGTATTTATTTTCGTGCAAGTTTTAGCGGACACTTTTTTCTTTTTCGATATTCGTGATACTTCTGCTGTTATCAGATTTTTGCCGAAACCCTTTTTTTGGATACTTTTTGGAACAATTTGGCAACCCTGCGTAAAAACTTAGGTATTATGCTTAGCAAACTTATACATTTTATTCTCTTTGTATGCACAAAAGAAAAACTAAATAATCTAATCTGTTATCTTTTTATTAAATGTGAATTTTTTCATGCGAAAAAATATGTTTTTCTAGGATTCAATATAGACCCCTAGGAAGGCATCAAAGTCAATGGTACATTCATAGAAATAAATCTGTAAAAATAGGAGAAAAAGTTACTAAAAATTAGTTAAAAATGATGTTGCAGAAAAAACTGCTAAAATTAGCAGATTTTTTTTTTTACTAAATACTAGTAAAATAAGAACAGCAAAATAAAAACTATTCAATTTACAGAATTTTAGTTATATTTAAGTTAACAATTAGTTAATTGAAAATAGCAAATTGTATTGTAAAATCTGCAGAAAATTTTGCGAAATATTAGTAGACTGAAAATAGAAAAAAATAAACTGTGATATCTACAAAATTTTTGCTATTTTTAAGCTAAATTTAGTTGAAAGCAAATAGCAGTATATTTTGCTAGAAAGCAGAAATATTTGCTAAAAATTGTAAGCTGCCGTTTTCAAAAGGCTCGATTTTTATTTGCATTTGAAAAAAAATCGGAAGAAAAACTTTTTTTTTTTTTAGGCTAATAATTATTAAGCAAAAATTTTTGTTGATTTTAGCAAGTTAACTTGCTATTTTCCATTAACAAAAATTTAGCTCAATTATAACTAAAATTCTGTATATTTAACAGTATTCTTTTTGCAGTTCCTATATTACTAATATATAGCAAAAATAATCTGCTATTTTTGGCAGTTTTTTCTGCAGCATTTTTTGTAACTAATTTTTAGTAACTTTTTCTGCTGTTTTTACAGATTTAATTCTATGAGTGTATGAAGGTTTAATTAAAAGTGCTAAATATTTTTCGCAAATTTATTTTACACCTTTTGCAATTGTATTAAGCAAACTAACAAATAGAATTAAAAATTTTGATTTGATGTTCAGATATAATATCAATTGGAATTTAGAATTTCCATTTGAAATTCAAAAAATATCAATTTAAATTTTAAATTTAGAAAATATGAATCGATATTTAGAATTTGCACTTGAAATTAAGTTTAGAAGTTTAGAAAATATCAATTAAAATTCAGAAAACAATCAGTTTTAATTCACAAAATATGAATTGATATTTAGAAAACATAAATTGTAATTCAGATAATATCATCAATTACAATTGAAATTTAAAAACAAATGATATCAATTAAAATTTAAAAACAAAAAATGTAATGTAGAATGTTTGTACATATGTATGTCTGTTTGATCACTTCTGAGAGTAAATTATCATATAGAGACAATCTGACAATAAAATATAAACAATAATACAATTTAATGGAAAATCCCTGATGAAGCCTGTCCATAAAAAAAGGCAGAAGCTAGATCTAGTCTGATTTGCAAATTAATAATGTGTCTATAACTTTGAAAAAAATGTTTATTCTTCTTCTTAACCTCAAATCTACTTAATATGAATTTCAATTCATGATTTATGAATTTCAATTGATACGAGTAGTTTCTGAATTATAAATTATGTTTTCTGAATAACTATTGATATTTTCTAAATTTCAATTGATGACTTTCAATTGTCGCTTTCTTAATTTTAAATTAAAATTATAAATCTCAACTCATCTTTTCTGAATTTCAATTAATATTTTCTGAATTACAATTGACAGAAACGGTAAATTGATTGATGTCATATTAGTAATGACAACCATCCATTAAAAGAAAGCTTTATAAAAAAATCGTTAAAACTAAAAATAAAAAAAAACAGTTTTCCTCGCATTTCTTTTCCGCAGATTTTTTTTTTTTCAACAAATGATATATTTCTGGGTTTTTCTGCGAATAGATTATCGTGACAATTTTTTACACTTTTTCCGATTTTTACACGGTCATAATTATGGAGATTATACAAGATTCATCACGGCAATTGAGCACTTTTTTTACTTGTTTTTAAATTTTATGATTTTTATTGAAAAAAAAAGTATTTGAGTCTGTAAAAAAGCTTCCAAATATTGACAACTTTATTTATTAAACTTCTAAAAAGTTATCGTATAATTTTACACTGCTAAGTGAACATCCTTTTGAAAATTTTTAAAAGAAAACATATTGTCCTTAAAAGGCCATTAATATTTTTGTATCTTTTAGAAATTTTATTTAAATTTAATTTCTAAGAAATAAATATTATAAAATTCATGCAATATTATTGAAATTTATTCATCTTCATTTGTAGTAAAAATTTTTTGATTTCTCTTTTTTTTTTTTTTGGTTTTTATTTGGTTTGGATGAATGGTTTATGATTTGGTATGTAACTTAGTTAAGTTTTTTTTTGGAGTTTGGAGTATGTTTTTGTATGTGTATATTGGTATTAAACACAATTTCACATTTCACCACATAATCCTATGATTTAACAACCAAGACGACGACGACCATTAACACTATATATTAAGTAACATCTGAAAGAAGAAATTTAATTAGCACTCACTCTCACCTGCACTTCCAAAGCATGATAAGCTACAATAAGACCTAATAGAATCACAGTCGAAACCGATATTAATGTTTTAAGCGCTGTTGAATAAAAGGATGCCTATATCAGGGAAAGGAAAGAGAATGAAAAAAGAAAGAAAACGGAAAGAAAAAAATTAAATAAATATTTTGGTAGAATTGTTTTTGGTTGTATTATACACTTATGTATATATTTAAGGTGGCACTTAGGTACTTTTTTCATAATTTGTAGAAAAAATAGGGTAACTATTAACAAGTTTTAAATTCTAATAATAATTTTCATTATTTACTTTCACCCCACGGATTGTGGATATTGCAATATGCACCACCGATCTACATTGGGTGTGATCATGATTTCAACAGATGTAGAGGGGATCTGTCGAAATCATGATCACATCCAATGTAGAACGATGGTGTTCAAAAATATTTCTGATTATACTAAAAATATTTGTTTGGAAAGTAGGATTTATTTTTAAATTTTATGTAAAACTTCGAAATTCCATACATATGGCGGAAATTTAATTTGATTAACACCTTTTTCAATAAGTGCCACCTCGATGATAGAATGTACGTGAGTTTACGTTTTCCACTTACCTTTGTATATACACCAGCGCTACTTAATTCATTCTCGATAACCATCACAACAATTCCAAACATACCCATGACTAGAGCGTAATCACTTATACGTTTACGTTTTTCAAATAAAGCTTTACGTTTCCCTAGTCGATAACCGACATTGGGTTTGTGTTTAGCGGAGTTTGTTGAGGGCTTCCGGGATATATTACCGCCAGTTAAAGCACGTTCCTCCATATACCTTTATATGTGATTTGGTTTTTGGTTGTTATTTGATTACGAGAAAAAAAGAAAAAAAAAGAAATATTTCATATAATAAAAATTAATTATATATATTATTGCCTACATCCGCAAAATCGTAATAGTGTGTAAGTGTAGTTTGGTTGTCGTCCAAAATTTATATATATAATTGTTGAAAGCTAAAAAATTATACACATCCTTCATTGAATAAAAGAGATGTGTTTCACAATGGCAAAATCAAGTTTTGAAATTTTGAATGATATTATTAAGTTGTTGTGAGGACTTTATTAAATAATTGAGTTTGAAGGCATTTAGTTTTTAATACAAACTATCTTTTATTATTTTATATATATCACCGATATTTTGCCATTGATTGAATGATATCCTCAGGAAGTATGGGAACCACAAAAATTAAAAACAATTAAAAATATCGCCGCTGCACACCATGCATGTCTATATTACATTTATGACTGTTTAAATGTTACCGTTTTAAATACAACTGTTACAGTTTTAAATGTAATGTGGACATGCGTGTAATATTTTTAATTGTTTGTTGTTGCTTTCCATAAACCCTGAGGATGACATTCAATGAATGACGAAATATCGATGAAATATATAAAATAATATCGATAATAATAAAATATATTTTATATTATAAACTAAATGACCTCGAGTTAAATTATTTAATAAATTAATCAGTCTTGTAGGTCGAACACTACTTCTAATTTTATATCCTTGTGAGAACTTCAATTAAAAAAAAATATTTTTTTGAAGAATTTTTATAATTTGGCCTAGATAGTTAAATTCAACCCAGTTCTTTTAAATACCTTATTTTTTTTTTGTATTGCATAAAGTAATTGAGCGATTTAAAACCATAAAATAGTTTGATATCTTGATTGAAACCGTAAATAAAAAATTTATTAAAAAAAATAAATTTCTTACCTTTTTTGACGGGATTTTTTTTTTAATTTTTCAAAATTAAAAAAAAAGTCGAAATTTTTATATTTTTTAGTAGATTTGGGGTTAAGAATAAGAATAAACCTTTTCCTCAAAAGTTATAAACACATTAAATTTGCAAATCAGACTAGATCCAGTTTCTGCCTTTTTTATGAACAGGCTTCGTCAGTGATTTTCCATTAAATTGTATTATTGTTTATATTATACCCTACACCACTATGTGGTCAGGGTATTATAACTTTGTGCTGATGTTTGTAACACCAAAAAATATTGGTCGTAGACCCACCTTATAGTATACCGATCGGCTCAGAATTTTTTTTTATTTCGATTTAACGATGTCCGTCTGTCCGTCCGTCCATCTGTCTGTCTATCTGTCCATGCAATCTTGTGCGCACTCTACAGGTCGCAAATATTAAGATATTTTAATGAAATTTGGTACGCAGACCTACGTTGGCCCAAGGACGAACAAGTTTGATTTTGGTGAACATCGGTCCATGTTTAGAACTAGTGCCCATATAAAGGTCCTACCAAAATTATATTGTTTACGGTGCAGGTCGTAAATATTAAGATATTTTGATGAAATATGGTACACAGACCTATATTGGCCCAATAACGCAGCCTATTGATTTTGGTGAACATCGGTCCATGTTTAGACCTAGTTCCCATATAAGGGTCCTACCAAAATTATACTGTTTATACGCTGCAGGTCGTAAATATTAAGATATTTTGATGAAATTTGGTACGCAGACCTATATTGGCCCAATAACGCAGCATATTGATTTTGGTGAACATCGGTCCATGTTTAGAACTAGTGCCCATATAAGGGTCCCCCCAAAATTGGCTTGGTTACAAACTGCAGGTCGCAAATATTAAGATATTTTAATGAAATTTGGTGCGCTGACTCAAATTATAGAAAATTTAACCCATTCGAATTTCGGATCCAAACAATACACCAGACTGGTGTAGGGTATTGTATAGTCGGCATGCCCGACTTTAACCTTTTTACTCGTTTTATTGTCAGATTGTCTCTATATGAATACTTTCAGAAGTGATCAAACAGACATATACAAACATTCTACTTTATACAAACTTTACTTTAGATTGTTTTGTTTATCTTCTTATTTCCTCCGTGTCACCTTTTCGCAAATGTTGCCACATTGACGTATGCAGGCAATTTGTGTATATTGGAGACGGACGTATCGCAGTGTAGAAACGGTAATGACATATCATTATTTTTTGGACTACCAGTAATGACATATTACTGTATTATTATTTTAAAACATATAATAATGAGTTACTGATAATGACTTATTTTTATCATTATTTCAAATAGAAAATAATTTTTTAGATTTTTTTGAAATCTATTTTTAGACTCAATATTTTTTAAACACCACATATTTTTTGATTTTTTGTATGTTGGCGAGTAAGCTTCCTTGTGTGCAGCAGGTGAATTGTATTTTTATCTATTAAATATTACATGTCGATATAGCTCAGATGGTAGAGCTGTTGACTGTCAATCTGTAGATCCAGGTTCGATTCCCGCACCAGCAAATTTTATTTAAAAAAAAAATACAATAAAAAATATTTTTTTTTTATGTAATTTATTTTTTAGAAAATCTATTTTTAGACTCATTATTTTTGTCAGTACTGGTAAGCGCATAGAAAATGATATATTTTTTGATTTTTCGTTTGTTGGTGTGTAACGACAACTCATTATTTTTCGCGACATCGCCATATAAAGGTAATAAGAAATGTAATAACAAAAGTAACTAGTTACCATTACCAAGTATGTAGTTACATAACCACATATCTGGTTATGATTTTCTACACTGGGATGCTAAAACTTATTCCGTTTTCCCCCAAAACATAAATAGTGGCCCGTTTTTATTAAAATATTACTACATTTATAAAAATTATAATGCAGGCTTGCCATATGACAATTTAAGAAATTGACAAAAAAATTTTTATTAAAAATTTCAAAATCGGCTAACTCACAACAAATCAAAACTTCTTATATTTATACACTCAAAATAATAAGTCTGTTGACTGGACAGAAAAATTTGTTACTTTAACAAAATTTATTCCTGTTTTTGGCTTAAATAAAATAAAAATTGTTGATTTAAACAAATTCTTTTGTTAAATTTAACAAATCTAAATTTAAGTGAGAAATTAGTGAAACTACAGTTTTATTTGTTGTTTTGTTATTATACCGAGTCGTAATATTTGTTCAAATTAAGGTCTCGGGACCCTCCCCGGGCCTAGTTCATACCATCTAAAGTCATATAAGGACACTCCAAAAGTAGCAAACATTTTATCCGTTTTAGTTTTCGAGATATGGGCCATTTTATCAAGTGGAAAATTTTTATTAGAAATTTCCGAGGGTCCAAGGCCCCACCATGGTCCATTTTTGGACCCTTTCGTTGGGGTTGCAGCAACCGAATCAATTCGGTGCAAAAAATTCTGTTGCCACAACGGAATTGTTCTGAGAGTGTATGGTTAGGGGTAGTCGAAATTTTCGTCAATTTTCCTCTACCTCTCTCTTAGTTTTCGAGATATGGGCCATTTTAAAAAATCCGGAGGGAAAGAAATAGCGCCATATTTAAAACTTTGGAAACACTGGTGGCGCCATCTGCCGGGTAATAACAGAAACATGAAAATATTATATTTTAACAATTAATTCTGTAAAACTTAGCAAATGGGTTCTGCAAAATTAGTTTAAAATAATTTTGAAAATTAACACTCAAAATTAGTTAAAGTGCTGAGGATTTTTAGTATTGTGTTAAATAAAGATAACTAAAATCTTTGCTTAAATCAGTGTTTCAACAAAAAATTTGTTAAAAATTAGTCAAATCAAATTTGAAACCGGTTGGACAGATTTTTCTACTGACGTATTGTTTTAAGTGTATACTAACCCAAAATATTCATCTCGCGCACAGGAAAGTGCATCACGTGATTATAATATGATCCTAATGAACATAGTACACTAATAGAAAAAAGTCTGTAAACATTTTAATTAAAACTACTAAAACTTGGTTAAAAAAGACCTTGCAAAAAAAGCTGCTGAAATTAGCAGATTAGTTTTTCTAAATATTAGTAAGAAAGGAGCAGCAAAAAAGAAAGCTGTTAAATTTACAAACTTTAGTTATACTTATATTTGAGTTAAATTTTAGTTAATATCGAATAACAATTTATCCTGATAGAATCAGCATAAAATTATGAGGAACATTTAATAGGCTAAAAAATCACAAAAAATTAAAAATTTCAGTTTTCTCTTCATAGCGATTTTTCTTTAATGCGAATTACTATTTTTTTTTAGCAAATATTTCTGTGATTTTAGCAGGACAGAATGCTATTTTCCTTCAGCTTAATTTAACATAAATATAAAAAAAAAATTTGCGGACATAACAATTCGGTTTGCTATTTCAAGTCTACTAATATTTAGCAAAATTTGCCCCAGATTTTTCAGTATAATTTGTCATTTTCAATTAACTTAAATTTTGTACATTTTTTTTTTTTTTTTTTTTTTTATTAAATCTTCATTTATAACCGAGCCCTTAGGGCCTTATATGGCTAATTAAAGCTACTAAAAAAACATTTAACAGTTTTATTTTTGCTGTTTTTATTTTTAACAGTTTTTAGCAAAAAAAAATCTGGTGATTTTAGCAGTTTCTTCCAGAAGACCATTCTTAATTAATATTTAATAGTTTTGTTTCTACCATTTTTACAGGTTTATTTTTATGAGCGTATGATAATATATCTAGTGTTGCCCTGTATTAAACATATTATATTGAACTACAAGTTAAAATGAACAATTCATCGGTTTCACGATTTAACATGACCGAATGAATTTGCCAGCTGTAGTAACACCTTTAAGATTTGCAGCCGAACATATTCCCAGAACAATTTAGTCTTTAAAACGACCGTTTTGGAGCCCTTATTTCGGTTATTCTTGAACTAAGGACTCAAATGAACTATAAAAAGGGCAGATATAGTGTTAAAATGTTGTGAAGATCCAAACAATAGTATACAAAATACTGTATTGATCAACAAATTAAGAGTTGTGATTTTTTTAGATTTTTTCGGCGTGCAAACCTTTTGTGGCTTTTACCAAATTAAACTGATACGTTCATCTGAATTAGGATTGGGTTTCTTCTATTCCCTGACTTTTTAATTTCCCGAGACAGCGGGATTTTTTTTTTAATTTCCCAGGATCCCGGGAATTCCCGCTTATTGGGAAATAACTAAATCCGATCGCTGTTGTACTTAAAAACTCGATTTATATTAACACACATGAGAAAATCAATATATTCTGAAAGAAGGAATAAATATAAAATATCAATGTCTTAAACTTTTTCCAGATCAATTCGCTTAACCATTTAAACAGCGAACTAATATTTAGGTAATATATATGTAGAAGGCCATCTAATTTTAAAAAAACTCTCTTAGAAATATATTAACTAAATATTAATTCGCTGGTATTTTATTTTCAGCCCTGCTTTCAGGATATACTCGAATTGTTAATGGGTGCAATGGGTGCATGGGTGGACTGTTAAATAACAAATTTATTAAAATTAAATTTTAGAGAGATATAAAAAAAATATTTATAGACGTGTTTTACCCGAAATTATGGACCGTATTTCTTATTTTTTCGTTTTGCTTCATACAAAAATTTTAAATTTGAGATCTTTATTATTATTAGGGCCAGTTTTATAGACAGAACGAAGATCGATTTTTTGCTTAAATATGAAATCCAAAATTATTTTGGGATATTTTGGTTCTATGCAGATATTCAGAATTAATCGTCTATTACACTATGCGACAGTCAAAATCGGAATGGGATGAAACCAACGGGAAATCTTATATCGGTAAAAAACAAGTTATACGTGTCCCGGCGTTTCGCTGGGTCACCCCTAGGAATCGAGATATATCTTTTTTTTGACATAACTCGAGAACCACTAGTCCGATTTTGCTCAAACAAATTTAAAAAAATTAAAAATTACAATTTCTTTAATCTGTTCATATAACGTTTTTCTATATACTCAACAGTTTTGCCGGTAAAAATAAATGTTTGTTACCGCTACCATAAAAATCAATAACCTTTTGTTTATTACTTTTTTTTAATATTTTAAGCAAAAAATATTTTTTTCTTCATACATTTATTTTTATGTTGAGTATATAGAAAAACGTTATATGAACAGATTAAAGGAATTGTAATTTTTAATTTTTTTAAAATTGTTTGAGCAAAATCGGACTAGTGGTTCTCGAGTTATGTCAAAAAAAAGACCACCAAAGGTCAAATCGATATATCTCGATTCCTAGGGGTGACCCAGCAAAACGCCGGGACACGTATAACTTCTTTTTTACCGATATAACTTTCCCCGGTAGTTTGAACCCTTCCCGATCACTGACCCCTACCATTTGTCTCACAGTGTTATTATTCTTATACACTCTAAAAAATGCATTTAAAAATACTACTAAAAAGCATGTAAGTTTTCATGTAAAATTACAGAAAATGCGTGAATTCAGGCACATTGTGTTTGATAAACCTAATTACCTCTTTTAGTATACAAAAGTACATAAAAAATACAGTATGTTGAATGTTTGTAAACATGTTTCCAAATTTATAAACATAAAGTCTTTAAAATTGCACATATTATGCGTAAGTTTTTGTATTAGACATAAAGTATGTAATCATACATATTTTAAAGGGTACGGTTGAAATTGTCAAAATATTTATAAATACAAAAACGAAAACCATAAATTTTTATATTTCATAAAGAAAACAGCTCTCCATGTGACAAAATCTAAAGAACCATACATTTGGAACCTAATGAACGGATTAGTGACGAGCATTTGTATGCAGAACAAAAAGAGTATGAATAAAAAAAGTGAGTGAATTATTATAAAACCACGGAATTGTGCATCAAAAACATGTTAATTAAATGTGATAATAATTACGTAATTCTATTTATATTGCAGATATATTATGCAAACTTCTATTTTCTACACGAGAACAAGATTTTTAAGTTTTGGAACACATTTATTTATTCAT
The DNA here is from genome assembly GCA_949987735.1 of Leucophora obtusa. Classification (NCBI taxonomy): domain Eukaryota; kingdom Metazoa; phylum Arthropoda; class Insecta; order Diptera; family Anthomyiidae; genus Leucophora; species Leucophora obtusa. Next base: position 117,370,386 of record OX465297.1, read on the forward strand.
TTGCATTTGCAATAGTGATGGAATTTAAAAAATTACTTATATTTGTGTATTAAGCATTTGCAAATTTTGTATATTCTTCTCTGAAAGAGCCTTCAGTTTTTAAAGAGAGACGCACACCAATCCTTATCGAGCAACGGGAAACGTCTTTCACATGAAATAGATCTCCGATACTCAAAGATATCAAAAATATTAAGCAATTGCGATTTTAAAGAATATTTTGCCAACAATGTTTCTAAAAGACGGTGTACCTAAAAGTGGTAAAAAGTATATTGAATTTGCGCTTGAAGACTGTAGCATTTTTCTTGTAAAAAAGGTGTTTCAGCCTTATATTTGTTAAATGTTTTCTGTATATTTCAAATTGTTTAATAAAAATAAAATAATTTCAAAAAAATAACTGTTTCCCGTTTTAAATTTCCATAATGTACATCAGTAGGCATTAAAGATGTGGATTTACGCTTCTTATACTGTATTTTTGGGCATGAAATCTGTAAATTTAGGCATTTAAACTGTAATTTACTATGTTGCTAAACATTTTTTACTATTTTAGTATATAAGTTTACATACATTTTGCCTATTTTATTTACATACAATGTGTGTACTGATTTTCCGTTTACTAACAAAATGTAATTCTACCCTATTTATAGTAGGAGAAAAGATACCTACAATAAATAGGGTAAATTTACATGAAAATTTATTAGAGTGTATAATAGTTTAAAAGTGGGTGTTTTTTACTAAAATTTCGCTAAATTGTAGTTTAAGTTAACTGAAAAAGTAATTTAAAATAAACGAAAAATCACTTGAAAACCGGTCTACTAACTTTTCATTTATGTAAATCAAAATAATAATTCTTCATTTATTTCGTATTTTTAACTTTCAAAAAATTAACTACAAAATCCGTAAGAATAAATGATATTTAGTTTATTTTGTTTTTCCAACTGAACTAGAAATCTAAAAGGATTTCTTTTTTTTAATAAAACATTTTAAATAAAAATATTAACTGTAACAGAAAATCCGTATTTATATGTAATTTATTTTTTAAATAAAAGACAAGAAAAGTTGAAAAATATATCTCTTTTCATTTTAACTGTATAATCATTTAAAAATAAATGTACGGATAACTTTTTTAAATAAACTACAGCCAGTTACTGTAATAATATTTTCAGTGTATGAACAAATTCAAAATAATTAAAATAATTTGAAAAAGCATCTGATGCATTATTTTAAAAATAAATAAAATTGAAATAAAGCAATAGCAATTTAAATTTAAATACAATTATTTGAAGTAAAAAAAAAAAATCAAAATATTTATATCAGTTGGAAATCCGAAAATATGACTAACTTTTTCATTTTAATGCCGAGCTTTTTGGAGGTATTTGGAACTCAAATACTGAAGTTGAAAGGTTGTATATATTGTTTTATTTTTACAAAGATCATCATTTTAAATAAAAAATGTTTCCGAAGAATTTTTAAAATTTGTTTTCGGTTTAACTAAAGCTAGTTCAACATCCGAAAAGCTCGGCCCAAATAATATTTTTTGTTACTAATTTAGTTTAATAAATTTTAAATCGCATTTTCTAACCTTAAATATTTTTTATTTAAATCAATTTAAAAAAATCAATTTTTTAAATAAAAATAGAGCTTGAAAACTTGTTATATACTACACTCTAATAAAAATTCATGTAACTTTACCCCATTTATAGTAGGTATTTTTTCTCCTACTATAATTTCAATAAAAATACGTTTTTGTGCCTAATTTCAAATATTTACATACATTGTGTGTACATTAATTAGGCACAAAGTATGTAATCATACCTATTTATGTGCTTTAAAAATGTTTAGGAACATACGAATTTCATGTAAAATTACAGAGTTTGTGCTTAAAAGAGCATTCAAAAATATGTAAAGATACAGAAAAAATGCTTACAACCACACGTAAAATATGTATTATACATTCATGGTGCTTTATATTAAACCACCGAAATGATTCCCACTGCCATTTAAAGGATTGAAAAACAATAAATGTATTTTTAAAGGATATTTTATTAGAAATTGCAAATGTATATTTGAAACAATTAAAAACAATAAAATAACAATAAAGTAACTAATATATTAATTAAATAAAATAATAAGCTGTATTTTCGCCAGAATTTTTGGCTCGAGCCAGCTAGAATTTTTGGCTCGCTCGTTTATTAATTTGAGCAAGAGCCGAAAAAATGGCTCTTTCTCAGAGTTTAGCAGCAATTTGGCTAGCGCGCCGTGTTAAAAAAATAATAATAGATTATAAAGTTAAAAAACCGCACTTAACAAATTGCAAAATAATGGCGGAACGCGAAAAAAGGCTTTATGGTAGAAAAAAATTAATTAAAAAACTCAACCAGCGATTAACATTCTGCAAGCGAATATAATGATGCAAAAATTTTCCTTTTTGCAAATTTTATTTTTCGAGAATTTTTGTTCGCAACACACTTTGTTGTATGAAATGATAATCGCGAAACGCGAAAAAGCCTTTATGGTACAAAAATGAATTAAAAAACTTAATCAGCGATTTACATTCTGCAAACAAATATATTGATTAAAAAATTTTCCTTTTTGCAAATTTTTTCGCAATTTTTTTTGCGTTCCGCGATTATTTTGCAATTTTTTAAATGTGATCATGATCTAGAAACTATAATACCAATTTCATACGCCAAAGATTGGTGCTTAGTTTGCAAAAAGAAATCGTGTAAATTTTTTTTCCAAAATGAAAAATTTTTGCATCATTATTTTCGTTTGCAGAATGTCAATCGCTGATAGTGTGTTTTAATTAATTTCTTCGCTGGTTGAGTTTTTTAATTATTTTTTCCACCATGAAGTCTTTTTTCGCGCTTCGCCATTATTTTGCAATTTGTTAAATGTGGTATTTTAAATTTATAATCTACGGACTATGGTACACATTTCATACTAGTTAGGTGGCTAGTTGAAAGTTAGGTGGCTAGTTGCAAAAAAAAAAAAACAAAAAATTAATCGGGAATAAAAAAGTAGTTATTTGTTTGCAGAATTATACCTCTTCTTAAGACGTGAGAATGGGTTTATAAAATGAATACGTATTAATCAATTTTCTCTCCTCTATCACATATCCAAATTTTAGCGAAGTCGTTGGATGGCCTGAGCTTCCTTGTTAGCTCAATTTTTTTGCTCAAAATATTTTATTTAAAAGGTATTTTTGCGAAAACCAAATTTGCAAACAAAACTATCGTTCTCAAAATATACTTCGTATATAAAAATTTTCTTTTTGAGCGAATTTTTTTTTCTTTTGTGTAACTTTTTTGCATTGATAAAATAGTGTTAGAGTACGTATATCAGCGTTATAATGGACTACGGAAATCAGTCACATTAGAGTGTAGGATGCGTTATTTACTAATTGCTAACCGCTTACATAAATAAGAGCATACGCTACATTTTTCATCTTGAAGCTCCTAAAAGGTACTGCTATACTTTTGACCCCATATAGTTTAAAAGGTCAAGGGCATTTTTTTTAAGCTGCTTCCAAATAAGAGCTTAAAGTTTAGCCGTTAAGATCACTTATTTTCTTGATTAGTATGTTCTTCTAGGGAATACATATGGGATGATTATGAATCATAGGTTTTGATGTTCCTAAATTTCCTTCCCACAAATCTATAGAAAAACATTTAGGTTATCAGAATTTACATCGATAAATAATGATGCACTTCAAAAAATTTAAATACCTTTAACAATGAAAAACCCTTGCAGTTTCACATTATTTTATTGTAATTTGGGCGCGACATCTGGCTTTTACGAATTACGAAAAATAATGAATTTATATTCATGTTTTGTTATTTTTTCAATAATAATTTGACAAATATTTTGTTACTGTAAAAAGTATCTACTTTTACAGAAAATGTGTTTATAACTTGGAAACATATTTAGCAACATACAAAACACTATGTTTTGTGTGTATTCTTGTAGACAAAAGTATGTAATTAAGTTTGTTAAACATATTGTGCTTAAATTTGCGCATTTTCTGTAATTTTACATGAAAAGTTACATACTTAATAGTGGTAATTTTACATGCATTTTTAAGAGTGTAGCCCTTTAGAAAAACGTGTAAGTTCACACAATGTAATCGATTTCGTGTACTTCACTTTGTGTGTACTTACGATATGGGATATATGGGATTGTGTATAACAATTGTATATGAAATTAAAAATATTTGAATTTTTTCAAAAATTTTGTCTAACTTACATGCCACTATACTTGTGTATACTTACGAAGTATATTGGCTTGTGTGCCATTACAATGCGGCCATACCCTGGGTAAAGTAAGCCAGCTTGTGTGTAGAGTTTGAAAGTACTCGGAGATACTTGTGTGTACTTACTAGAACTCTCATAAAAAACAAAGTTCAGGGACCTGTCCTGGGATTTGTCTTGTGACATGTCACAAGGAGTCAATTTCCCCTTCCTATGACAACGCCATGTAAAAGTGACCAGTCTATTTCATATAAAGGGGCCAGTTCGGTGACAGTTTGTTAAAATTTCCCGTAGGGGAACTACAAACTAAGAATTTTATGCGTTAAAATATTTAAAATATTTTTAGGAATATGGCAGAAAATATTTACTTTAATTTAAGAAATTTGACATATTTGCTTGATGTAAAGAATCCCAGCAAAATCTTTCATTACCAAATAAGTGGTTATATAATGAAACTAAAATTTTTTACTACTTATAATTCGGCGTCAGTAATAGTTATTTTTGTTAGGCGAAGCCGTTTTTATAAGCAGTCTAGCTTACGCACGACTACTTATTTAATTATAAAGATAATGTGATATTGGTAACTATTTATTTTCTAACCACTAATAAGTATATGAATAAGGCTTATTATTGAACAACTTGTAGCCACTTATTTTTTAACTGCTGATCAGCACACGAATAACTAATTATTTTGATAACTACTTATTTCTTATATTTTTGTAATGCAGCGGGTAAGTGGGTGCACAAATTTTGTGCGTTTTTTCATGCAGCGAATATGGACAACTACTTACAAAAACTACCTTGTCGAACAAAAATAGTGATTTTTGACACCGCATTGTATGCAGTCGACCCTAATTCTACTGCTTATTATTTAGTTATTAGTAATGAGCACTCATTACTGATATTTTGCTGGGAAGCTAAAAATTTAAACTATATTTAAAAAAAATTACCCTTATTTGTATGTTAATTTTTTCATACAATTTGAAATTTCTTAATTTTTAGTTTACCAAATTCTTTTACAATTAAGATTTTTAACTAAAAAGCAGTGTTGCCAACTCCAGAAGGCAGAAAAGCACCGAAAGCATTGTAAAAAGCGAGTAACATTATTTTTGTTTGGCGTGGTCGTTTTTATAAGTAGACATGCTTACCCGCTCGCTTACGAAAAAATGAGAAATAAGTAGTTATGAGATTATAATAAGTGGTTACACACATGCTTACAAAAAGTTTAATTAGTGGTAGTTATCCGATTGCTTACTTGATTCTTAAAAATAAGGAGTTAGGCAAATACTATTAGCTTAAGGAAATACATTCAGAAAAATTTAAGTTTTCTCTAGTGTGTAATTTTAGGACTCGTCATAAAAATTTAAACATAAAACATATTTACATATAATAAAAAAAATTTAACTGTGTAAAATGTACTTATTTAAACTAATACGAGTAAGTCATCATTTTATATTTAGCAACAATGAATACAATAGGCCATTATTAGGAAGTCATTATTTTGTAATGATAAATGCAAAAGGTAATGATATAAATAATGCAAAAGGTAATGATATATAATTTTTGGTAATGCAGACAGTAATGAGGTGTCATTACCAATATTTTGCTGGGAAGTTGATAATAAAGCGCTTACATATCAATTGCAGCGATATCGAGTTTCTCTGCCTACTTTTTTTATTTAGTAAAGTGTAAACTTAATTTTAGTTCATACATTTTTCTGAGTATGTGGTTGACAATTTCTGTTAGAGTAGATTTATAATTATTCATCTAAGACCTGATTACTGAACATCCTGTTAAAATTAAGCTGACAGTTAAATTCATATTTTATATGGGAAAAGTGTTAGTTAAAGTCTCCTTTAGCTACTAACTGGACATTCTGTAATCCGGCCTAAGTATTTTATCCGAAAAATATTGTTAATTTTCTAAAAATATTTCTATTTCCTTATTCTTTATATCCAAGTTTTACTATTAAATAATCTTTTTTGTATTGGCAGCAACAAGAGTAAAAATAACATTGACACTAGATTTATAGATTATTATATAGAAACGGGTTTGACAGTTTAGGAAATACGTTCCATACTATATATTATAGTTCGTTTTTATATAAACATTTTTTAATCATAAAAGTGCAAATATTTTTAACATCAGCTGTATTTTCGACTTAACTATATCCGTTAACTTTCAAAAAAGCACAAAGTGCATAAAAACGTTTTTTAGACGAAAACTAACATATTACTTTTTGTATGCACGTTAACTTACGACGTGGATAATTATCAACGTTGAAAACTCAACGTTTATACATTTTCACACCTAGCGTAACTTCTTCGCGTTACTACCTAAAAAGTTTTGCTGGCGCACGTTCGATTATACCGGAACTATCATAAATACTCACTATTTAAAAAAATTTGATACTCCAATCAGTTTAATGTAGATTTGCTATAAATACTTAACGTTGATAGGTATGAACGAAATTACAGCTATCATATGCTTCGATTTTTATCATATTTTTCTGGGTTATATAGAAGAGGTTAATAACAGACTGTCAAAGTATTATATATATGGGATACAACAGTATTTTATGTTATAAAAACAACTATGAAACTAGATTTTTTTGATAAAAAAAATTCTTATTTATATTCTTTTTTAAACTAAGCACAACAAATCAATGTTAAAAGATCAAATTGAAAGCTAAACGAAGTCAAATAAAATATTTTCAAATAACAGGATGTGACATAAAATACACTCATAGAAATAAACCTGTAAAAATAGTAGAAAAAGCAACTAAAAATTAGTTAAAAATTGTGCTGCAGAAAAAACTGTTAAATTGGCAGATATTGTTTTAGTAAATACTACACTAATAGAAAAAAGTCCGTAAAAAATTTAGTTAAAACTACTAAAAATTAGTTAAAAATGATGCTGCAGAAAAAACTGCTAAAACTTTTGCTAAATATAACTAAAATTCTGCAAATTTAACAGTTTTCCTACTAGTATTTAGGAAAAAAATCTGCTAATTTCAGCAGCTTTTTCTGCAGCATAATTTTTAACTAATTTTTAGTAACTTTTTCTGCTATTTTTACGGATTTATTTCTATTGGGTAAAGCGCTTTGGGCAGGTCGCCGTAGTGGAGGCCTTTTTGCGCCTGCCTACAGGAATTTTCCAAAATCTATTCCTAGTGGATATCTAGGACAGAGGACGACCTTCGTACCAAATTTTAACTTCCTAGCTCCAGCGGGTGAAGCAGGCCGTTAAAGGCTATTTGAACCCCCCCCCCCCCCATTTTTATATCGTTCTTGTAATAATTGGTATACTCGAACAAATTTTTACAAATTAAAATTTAAATTTAATATCATTTAATTTTTTCTTAGTAACTTTTCATTCAAAATGTTGCACTAAAATCAGCAACTAAATTAGAAAAACCATGTAATTTGTAAATAGAGGAATATTACCAAAAATTAGTTAATTAACCCAAAAATGGGAGACACACCGTTTAACAGCTTTTTCTATTCATTTTTTATTTGGGTGCATAAGCTGGATATTTTTGGGTTAATACTCCTTTCTAGCAAAATGAGCAGTAGAGAGTATAGCATAATATAAATGCACACTTCTTTCCACATATATCTATTGGTGAACTTTTGATAAAAGCACTTATTTCAAAAACACACATTGTCAGTAGACCTAAGAAACACATTTGCAATTTTTAGACCTGTTTCCATGAAAACGCAAAAATTTATTAATTTCTTTTCAAAAAAAATAGCTACAGTAAAAGCGCCTAACGTAACAAATGACATAAGTTCTTTTGTCAAACAGAAATTAAACTAACATTTTAAAAATAAGTTTATTGGAGAGGGTTTCAATCGCTTAATGATTAAGGCGTAGATATATGAGGATTAAAGAAAAATAGGAGGCATATTTGGAAGTTTTATTGACTACAAAATTCTTTGAATTTTTGTTATGACGATTTAAGTGATTCTGTAAAATTTACCCAAATATGTATTTATTTCCTAATATGTATGACTTGATGTTTAGTCTACAATTTAAATACATTTTTATACTACTTATCATACATTAGAGCATATTATGTATGCTCTATGCAAAATGATTGTCAGGAATATTCTAAAAAAAAAAATAATAAAAATGTTAAATATTCTCATAAAAATAAAAGTGATAACACACCATGAATGACAGTGAAACTAAAACTATGTACGTAAGATCAAAATGGACGAGCGGATGTGAATGCATGTAAAAAAATTATCAGAAGTTTTATTTTGTTTTTCTCCATTTAACATTAATGTTTTTTTTTTTATTATGCAAAATGTCCATTAGTTGTTGCAGTACGTGCTACAATATATAAAATTTGTTGCTTTTTTTATGCAACACGAACAACATTCGCCATTATTTTTAAATAACGCATACACACGCACACATGCAGACGAACTTACACGTTCGAGTAAACATGTTCGCACATTTTTCAGGATCAGTGTTGCCAGTTTCGAGTTTTCCATGAGATTTACCAGATTTTCTTCCGTTAAGGTGATTTTTTAGGGTGAAGAATTTTGTTTGGGGATTGTTTTGGGTTTATTTAGGGGATTTTTTTTGTAAAATTATCTAGAAACCTAAAAATTATTTATTTAAATTATTTTTTAATTCGAATTAAAAAAAATATGAGAATTTCATAGTTTCAATGGGTGAAAAACTAAAAATAATCTTGTAAAGATCAATTTTGTATAATTCATCTTTTTGTAAAGTAGATCTGCAAAAAATAATTGCTTAATTCGATTTTTAAATCTGATTCAATTTTGAAAGGATTGATTGATTATTGATTGAATTATTTCTTACTTTATCCAATGAACATCTCATTCAAAGACTCAACTGATCATTAAATTTTACCAAATCAATTTAACCAGAAATCTTTGCCTTGCTTGATACACAGGGAGAATTTCCTTGGACAAGCTTTAATTAAATTTTTCATTAAATTATTGAAGTTTTCTTCACAAAGTGAACGAAAATTGTAGATATTCCCGAATAAAAAAAGTTAGATGTTATAAAATACAAGCCTATATTTTTTAATATAGCCCAAAATACAATTTGATCCGAAAGATGGTGGATCTGTATTCTGTATTAATTTAGATCCAACGTGGATCTAGTATTATCAAACACGATCCGAAAAATGGGTTTATCTAATTATATATAATTAGATTTGATACAAAAAGTTACATTTTATTTGATACCATTAGACAAAAATAATTCATTCAAAGATCGCTCAGATTGCATTAAATGGTGCATTCTATTGAAATTAGTTTTTGATTGTCATTATGTCACATCCAATTTGATATGATTAGATAAACCCATTTAACGATCATATTTCCATTTTTCGGATAAAATTTTATTTTGTTAATGCACATGTGTGGACATATGTGGATACATGCATGGAGATTTATGTATCCATATATGGCAAAGCATTCATGTTTACGATCATGAACGAACAACATACAGTTAAGGAATAAAGTCTACATACACCCTACTATTTAACAATGTTAGGGAATTGGTAACAAGATTGAAAAAAACTTGTTTGCCAATATTTAGTAATATTAGTAAATACTTTTATTAAAAAAAAATAATAATTCATAAACATTACAAAAGCAATAATAACAAAAACCTCAAAAATTCAGAGGACAAAACTTTACTGTATGTACACTTTTGTCCTCTGAATTTTTTTAAAGAAAAAAAAAAGTTGGAAAAATGATAATTTGAGTTTGTATTTGTAGCGACTGCTTTCCAGGACATTTTACAAAAATAGCATAAAATTTTTTTATGTTTTCAACAAATTTTACATAGTTTTCGGAAAAATATCACACAATATATCAAATTTGCTTAGTCTATAATTATCTTTGCATTTGTTTAAAAAATCTTTAACCCTTAGTGGCCTGGGGTCAGAAAATACCCATGAAACTTAATACTAATTATGACTACGAGATTGTAAAGCCATTAAATTGATAAAAAGAAATCCCAACTGGATAAAAATAATTATTTTATGTAACATGAACCATATGGGATTAATTTTTATACTTCTGGCCAAAAATGACCCACTAGGAAATTTACAGAATAACACCTTTCTTAATTTACGGAAAAATATCACTTTAAATAAATAAAGAAAACATTCCACTTGATAAAAATTATTTTTTTGAGCAACTTGATCCATATAGCGTTAATGTTCTCACTTTTCACAAAAAAACACCCTCTAGGAAATTTACAGAATAACATTTATCAGATTTTTATTAAATTGGGGTAGGCAATAGAGGGTACAAAACTAATGAACAAGAGCAATTCTCTATAGTCTCAATCCCAGGAAAATTTTCTGTTCCAAAGAATCGGTTGTAGAATAGCTACTTTTCATTCACAACCCCTTCTACTGTCGATTCTAACACCGATTCTTTTTGTTTGAAATTGTCCGAAAAGCAACCCCTTCTATAGCTCCAAAGTGGAACCGGTTGCTCTAGAATCAGTTCTGGAACTAGTTCTGGAACTGATTCTACGTCACCCACACCTTCCATATAGGATCCCAGGAATTAGTTCCGGAAACAGTTCCATGGAATCGATTGCAGTGGAACCAGTTGTAGAATGGGTGTGGTTGTAAATTTCCAAGTGGATATTTTTTGCCGAAAAGTGAAAATATTATGCTTTACAATTTTGTAGTCATAACTAATATTAAGTTTCATGGGTCTTTTTTGTCCCCATGCCACTAAGGGTTAAAGATTTTTAAAATAAAATAGAAATAATTATAGTCTAATCAATGAATTAATAAAAAAAATTTTCCACTTGATAAAAATATTTGTTTTATGTAACATGAACCATACAGGGTTAATTTTTAAAATTTTGGCCAAACACGACCCACTAGGAAATTTACAGAATAACACCTTTTATAATTTTCTGAAAAATATAACTTCAAATGGATCAAAAAGTAATTTGTAAATTTCCTAGTGGGTCTTTTCTTTTTGTGAAAAGTGGGAACTTTAGTCTTATATGGATGAAGTTACTTAAAGTAATAATTTTTATCAAGTGGAATAATTTTTTTTATTCATTTAAAGAGATATTTTTCCATAAATTATGAAAGGTGTTATTCTGTAAATTTTCTGGTGGGTCGTTTTTAGCCAAATATATAAAAATTAACCCCATGTGGATCATGTTATATAAAATAATTATTTTTATCCAGTTGAGATTTTTTTCAATTGAATGGCTTTACAATCTCGTAGTCATATTAAGTTTCATGGGTCTTTTATGATCCCAGGCCACTAAGGGTTAAATATTTTTTAAACAAGTGTAAAGATAATTATATTCTAACCAAATTTAAGTGTTGTTTTTCCGAAAACTGTGTAAAATTTAATGAATACATTCAAATTTTGTTTAATTTTTGACAAAATGAGCAATTTTTGTAAAATGTCCTGGAAAGCAGTCGCTCCAAACGCAAACTCGAATTCTCATTTTTCCAATTTATTTTTTTTCTTCTTTAATATCAACACTTATGTGGTACAAATAGCAATCGACATCTCCAAATTAGGCATTCTAAAAAATCTTTAAAATTAATTAAAAAAAAAATACGTTTTTGCATTTTTATCAAATTCGTGGGTCATTTTGAATTCCAGGCTAAAGTGGGTTAATGATATCCGATGAGGTCAAAATTCAATACCTGAATCATCTTGACTATATTAAATGAATAAATGACATAATATATGATTTTTTTCTATATTTCGAATTTTGGGATTTTTTTATATTAACCATTTTCGTCCCACTTTCGGCACGGGTTAACGTTTTCCAAAAAAAAAAAATCAATTTCTTCCATTTGGGACCATTTCCATTAAACCTGGGGGGTGTAGTGAACGAAAATCGATAAATCGCTATTTTAAGGGACAGTCTAATCTACATGTACCATTTATTGACAGACACATTAATTATCTTGTTTTTATTATTTACGATTTTTCCCACTCAGTAAATCTTGTTTTTTCTACGAGTTTGTTTCCCATATTTCTAGTCATTGTTTCCAAAATGACAAAAAATCTAAACAAATTGGGTTTCTCTTTCAGAGAATAAAAAGGTAATATTGGCGCAATATTGTCACAAAAAATCATGACAAAAATACAATTTTCGAACTACTTTTTTCAAAAATCGTCGGATTATTTTACAAATGTTAAAAGGAGAAGAATTTAAATATTCTACTTGATTTTTAGCATTCAAATGAAAAATAGGAGTTATCGCTTTAATATCTTCTTGGAAGATATCTACCAAATGTTTGCAGGGAACCCACATAGCATTTGGAAGATTGTTTTGTCAAAAATCACCTAAGAGAGTCTTCTTCGAGTACTTTTGATGACCAAATACTGATTAATCACTTGCGCGCTTGAAAAAAGAATCGAAAATGATTCTCGCTTATGCTTAAAAGAGATATATTGAAAATTATATTGCGCATTTAAAAAATGCTTGTTATGTTGTTTTTGTTTAAAAAGTGATTTATTAAAAATACAATAACAAAACCTACAGCAATCACAAATTGATCATACAGGCGCTTGAAATGTGACTGTTTTCAATGTTATTTTAGAATAATATTTTGCGCAGCTAAAAAAGTGCTTATTATGTTGTTGTTTTTGCTTATAACGGGACAATATTTTACTTGCTTTGAAGCAGACGTCTAATATTTGAATATTGTAAATTTTTGTTTATTTATCTCAGTGGATTCGTGGTATAAAGTTGTGTAATTTTATAAAAGTAAATATAAGTAATTTAATATTATAATATTTATATATTATAATTTTAGTGAAAAGTGGTTTTTAAATTAAAAAAGATGATGTCAGCCAAACAATTAAAAAGCAAAAAAAAAAAAAAAAAGAAGCCGAAAAATTAATAGAACCAAAAAATAAGTTCTCAGGAAATTTTCATTAACAAACATTTTTGCTATTTTATTATTTTATTATAATTTTGTTTATATTATTGTATATAATTTTAATAAACTTAATTAAATAACAATTTACATCAAATAAATATTTTGTTTTTTTAATGTAAACAATTAGAAATACGGCTAAAAAATGACACGAAAAAGACTCCCAAACGATCATAATCACGACCAAAAATGACTCGAAAAAGATTCGCAAATGATTAGAAAACGACTAAAAAATGACTCGAAGAAGACTTACAAATAATTATAAATACGAGTCAGAAATGAGTCGAAACTGATCAGAAAAGCGAGTCATAAAAGACTCATCAAGAAGACTCGCGGGTAGGGTACCATTTTCTCCCGACAAAACAGTCATTTATGATCATAAAATGAGCTCAAATATGATCATTTTAATCGTCTAGAGAGGTCATAAATGACTCGAATGTGATCAAAAATTTCATAAAATGCTATGTGGGTGGGAATGTATGCATAAGAAATCGTGTGGTTCTGTCAAAGTATGAGAAATAAAAAGTTCTTTTTTCGGGGCTTTTTAAAATGTTTTGAATGTGTGGGTAAAATATTTTTTTTTACCACTAACAGATTTGTACATGATGTCCATTAAGTTATGCATGCACAGTTGATTGTAACTGTAGTTTTCTTTGTCGAGTATAATACACTAGTTTGATTGATTTTATTTAATGTTTGAAGAACAGCAATGAATTTAAAATTTTGTAGATGTTACCGCAGCGACAGTATACAAAACCCCATACACAGAAAAAAGTATTAATCTCAGGTATCTAATTAAAGGTACAATGAAAATAAAATTGGGTTTCCAACAAATATTTAATTGTATCAAATAACATTTTAATTTACTTTTAAATATTTCAGTAAATATTACAATATTTTAACACATAATGCTCATACACTGAAAATATTATTACAGTAACTGACTGTAGTTTATTTAAAAAGTTATCCGTACATTTATTTTTAAATGATTATTCAGTTAAAATACAAAGAAATATATTTTTTAACTGTTTTTGTCGTTTACTTAAAAAATAAATTACATATAAATACGGATTTTCTGTTACAGTTAATATTTTCATTTAAAATGTTTTGTTAAAAAAAAGAATTCCTTTTCGATTTCTAGGTCAGTTAAAAAAATTAAATAAACTAAATATCATTTATTCTTACGGATTTTGTAGTTAATTTTTTGAAATTTAAAAAAACGAAATAAATGAAAAATCATTAGTTTTTAAGGATTTTGTAGTTTATTTATTAACATTTAAAAATAAATGAAAAGTTTTTTTGATTTAAATGAAAAGTCAGTAGACCGGTTTTCAAGTGATTTTTCATTTATTTTAAATTACATTTTCAGTTATTTTAAACTACAAACTATTTTGAGTGTATACGATTAATATATTCTCAAATTTCGGATCCGAACTTATATGGTCATATATGATACCATATTTGGTCGTATATGGTACTATATATGGTCATCATGCGCGGTTCCAGCAATTAATGTAAGGGGAAAAATCATACGCCTCAGTGCCCAAATCAATGTATTTGTCTACAGTGGCGTATGATTTTTCCCCTTATATTAATTGCTGGAACCGCGTATGATGGACATAATGATCAGCTATTCCCATATACAATATATATGAGGCCATGTATGATACGCTGGGAAAACGTCCCAAATCACTATAGGTAATTTGACCCATTTTCGAACTTTCAAGAATGAATTTTTTTTGTTGGTATTCAATTAAGAAAACATCAAAGCAAGTAACGGCAAGTTTTGTTTTTGTAAAAAATTAACAACGACTGCTTAGTGAGTGGTCAATTGCAATTTGGTCGAATTCTTAAATTTCTTTAAATAGGTAAAAAAAAAAAACATAAATTTAAAATAAATATGGAAAACAAAAGTGATAGTAAGTGCTTAATGGTTTAAGAGAAAGATTTTATTAAAAAAAATTTTTTTTGGCGAAAAAACTCATATTTCTGACATAACTTTTAATTCAAGTTTTTTTTTTTGAAAAATGAACTTTTAAAAATTTGGCCGAATTTGGCTGTGTTTAAACAATCAGAAACGTGTTAAATGACGAATTTTGAGTTTAATTTGTCAATTTCATGTTGCGATTTTTTGCGTTTTTTGAGTAGGCAGCCTTCGATTGGAAAATAGCGAAGTTTGGTTGGATGAGCAAAAGAAAGAGAAGAAGGAAGGAGAAAGTGCGAATTTTTTGTAAGGATTTTGGACAAAAAAAGTTAGCATTTTACAAAGTTAACATTTTTACCCAAGCAAAACAGAAGAAATTTTAAAATTTACGCCGCCATATTGGAACCGCCATTTTGAATTTCAATAATTTTACCTCAGATTCGAAATCAGCAACCTTGAAAACCCACGTTTCCCGTTTTTATGTAAATCAGAAGAAATTTTAAAATTTACGCCGTCATATTGGATTCACCATTTTGAATTTCAAAAATTTTACCCGAGATTCGATATCAGCAATCTTGAAAACCCCCTTTTATCGATTTTCTTCCTTATTCAGTGATTCCTTATAGTTTTTCCAGAAAATGGGGTCATTTTGCCTATAGTGCAAAGAAGTGCTTTAAACTCCACGTTTAAGCACCGTTAGTTGTTTTTCACGTGAATAGATTTCACTCGAACTTTGAATGCTTTAAATTGCAATTTAAGTTAAAAAAATTAACAATTTTTTAATTTTATAACAAAGCCACAATCACAATAAACACAAAATGTCACTTTTTCACCAGAAAAATAATGGTCTTGTACATTAAATTTGCGTGAAAACTAAGTTTGCACAATTTTCACGTGAAACTCATTGTCGTGAAAAATAATTTTTTTATATGGATTATAACAGCTTTTAACTTGAAAACGGAACAACTTACGGTGCTTTATCCCTTAATATGCCAGTGCTTGAAAAGCGTTGTCCAAAAACGTCCACCGCAATTTTAGAACAATTTCGGAGCAAGTGAAAAATCATTTTGCTTTTTTGTGGAGGTTAATAGCTTTTTTTTTCGCAATAATTACAAACAAAATGCTGGGCTTTTAGAGTAAAAAGGTTAAAGTCGGGCATGCCGACTATACAATACCCTACACCAGTCTGGTTAAAAGCCAACTAATGTTTGGATCAGAAATTCGAATGGGTTAAAATAGGACTTATGTCAAAATTTTCTATAATGTGAGTCAGCGAACCAAATTTCATTAAAATATCTTAATATTTGCGACCTGCAGTTTGTAACCAAGTCAATTTTGGGGGGACCCTTATATGGGCACTAGTTCTAAACATGGACCGGTGTTAACCAAAATCAATAGGCTTCGTCCTTGGGCTGATAATGTCTGTGTACCAAATTTCATCAAAATATCTTAATATTTGAGACCTGCAGCGTATAAACAGTATAATTTTGGGGGGACCCTTATATGGGCACTAGGTCTAAACATGGACCGCTATTAACCAAAATCAATAGGTTTCGTCCTTGGGCTGATATAGGTCGGTGTACCAAATTTCATAAAAATATCTTAATATTTGCGACCTGCAGCGTATAAACAATATTGTGGGCGCTGTGGTGTAATGGTTAGCGCGTTGGACTGTTACACGTGAGGTTGCGGGTTCGAGCCCCAACCAAGGCAACATCAATTTATGAAAAATAGTAATATGTATGAGTTTTTTCTATCCCTCATACATATCGCAGCGTCCTCCTTCGGTGTTCCCATAGCACTTAACCCCACCGAAGTAAAATAATATAACAGGGCTATGAACTATAATAAAAAGCTTCAACAAAGTTCGCCAACTCACCGTCAGATGGCGCGCAACAACTGTTCTAAAAATTCAATATCTCGCGCAATTACAGTGTTGCCATATTTGAAGCCCTTCATCTTACACCACCTTTCACTTCTTCTCTATCCCCTTTCCAAAGGAAGCAACACGTTAATTAATAGGAAGAATTTCCTGAGTGTTGCTTCTCTTTAAAAAAAAAAAAAAAAAAAAAAAAAAAAAAAATATAATTTTGGTAGGACCCTTCTATGGGCACTAGGTCTAAACATGGACCGGTGTTAACCAAAATCAATAGGCTACGTCCTTCGGCTGGCATAGGTCGGTGTGCCAAATTTCATCAAAATATCTTAATATTTTCGACCTGCAGCGTACTATAAACAATATAATTTTGGTAGGACCCTTATATGGGCACTAGGTCTAAACAGGGACCGATGTTCACCAAAATCAATAGCCTTCGTCCTTGGGCCAACATAGATCTTTGTACCAAATTTCATCAAAATATCTTAATATTTGGGACCAGCAGCGTATAAACAATATAATTTTGGTGGGACCCGTATATGGGCACTAGGTCTAAACATTGACCGATTTTAACGAAATGGGCCGACATAAGTCGGTGTACCAAGTTTCATCAAAATATCTTAATATTTGCGACCTGTAGAGTGTGCACAAGAATGCATGGACAGACAGACAGACAGACAGACAGACAGACAGACAGACAGACAGACGGACGGACGGAGGGACGGACGGACGGACAGACGGACGGACAGACGGACATCGTTAAATCGAAATAAAAAAAATTCTGAGCCGATCGGTATACTATAAGGTGAATCTAGGACCAATATTTTTTGGTGTTACAAACATCAGCACAAACTTATAATACCCTGACCACATAGTTGTGTAGGGTATAAAAAGAAGTTTTAAAGGTGGATTCACACTAAAAGAATAATTTACGCTGTGGATTGCTTTCAAGAAAGGGACAAAATAGTAAGTTTAAAGATTTTTTTACCAATTTTTTATAACTTTTATAAAGAAAATTTCCATATATAGCAATACAAAATGATTATTTACAAAAATCGGAAAAACCGGTTATTCGAATCTATTTTGAATTAGAAAAACCGAAAACCGTTTTTTTAAAAAGACAATTTTTATAAGTATTCTAAACCCGGTTTTTTAAACAGGTCGAATAATTGACAACTCTAGTCAAGTTTACATTACGATACCAGAGGCTGATCCATCTAGACTAACCGGTCAACAGCGTATACTTGATAAACTTCATAAAATAGCGAATACTTGTAATGTCTACAGCTCTGAAATTTTGAATTACTGTCTTAGTTCCTTTTTTTAAAAACATTTTTTTGTTTGCATACCATGCTTTTTTCTTCAATTATCATTGGTTGCGTTGAGGCATTTTTGCACATTAGACCGTACCGCAAAAAAAAGTTCGCCGTGCACCCTCCATTTTTTTTAGCAACCCAATTTAAAAAAATTATTTTTTTTTGCCGAACGTAGGGGTCGCCTTTTTCAATTTTTCATTATAGCTTCGACATTTAAAGTCGGATTTTAAAGTGTGATATCCCGACTAATAAAGATTATATAATCATATATCACCAAATATAAACCCATATATAAGTCCATATCTAATTTGATCCGAATATTGGAATATATAATTATATCAAGCGAGATAAGCATGTTATCTAACCTGATACAATTTAATCCAAAAAATGGGTCTATCTAACTGCATCAAATTATATATTAATACATATAATTTGATGAAGATTTTCAAATAAAATTTTAGTAAATAGATCATTATTTGAGATCACTTATTTTCATTCATATTAAATACTAATGCTTAATATTTATAAAACTTTTTGCTAATAAACTTGGAAATAGCTGACAAAATAAAACATTACAAAAATTTGTCGGAACAACTTTTTCTAGGTTAGAGTTTTGGTCTTTCTTATAAAATGTGTGTCTTATAAAATAAAAAGAATAACTTTCAGAATTAATTTTTTTTCAATAACTGAACTTAAACCATATTTATTTCAACATATATTTTTCTAATTTTTATGTTCAAATTTAAAAATTGCAATTAAACTTTATAAAATTTTGTATAATTAGATATCATGTCAGATATAATTATATATAAAATAATACAATTTTCTATTAACCTTGTTATATATTTTGATATAATATGGTTTACAAAAGCTTATATGCCATTATATATAATTATGTATGAACTATATTTGCAGATCTCTTAATATATGGCTGGAGACCAAATCACATATGATTATATATAACGTTATATCAAACATATTTATAAAACCAAAGTGTTAATATAAATGTATATGGTTATATAAAGCCACGCATATAAACATTTATATTTATATCTAATCATATAAGATTATATCAAAACTTTTTTAGTCGGGATATCAATTTTTTTGCCTCGATGAGATCAGTGTTTTGCTATAAAGGAAAAATTAAATGAAAAAAATTTAAAAAGGCGACCCCTACGTTCGGCAACCAATATATAAAAAAAATTTCTACTGGGTTTATCGAAAAACTTCCTTAGCAACAGTTTAATAATTTTTTGCGAGCTTTAATTTTCTGACATTAGGGTGGTAGAAAATGAGATCTGGTGGGTAACTACTAGAACGGGATACTTGAGGTCAATGGCCCTTAGAGCAAAACACTGGTCTCCTCGAGAGAAAAACATCGATGTATCATACTTTAAGATCCGACTGTAAATGCCAAAGATATAACGAAATGTAAAATGTCGACCCTACGTTCAGGAAAAAAAAATTTTTTTGAAACCTCCTTGCAAAAATTCTTCATATTGGAGGATGTACGGCGCACTTTTTTTTGTGGTACGGTCTAGTGTACATTTCTTTACGATTGGTTTTATCAATGCCAATTGATAAAAAAAAATTCGTTAGCATTTAATTGCAATGAAATTTTTTCGCATTGACATCCAGTAATGCCAATTAAATTTCAATGCCAATGAAAAATTTCGAAGTATGCCCTATGGCTTTAATCGTACTTTGAGTTTATAATAATTAGTTGTCGTCTCGAAATATGTATTTTTTAAGATTTTACGAAATTTTGCAGTTCACACTTTTTCGCTATTAAACGGTGTTCCGTAAACTCAAAGTTTGGTAAATTAAGTTTTCTTTCAAAATAGCTCAATTTGTATTTATTAACAAAAAAGTTGGGAAGCAGAACTTGGCTCCCCTGTACTAACTTATAATTTTGAGTGTATATTTTTAGTTCCTTTGATGTTGTTCTGAAATACCTTCTAACAGTTTTCGTAGAATATCTCATATATAAATGATGTGTATGTGTTTGTATGAAGGGTGAGTTAAGCTAATGGTCAAACAATTTTCTCGGTTTCTTCCATTTTCCAATAGATAAATTTTTTTGTTTTGTTTGTTTTATGCCAACTATAGATTAAGTTAACTTAAAAGTAATCGCATGTTAATTGAACGGTATGTAGTCGTTTTAAAATCTATTTAAATGGTACAACATCAAATGACAAACTACACTAATACGATTTTAAAACGGATAATGTTATAGAGTATGAGAATAATAAGATAATATAAAAACAAATACTATGGATACAACCCAGCAAAAATTATTTGAGTACCGACCTACAAGGATTCCAAGCTAAACTCTTCGATTTGTGCGCTCTCATAACACATACGATTTTTTCCAACCATTTTAACTAGGTTGCCGGTTGAAAATAAATAATTCGGTTAAAAATAAAACGGCTGTCACTACCGAGTTTTTACGAGAGCCTATGAACTTTGGATATGTGATAGGGAAAGGAAATCTAAGATCAACCTGTCTAAATTGTTTGGGCCATCTCGCGCAATAAGGGGATTAAATTAGGGAAGAAAATATGGCAATTTTGGTACTTTTTTTCTTCGGAAGGATTCTTAGCAATAGCTTCAAAACTTTGATATACAGAATGATTCTATTCTAGCATTTGAACCTGAAAGCTGTAGTTCCCCAGTCGAGAATCCTACATCCAGAACTTTGCCTTTTGTTCACAAATCTTCAAATACTACTTAACAGCATACTAAACTTGTTCCGAACATGAAGTATACATAGGGTGACCGTTCGTACTGATCTGATCAGTACATGTACTGGTTTTTGGTTACGTGTACTAATCCAAAAATCGTGTACTGATTTGTACTGATTTTTTGAAATTTGTACTAATTGTACTGATTTTTAACATTTAAAATATAATATTACATGATGATGATCAAAATACAAATACAAAAATATCAAAATACGAATTCAAATGCAATTGAATCCCCGTAATATTCCATCATGCCAACGCTCGGCCACATGTTGCAAGATCGGTTAAAAACTATTTAGAAAACAAAGGTTGGGAACTTTTGCCTCACCCTCTTTATAGTCCATTTATATAACATTTTTAGGTTATATTTTAGATGGCCCCACTAGTGTATCTGAAGTATTAAGCAGTCGCTATTTTTTCCCTCCCGTTTTTTTTTAAATGACCCATATTTCAAAAACTAAGAAATAGAGCAAAATTTAAAATTTCGACTACCCATAACTATAGGACACCATCTTGAAAAGGTTATCTCTATCCAAAATAGATCTTGATGGGGCCTTGCACCTCCGGAGATTTTTAATAAAAATTCTCCATTTCATAAACTGGTCCATATCTCGAAAACTAAGCGAAATAGAGCAAAACGGACAAAACTTTTGCATCCGCTTAGATGAGACCCTGTAATTTAAAAAAATTTTTTACGATCAGTATAATTTAATTTAATTAATTAATTTAACAAAAAATGTTTTAAAATCAACAAATCTTATTCTAAGGTAAAAAAACCGGAATAAACTTTGTTAAAGTAACAAATTTTCCAGTTGAGCTAACAGACATATTACTTTGAGTGTATCATTAACACTAAAAGACCACGAAATAACTCAAAATTCGGTGAACCTTAAAGTAACCAAATGAAGTAGCTTTTAATGCCGTTAACCCTAAAATAACTTAACGGCACAAGTTAAAATACCCAAAACATTAAAATGCACTGTCAATTATCACGGTTGCCAACCCTGGTTGCTATTCATAAAATTTAAATATGTATACTAATAGTAAAAATATTTACTTGTTTATGCATGATTATTCTTCAGTATTGATTTAGAATAATTTAACATCGACTAACTGTGAATTGGCGAACTTTGTTGAAGCTATTTAGCTCATAGCCCTGTTTTATTTTTTTTTTATTTTATTTAACTTCGGTGGGGTTAAGTGCTATGGGAACACCGAAGGTGGACGCTGCGATATGTATGAGGGATAGAAATATCAAACATATTATTTTTCCAAATTGATGTTGCGGTCGCTGGCGATCGAACCCGCAACCTCATGTGTAACAGTCCAGTGCGCTAAACATTACACCACAGCGCCCATATTGGGAAGTAAAAAAAAACGACAGGTTGACCTTAGAATTTGTATTTCCACAACTTATCAAAATTTTAACAAAATTATAGTGTATAGCTTGGAGTATCCTTTTTCGTAGAGTCCAGTAAGTAACATAAATCAATATTTAAACACAGGCATGATTTTCGGGATTGCTTGCAAATAAGTCACTATTTCACTACTTACTTCTATTGTATAACTACATAGATGATAATGAATATTAACAGTAAATGAAAAATTAAGACTTTTTACTTTCTATTTCTTTAGACTTTCTATGACATGCCTGTCTTTAAGCAATTACTTTTTTACCCCATAAGAAATTCATTTTTTTTTGCTGGGTTACCAAACAAACGTTTTTGTTTCAAGTATCTATCTCTCTACTCTAATCTCTAGTTAATAGTACTTGAATAGGTACTCTAAATGATTTTTTTCTTTTTTGTTTGCTAAATGATTGATATTTTTAGCATGGCCTTTGGTTATACATACATTTCATACCTTGGATAGTCGGTATTTATGCCAACTAACGCCTCTGCTGCTTCTTCGTTGCATCCTGATGAGATCTGTTCCCGATTCGCAATGGAAGGTGTTTTCATCGAGCCAGGAATTGAGAGAGTGGATGCTGGTTTGCGGAGCTGTAATTAAAAAAAAAACAAATAAAATACAATTTAATTATCGGACATTGTTTGAGATTTGTTAAATTCCTACACAATAAACTACTTAAAATTAACAAAAAAAAAATAGTTAATTCCATAGAAATTTGTGTACAAAACAATTTACTAAAATGTCATTTAAATAATTGAAAAGAAAAAAATATAAAAACAATACATCTCTAGTGTACTAAAATTGATAACTACGTGCTATTTGGATTGTGCATTAGATATTTATAATCAGCTGGTAGTGGAAAATGAAGTATACTGTAAGTAATACTCATATTTAGTTTGTAGTTCTGTTCGAAAAGATTTAAAATTTCAAAGTGCCAATCAATTTAAATAAATCGTTATTCAATTTAAAAATGTATTTAGTTAGAAATACTCGTATATAAACGTTTTTTGTGAACTTATTGCAATATTTTTTTTTGTATTCACTACAAAAAAAAAAAAAAAAAAATCAAACAAAATAGGGGTGTGTATGGGTTTGATTTATTTATTATACTTGAAAGTAAAAGTGATTGTCAAAAATCAGTTAAAATAAATTTTTAATTTAGATTTTTACTGCAGCAATCAAAACGGCAGTGTTACGAAGTTTACTCTATAACCGGCATAATCGCCCTTTTCCGGGTTTAATTAGAAATCAGGAAATTTCGTTAGAAACTTAAAGTTCCCAGTATGGGGATGATAAATTTCTATCATTACTACGATAGCTGCTTATCTTCTTTAACAACAAAAAATAATGAGTATACCATACCTTTTGTATTACTTTAAAATATAAAAAAATGCGTTACCAATATCGTTTGTTTATATCATTATTTCAAAATTAAAAAAACATGTAAAGAAAAATTAAGGCCGGGCATGCTAACTGTATGATACCCTACACCACAATACAATTGTTATCATATTTCTGAAAGCTAAGCAAATTTCAATTAAAAACGCAATAAATATAGTGAAGTATTTATTATAGTAAAAAAAGTGTTTGGGTCAAATATTTTTGGGTAGTACCAAAAGTCAGCACAAAATGTATTATGGGTTAAATTTAGGGTTTTTAATTAATCGGCTTTTTTAATTAGAAAATCAGTAAGAAATTGTGGATTTAAAGAAACTCAAGAGAGAAAACAAAAATTATATTTAAATATTTATAGATCTTAGACATGAAACTAGAGTGTAACATTTTAAGTTTTTGAAAGAAAATAATTTATTTTAAAAAAATATTAAATTCTTGTTTAATTTAACCTTCTTTTTCTATTTTTAACTTCACAATTTCCTGAGCTTAAGGTTTGTTTTTTATATATATAAAAAGTTTTTATTTTCAATATTTCGCTATTCCATTGTGTAGCATCTTCAGGAAATAACAATTAAATTAATTTTTTTTTACCATTTAATAAAAAAAATAAAATTTTACAAAAATATATGTAATTTTCATATATTTTTTTACAAATAAAAAATGTTTTTCCACAAAATTTCCTCTCCTATCGATGTTATTGAGCGGGCGGCGGGAAATTTCAAACTTATGTCTCTAAATTAAAAAAAAAAAAGATCTAAGTGGCGTGACTTTTTCTGTCACATTCAAAAACATTAAATTTTGGTCGAAAATTATGGGTACATGCTCAAAAATGTTAAAAATGCCATTTTCAGGACACACTTAAAAGTTTTGATTTTAAAAATCTATCACTGCGGCCTGAGATAATTGAAAATAGTTTTCATTTAGAGATGTCATGACAATGACACAACAAAATTTCAAAAGTGTTTTTCTGATAATGAAAAACTTATTGTGAAAAAACCAAAAAAAGTCAAGATGAAAAATTAAGATTTTTAAATTTATTTTTTAAACTATAAGAGCTACTATGGTTCTTGAAGCATGTTTTTATCTTGTAACCTAGATTCTAAAATAGCAATAGTAGCACAGCCTGTAATAAAACAGGGTGGCTACAAGACTAATTTTCTAAAAGCCTAGATCGTTCTTGGAAACATTTTTTTCCAATTAGATCATTAGTTTAGAAGATTCATAATTATTACAATTTTTTTGGTTTGGAACCACTGTTGGGCGATCTAAGTGAAAGTGTCAAATTTTACCAAAATATTTTAATATTGCAAATTGTAGCGTGCGCACATTAATAAATAAACAGCTAATTCGAATTAAAAAGTGATTCTGATTCAATTGGCAACACTGCAAAAGAAAAAATAACATCCACCTTTTTAAGCATGACTTTTTTTCTCTACATTCCAAATAAGATAAATACTGCTCGTATTTTTGTGGGCGCTGTGGTGTAATGGTTCGCGCGTTGGACCGTTACACATAAGGTTGCGGGTTAGATCCCCTACCAAGGCAACATCAGTTTGTGAAAAATAATAATCGGCCTTATTACGAGTGTCGTAGTCGTAGTCGAAACTAAGTCGAATTTGCTGAAATTTCGCTAAAAACACAACTTTTGAACAATTTTTCAATTGGATTTAGCATATCGTTAGCTGAAATGCAAAACCACGTAACTAACATTTTTACTATTTTACAGGAGACACAAAAAATGTTATATATTGAAAAATAAATGGAGTTTTGGTAATCAAATATCGCAGATTTTCTAAATATAGACTGATTAATTCATTTCTGGAATAAAAGTAATAATTTATTAATGTTTCAAAGAGTTAAGTTAGTTATGCGCTTTTGAACTCGTATTTTCTTAAACAAAAACACGTAACTACAATGAATTTTTTTTAAGTTTCAAGGAAAATTTTGTTTTGCATTCATAAAATGTAGAATAAAAGAAGTTGTTCTCTTGTTATTTAATATATCGCTTTATATATTTATTATTTTTTTTTAAATATGAAAATAAAAAATGATTTACAAAAGCAAAAGATAATTAACAACAATAACTACAATACAAATAAAGGAAAAAATTAAACCTTTACTTCTCAAATGGAATTTCATTGTAATAATAATGACAATCGGGTGGAAGAAATGGTTTAAGGTCCTGAAGATGTTGCCATTTTTTGCTTGAAATTTTTATTCTTTGTAAGTGAAACTTCAAAGTTTCAAACGCTTTTAATTTGTTTCCAATTCTTTGTGGAAATTCTTTAAACTCATCTGTTGCACTTAATTTAAAATAAATTACTCCAGATGGATCATACGCTAATACACGAATTATATTGACTGTGGGATCTCCAAAAAAAAATTTATTATAATTAACAAAGTAAAAATTTCAAACTATAATCACTATAATTATGAGAAAATAGGACTACTAGGGGAGGGGAGCGTAGTAGCACTATCCGCTAGTGAAATATAAAAATTCAAATCCTACTATGAATAAATAAAATTCAATAGAAATAAATATGTGTTAGTTACAATTTTCAAGCAACAAGTATGTAGTTACGTGCTTTCGATTTTCGCTAATAATATGTCTAATTTTTATTATATGAAAGTAAAAATTGGAGAAGACGTGGACCTCGTTGATATGCATCATAATCGATAAAAAACCGATTTTGAATTTTTTGTTAGTTACGTGGTTTTGCATTTCAGCTAACGATATATAACACTCAGATTTAAAAAAATCCAGTATCAGAGTTTCATTCCTTTATAATTTCCATTATATACAAAATCATTTTATATGGAGTCGAAAATTTCGACTACAAATACGACACTCGTAATCAGGCCGATTATGAAAGTTTTTTGTTTTTGTATTTCATACCATCGGTATAAATACAAATTTTATTTTTACTCTTCTTCTTTGTTAAGAAGAATCAATTAAAATACATGGAAAAATATTGTTTAACTTTTTGTATAAGTCAATAGAAAACAAACTACAAAAATACGTATCGGCTGTACACAGAGAAAACAGATTCATTGCGACACCGAATTTCTTGCCAACTGAATAGTTTTGTTGCAACAACCGAATTATTTGGTTGTGACAATCAAATGTATTCCCGACACAACTTAAATATATCGTTCCAACCGAAATTCTATTGTCTTTACCGAATTTCTATTGGCACAAACAAATATATCGGTGGTTCCAACTAAACCATTCGGTTGGCAAATAATTCGGTTGTCACAATGAATCTGTTTTCTCTGTGTAGGAGTTGATATTTTCAGTCAAATGTTCTATTTATAGTTTTCTATTAAAAAAAAAAAAAAGTTTGAATAATTTCGTTGTTTTCTGTTTTAAAACAAAAAATTCAAATATTTTCGGTTTCCTTTTTTGTTAAAATAGTTTGTTTATATACAAAATTATTTCAATTCAAATTATAAGAAATTCTTTACTCATACACACAAACATAGTCAATAAAAATATGAACGTGTATGTTGTGTGTGTAGTGTTTTGAAAATTTAAACGAAAAAAAAAACTTTCAAATATGAAAAAACAAACCACAAAATGGTTTTTTTCTAAAGTTTTGTCAGTTAAAAATTGATGATTGTTGTAACAGACTTTTCAATTATTTTTATTTCTTTTATTAAATGACAATAGATAGTAAAATGGTCTGAATATAGTGAAAAAATCTAAAATTTAAAGTTGATGATGAGGTACCAGACCCCAACTCAAAATAACAAACTCAATATATTCTGCTGCATAGTGGGGATCGATCGTTTGTCCTATAATTTGCTTCAATCGTTTTTGAATCTAGCTTCTTCAACCAATTGATTTAAGTTTTTAATAACAGACATTTAATTAAATAAAAATATGAAATATAAGCGTTCTATTTAATAATCGAGTTTATATTTCTCTCTTTTTACAGCAAAATCTAGACTAATAAAAAATTTACTCATAAAACTTATTATTAAAAACACTGAGTAAAAATAAAAAAAACACTTAAAATTGTTATAGCTGAAGTAGATTTTAAAAAGCAATGAAGGTTTTTTAATTTAATAAAATGTACGTAAGTAAGTACACAGTGATTAAAAGTATTTAGTTAAAGTTTATGAGATTCTTTTACATTTTTCTTAACAATTCATTCCTTTCTTGTAATTTTATAAGTGTCAAGCTAGAAAAAAAAGGGGAGACATAAAAAAGTCAGAGCAAAAGTAATTTATTCATTTAAAAGCCGTAGTGGACAGTTAAGCAGTAAAAGTAGTAAGCAAACAGGAATAACCTTAAATACATAAAATAATAGGGAATGTAAGACAATACACAGAAGAAGAAAAAGTAATTGTAAAGTATATTTTTTGGTTGCTACAACCAGCAAATTCGGTTAGTGCTACCATAATCAATTACTACACTCAAAATAATCGATAAATCGATTTGATAAATTTTTAACAAATTTTTAGTTGAAACACTGATTTAAGAAAAGATTTTAGTTATCTTCGCCACAAGTGTATACGAAGTTCTAAAGATGGCGCTATATCTTTCCCTCTCGATGGCCAATATTTCGAAAACGAAAAGAGATAGAGCAAAATTGACGAAAATTTCGAATACCATATAATACCTCCGTGAAAAGGTAGGGCCTTGGATCCTGGTAAATTTTTAATAAAATTTTTCTACTTCATAAAATGGCCCATATCTTGAAAGCTAAGCGAAACTGACAAAATCTTTGCTCCTTAGGAGTGCCCCTGCATGTCCTTAAATGATATGGTCTAGGCTAGAACAAATTTTACGACTCAGTATAATTCTAAATAAAACTATAGTTTTACTAATTTTTTACTTAAATTTAGATTTATTAAATTTAACAAAAAATGTTTTGAAATTTATTTTAAGCCAAAAAGCAGGAATAAATTTTGTTAAAGTAACAAATTTTTCACACAGATATATTATTTTGAGTGTAAGAAACAACACAATGTTTTGACATACTTTCAAGAAAAATCGAAAATTTTCAAAAAATTTCACCTTTGACCTTAGTAAAGAAAGAAATTGAAAAAAAAATCCCATTTTTGGCCATACCTGGGACTAAGGTAGAATAATCCAAGAGAGACAAAAATAATCCGTACAAATAGGTCAAAATTGTGCTGGCGCAAATACATGTACTATTCCTGTTATTTTAGCAGAATTTTGACCTATTTGTACGAACTTTTTTTTAGAGAAAATAACAGAAAACTTAGTTCAATTTAATCAGAACGCGTTTAACAGACTTTTATACTAACTTTTTTTTATGACGTTGTAAGTTCTTCAAAAAAAAATTGTAATTATCCCAATTTAATCCTAAAATGGCCAGGGCGAATTGAAATTACTTAAATATTTTCCAAACGATTTTAGATTTTTTTTTGCTTTATTAGAAAGGTAATTTAGACTACGATTCTAACTACATTTTCCAGAAATAGAGTTATTTAACAGCCAGTATTTTCAATAAAAAAAAAGCCAAAAAAGTGATCGTACTGCAAAACTTTGAAAAGCCAGTGATAGCTCAAAAATTCTTCGATTGAGCTGACATTTTTGCTGGATTAGTTATACCCTACACCACTACGTGGAGAGGGTATTATAAGTTTGTGCTGATGTTTGTAACACCAAAAAATATTGGTCCTAGATCCACCTTATAGTATACCGATCGGCTCAGAATTTTTATTTAATTTATTTTAACAATTTATTTAACAATGTCCGCATGTTCGTCTGTCTGTTCATGCATTCTTGTGCGCACTCTACAGCTCGCAAATATTAAGATATTTTGACGAAATTTTATACATCGACTTACGCCCAAGGATGACGCCTACTGATTTTGGTTGAAATCGGTCCATGTTTAGACCTAGTGCCCATATAAGTGTTCCCCCCAAAATTGTCTTTTTTACACGCTGCAGGTCGCAAATATGAAGATATTTCAATGAAATTTGGTTCGCTGACTTACATGGTCACAAGAAAAAAGTCTATTGATTCCAGATAGGATCGGTCCATATTTGGACCTATCGCCCATATGGGCTATAATAAAAAGAAAAGCAACGCTTTGAAAATTCTTTCTGTTTATTAACGTACACTGAGAGAATTATCTTCACTTCAGTAATGATTTTCTTCATAGTTTCAATGAAAATTGTCACTGGAACTCGTCCATTGAAACTTTTCATAGAATTTATGAAACAGGTTTCATTAAAGTCAATGTCAAACAGGTTTCATCAAAGTCAATGCCATAGAGTATCTGTATGCAAAATCTAAGAAAAATCGGCGATATACAAATTTAATTTAAAATAAATTTAAAATAAATTTAAATTTAGGATACTTTCCCTCATATTCAAACATTTACATTACTTGGGTTAAAATCATTTGAAATGACTACAAATTAAAGAAAATATAAAAGAGCAAAAATAGAAAAAGAATTCAGTAGACTTTAGGAAACACCGCTAATGGGGAATTTCAAGAATTTCAATACATTAAATTTATTTAATGTGTATTTTTTATACCCTACACCACTATGTGGTCAGGGTATTATAAGTTTGTGCTGATGTTTGTAACACCAAAAAATATTGGTCGTAGACCCACCTTATAGTATACCGATCGGCTCAGAATTTTTTTTTATTTCGATTTAACGATGTCCGTCTGTCTGTCCGTCCGTCCGTCCGTCCGTCTGTCTGTCTGTCCATGCAATCTTGTGCGCACTCTACAGTTCGCAAATATTAAGATATTTTGATGAAATTTGGTACGCAGACCTATGTTGGCCCAAGGACGAACAAGTTTGATTTTGGTGAACATCGGTCCATGTTTAGACCTAGTGCCCATATAAGGGTCCTACCAAAATTATATTGTTTATACGCTGCAGGTCGTAAATATTAAGATATTTTGACGAAATTTGGTACACAGAACTATGTTAGCCCAATACCGTAGCCTATTGATTTTGGTGAATATCGGTCCATGTTTAGACCTAGTGCCCATATAAGGGTCCTACCAAAATTATACTGTTTATACGCTGCAGGTCGCAAATATTAAGATATTTTGATGAAATTTGGTACACAGACCTATGTTGGCCCAATAACGCAGCCTATTGATTTTGGTGAACATCGGTCCATGTTTAGACCTAGTGCCCATATAAGGGTCCCACCAAAATTATATTGTTTATACGCTGCAGGTCGCAAATATTAAGATATTTTGATGAAATTTGGTACATAGACCTATGTTGGCCCAAGGACGAAGCCTATTGATTTTGGTGAACATCGGTCCATGTTTAGAACTAGTGCCCATATAAGGGTCCCCCCAAAATTGGCTTGGTTACAAAATGCAGGTCGCAAATATTAAGATATTTTAATGAAATTTGGTGCGCTGATTCACATTATAGAAAATTTTGACACAAGCCCCATTTTAACCCATTCGAATTTCGGATCCAAACAATACACCAGAGTGGTGTAGGGTATTGTATAGTCGGCATGCCCGACTTTAACCTTTTTACTCGTTTTATAATAAAAAAGTTTGTGTGTGTGTGTGACAAATACATTCCTTTGAAAGAATATAGGTACCACATTTAACTCTCTGTTCTGTTTTATTTGGAATATATTTTTGTGTTATATAAATGTATGTAATGTATAAGAAGACTAAAGAAAATTTGTTGCCCTCATTATTTGTATGTTTGACTTCAATGGAAATTAAAAAAAAAGAATGAATGTTGCTGTTGAATGAAATGGTATGAAGTTTTATTTTTTAACTGAAAACTGTCAACCAAAGCTAAAGTAAAATTTTAACTATTTTGTGTAAATTATGTGATTAACTATATGTCTTGACTTTTACCCAGTGAATAGAAGGTCTTGGGGTGGGGGATTGGCGTGAGTTATATATGTACATTTTTTATAGGATTCTTTGTTATTCGGCAATTTCTCTTTGTAAACTTAGCATAATATGGAAACTTAGCAATTTTTTTTATTTCGTTCCCCGTTCGTCTCCATTGTCTAGTGTTTCAATTCCACTCGTAGCCGTTCCATTAAATTTCGCTCCACTTAACTAGTCTTTCAATATCCCTCGCTTCCCGTTCTATTTCAATTTGCTCTTTAATATTCAATTACACTCCCCAGGAAAATTTTTTATTCCAAAGAATCGGTTGTAGAATAGCTACTTTTCATTTACAACCCCTTCTGCTGTCGATTCTAACACCGATTATATTTGCATAAAATCAATGACGGTCCACTGCAACTAGTCCATTGAAACTTTTCATTAAATTAATGGATTTTTTTCATAAAATATTTTGAAAATTTAATTTTATTTATTAAAGGTTTCATACCATTAATGAAAAATTTTTATTAAAACTGGATTCTTAAAATAAATGAAGCTTTTTCATAAAAATTAAGAAATTCTTCTTCTACTTTGTGAAAAAAGTAATAAAAAATCAAAAAAAAAACAAAACTTCATTAGTTTATTGAAAAATTTCATTAAAATTTGTCTAGCAAATTTATAAAATTGTTCCAATAGCAACCGCCTCTATTAATTCAAAGTAAAAAGGTACTCCAGAACCACTTATGGAACTAGTTATTGTTAATTATATCTTATATTTAACCCAGCAAAACCTTGGTAATATATGGGTACTACTATGCATATTACCTGGTAATATATCAAATCACTTACCCCTGCATTTCCTTGGACCCTTACCCTTGCATTACTTGTAATAACAAATTGGATGTTTTATTGGTATAAATAATTCGTTTTTCTAGAAAATTTTATAAATTCTATTTTTTGTTGAAAATCCGTGAATTTAAAATTGATATTCGGTTTACAAAATTAAAATTTTAACAAAATGTTTTTAAAAACTCCTTACCTGTAAGAATAAAAAACGACCCGTAAGTTGAAGAGTTAGAGGGTTAAAATATTTCACAAAAATGTTCCCCGTAGTGTTTTACATAAGTTCGCTAAACACATCCTATACCTAAAGTGGAAGATTCACATGGTTTCAACATTTGAAAAAGGTTGGAAATTTTAACTCAACGTTTAAACATTTTCCCATCTAAAGTAGCTTATTCGGCGCTCAAATGTCCAACAAACCTGGATTTTAGGGGGAAACCATGTGAAGCTTCCATTTTAGGCATAGGATGTGTTCAGCGAACTTATGTAAAACACTACGAGGAACATTTTTGTGGAACATTTTAACCCTCTAACTCTACAACTTACGGGTCTTTTTTGTCCCTTTTTAAAAAGGGGTCAAAAAAGCCCCTTTAATTGAAGAGTTAGAGGGTTAAAATGTTCCACAAAAATGTTCCTCGTAGTGTTTTACATAAGTTCGCTGAACACATCCTATGCCTAAAATGGAAGCTTCACATGGTTTCCTATGTCGTATTCACAATAAACATAGGGAGGGGGAATTTTAACAATCCCTAAAATAAAATTCCGATGTGATCTCTCAAAACGCGGACACTCTTATATTTTTTTTGGTCTCCTCTACCAAAATCCATAGATAGAACACCGTAATTTTTTTTCGTGTTGTACTGCGTAAATTTAGACGATTATTATGTATGGCAGTAGGGAACATAGTTTTGTAGCCGTGATCATATTGTAACCACACCTTTTCTCTACGTGAGTAGCTTAAAAAAGGTTATATTAAGCCCTGAGGATCTTTTTTACTCGGTTTTAAATAAATTTGATGGTATATTTGTTAGTGCTTAGATTTTGAACCAAAGTTAAGAAAATATAGAAGTTTTGGGAACAAATTAAGGACAATTTAGCCGGTTAATAGACTAATTATTCGCGTCGAACAATTATTTGAGTTTAATTTGAGGCGATTAATCGACGAGTCGGTTAATCGATCCACCGAATTGGAAACACAAATTTTAACTCATTAAAATTTCGTATCCAAACTCTCGTTTACTTTCAACCAGACTGGTGTAGGGTTTCATAGAGCTGACAATGCCCAACATTAACTTTTTTTAAAGTAATTTTTAAGTATTTTCATTATGTACTTTTGCAATAGTTATAATGTCAAACGTGTGAGTAATAATAAACTTATTTGCATAATAAATATTATTAATATGGAACCATGTGCCATGATAAATATTTAATTATTCCTTTTAGCAAATATAAGCGATATTAATTAAAATCCATCTATGAACGAGAAATCACAAGAGCAAATATGCAGTGCATTTGTAGTGTTAATATTTTATTTTACGAAACATATAAAATCATAGAGTTTCAAAAATATGTAGATGCCAATTTCATGTCCAAAACTGTAGTGTGAATAAATCACAATTTATTCATATTATATATAGAAATGATACCTATGGGGTCAACTCGCCTATTGTACAATTCAATGAAGTGAAAAATTATAGCTGATTATTGTGTAAATTATGAATATATGAATTTATTTTTTCATGAACTAAATTAATAGTTGATGATTTTAACTAGTAGCCAGGTGATTGTACAATTTATTTTCAATTACTTTTATAGCTTCTGGCAAAAATAAAAATAATTCAAGTTTGGCTGAGCCGGGAATTGAACACGCACCCTTTAACTACACAAACGCTACTCACATGTTGAAATGTTTGGTAATATTTGCGTGAGTAGTAAGTTTTTAGCAACACACCCAAATTTTTGTGGAATATTTATAACAAATGTTTATAAAATATATTTGTAGACAATAAACGTTACAGTGAAAACTTTCAATATTTAAAATTCTTCGAAGCTAAGATTTCCATATAAAGGACAATTTTGTGGAATACAGAATACACAATTATAAAAGCCAAATGTTTAAAACTTTCACTGTATTTGAAGGCCCGAAAATAGTACAACCTACTTAGAAACAACCACAATGGTTTTATTCCCAAGTAAAAAAGTTTTGATATAGATTTATATGACTTTTTAAAATTGCTTGTGGTAATATATTGCAAAATATGTAATCATATAAACTTATATTACATTGTATAACGTTGTATATTAAATATATAAATATATCTTTCTTCATATTACACTTCATATAGTGCATTATATAATAATATCCAATTAAATATCTATCTATGTGCCACATATAATTACATATTTTTATATACGAGTGTATCTGATTGGATATATTTGGATTACATTATGTATAATTTGATACATTTAGGTGGGGACAAAATTCGGATCAAATTGTATAAAACTATATCTTAATCAATCAAATTATATCTAATTGTATCAAATCAAGTAATTATATAATAGTACCAACTCAGATCTTATTAAATCTGTTTAGATAGCATATGATACAGTATGATGTATTCATTTTTCGGATAAAATCATGTATAATACAGTAGGTTTGAGGTTAAGAAGAAGAATAAACCTTTTCTTCAAAAGTTATAAACACATTAAATTTGCAAATCAGACTAGATCCAGTTTCTGCCTTTTTTATGGACTTTTTTTTATAAACGATAAGTCACAAAATCCTTTTTTTGCATGGGTGGGTTGTTAAATTTTGTATTACGAGTATTACGAGTATATTTATTGTCTATTTTTTCAAGAAGTAGCGGCAGCAGAAAGTATCATTGTTTGTATAAAAATAGAAAATATATTTTTTTCTTCTTAACTTTAATTGTATAAGTCTCTTATATGACTCCTAATGTTTTTGTTGTGGTTTATATATTTGTTATTTTTTTGGTTTTGGTTTATATTGTTGTTGTTAGTAAGTTAGTTTGGTAGGTGGTATTTAAATTGAAAATAGGACTTATGACGACGACAGAAACAGATTATCGTCTGTTTTTCATTCTTGCTTTTTTCTTTTTCATACATTTTTGTAGTCGTTGTTGTTGTTGTTGTTTTCTTTTCGCTGTGACTAGGTTAATGTGACGTCATATATGTTTGGATAAACAAATACGATTACACACTTAAACACATACACATGTATGTCCTTACATAAATCTCTTTGCAAAATATTACACACAATCTTCTTGACATATTAGTTGTTGTTATTGTCAGTTGAAAAATATTTTAATAAATTACGCGATTTTATGATGAGATTTTAGGTTAGTTTTAGGTCTTCTCGTATGTTTTTAAAAACTCAATTAAAATTAGTTCTAGGCCCTTAAACGGAAGTAAACTAAAAAGTTAGTTTACAAAGTTTATCATATGTATTTTAACAGTGAAATTCCAAAGAGTATACATTGGACCGTACCACAAAAAAAAGTTCGACGTACACCGTCGAATTTAAATTATTTTTGCTGAGGTTTCGAATAAAAAATTTTTTTTTCCGAATGTACACTCGTAGAAATAAATCTGCAAAATATCATAAAAAATTGCTAAAAATTAGTTAAAAATGATGCTGCAGAAAAAACTGATCAAATTAGCAGATTATTTTTGCTATATATTTGCTGTTCCTATATTACTAATATAATATTAGTAATATAGGAACAGCAAAAATAAAACTTTAAATATACAGAATTTTAATTATATTTGAGTTAAATTTTTGTTAATAGAAAATAACAAATTAACCTGTTAAATCAGCAAAAAAATTTGCAAAATAATTACTAGCCTAAAAAATCAGGTAAAAATTTAAAATTTTCTAAGTTTTTTTTTTAGATTTTTTTTAAATGGAAATAAAAATCGAGCCTTTTGAAAACAGCAGTTTACAGTTTTTATACGCTACACCACTACGTGGACAGGGAATAATAAGTTTGTGCTGATGTTTGTAACACCAACAAATATTGGATCTAGACCCACCTTTTAGTATACCGATCGACTTAGAATCACTTTTTGTTTCGATTTAACGATGTCCGTCTGCCTGTCCATCTGTCTGTCTGTATGTCCATACATTCTTCTGCGCACTCTACAGGTCGCAAATATTAAGATATTTTAATGAAATTTTTTACACCGACCCATTGAATTTGGATAAAATCGGTCCATGTTTAGACCTAGTGCCCATATAACTTTTAACTTTTTTACTCGTTTTTAGCAAATATTTCTGCTGATTTTGGCAGGATAGACTGCTGTTTGCCTTTAACTAAATTTAGCAAAAATTTTGTAGATATAACAGTTTATTTTTGCTATTTTTAGTCTAGATTTTACAGTACAATTTGTTATTTTCAATTAACTAAAAGTTAGCTTAAATATAACTAAAATTCTGTAAATTTAACAGTTTTAATTCTGCAGTTCTTATTTTACTAGTATTTACTAAAATCTGCTAACTAATTTTTAGTAATTTTTTTTTTGCTTTCTTACAGTATTATTTGTGTGAGTGTACCATTCTATTGAGCTTTTATTGTAATGGCAAGATGCCAAATCTGACCAGAAAAATTTAGATACGTTGTGTTGTTTTAAAAATGGACGTTAATCTCTTTTGAAGACACTCTTTAATATAAATATGTGAGTTTATTGAGCCCAATGTAACAAAACTACTTTTTCTGCAGATACAAATGGCTTGCTATACTACCCAGAAAAATTTTCAGTTCCAAAGAATCGGCTGTGGAATAGCTACTTTTCCTTTGTAAACTCTTCTACTGTCAATTCTAAGACCGATTTTTTAGATTTTCGTTTAAAACGGTCAAATCGAAGATCAACTCCGCTGCTTTAAGCGAAATTCATCTAAAGTTAGATTTTGAACAAGGCTAATACACTTATTTACATTTGTTTATAATTTCTTTTTGTTATATTTATTTACCGTCATCATCATTGTCATCATCATCATAGTATGAAGTCACAATATGGTTGATTGTATGTGGTTTGTAGTTGTTAATATATGTATTTGACATCTATTTGGTAAACTTAATACTATCATAAAAGAACATACGAAATACGATATTACATCCACTTCGAAATAGACTATGAAATCAAATCAACCAAAAACCTAAATAGAAACCTTTAAAAACGTTTATCTGATTTGAAAGTTTTTTTTTTGTTGGCTAACATTGGACTGTTGTTATTTGCTTTATTTTACCAAAACAAAAAAACAAAAAAAAAAAAAAGACAGAATGAACAAACAAAAAACTTAATAAGGTATAACATATGTACAATAGATTTGTATACAAATGTTAACATACTTATATATCAAATTTAATGGTCAGATCGGGAGTTAAAAACAAAATACAATACAAAACATAAATGTCTATCAAACCTATAGACAAATATACAAAAAATATAAACTTTTGTATAGACCTAACCTCGTGCAAACATTTATATAATATCGTTTATCAAATTGCACAAACAAAACATAAACTTGAACTAATACATATTAATATATCTGTATTTGTATAAGTGTGGTTGATAGTCTAGGGTGGTGGTTTGAATATACTTTTAACGATTTTAGAACTAGCCCAAGTTGAGAATATTAGTTTTTTATTTAAATTAGCTTATGAAATTTTTTATAGGATTAATAAATTTGCTATTAACCTTCAAAATTAAACTGAAAGAATTTATATTGTTTTTTTTAATAAATTAAAAAATAAAACTAAATAGAATTTATAAATTAGTTTAATTCTTGCATTAAAAATACAAAAATAGTTTTTTCGGACTTTCTATATTTTTATATATTTAGTTAGAATATTGTTCTACCTCAAGTCCAAATTTTAATATGATATTGTCGGATTAGATTTTATTTGTTGTTTCAATAAGGTGGACCATTATCATGCAAAAAAAAAAAAATATATTTTGATAGAATACCACGCCTAGTCCCATGCAAATATTGGTTTGTTGGGTTGATCGTTGTTTTTACAAATTTTATTGACAACGAACATACAAACATACTGTTTCGTACTTTTATATAAAATTGTTTCTTTTCAAAAAGTGTTGATCTATGACTAGTTTTACCAAATCAGACAGTTCATATACAAAAGTTCAAAATTCTCGTCCCGTTAAATTGTTATACCTTATGGAATCTCTCGGTTTTTCTTATTGCGGACAACTTATCATTTTAGCAGTTTCTTCTGCAGCATGATTTTTAACTAATTTTTAGTAACTTTTTCTGCTATTTTTACAGATTTATTTCCATGAGTGTATTATTTGCATTTGCATTATTTGAAAGTTATTTTATTTATCTTTAGTAGAAACTCATATAAATTATTTTAGTAAGTTTTGGAGTGTGGTGTTTACAGATTTTCTTTAAAATTCTCTCTTGTTGTAGTATATTTTTTGGCATATTTTGTCACCAATTTTTTTTTATCATCAGGATATATTGTTGAAGGTCGTTTCAATATTTTTATTGTTATTTTCATCAAAAATTAAAAAAAAAACAAAATAAAACAGAAAAGTTTGATATGATAAGTGGTTTAATATTTTTTATAGTTGCTATTCTTTTTGTACAAAAAGATTTATGAAGCCACATGGCTTTCTTCATAAATGAAAATGTATTTTAAATCACTGCATTTAATTGTAGAACAATATCATAAACATACACTCATAGATATAAATTTGGTAAAATATTAGAAAATGTTAATAAAAATTAGTAATTTTGCAAGTTAATTTTTTTTTTTTAATTTTGCAAGGTAATTTAGTAGTTTTAACTAAAACTTGTACAGACTTTTTGGTGTAGATTCGTTATTTTCACATCACGTTGTCAAATATCACGAAGCTTATTGATAAAAGCATACTTTAATGTG
This sequence comes from Leucophora obtusa, assembly GCA_949987735.1. Classification (NCBI taxonomy): domain Eukaryota; kingdom Metazoa; phylum Arthropoda; class Insecta; order Diptera; family Anthomyiidae; genus Leucophora; species Leucophora obtusa. The sequence continues at coordinate 117,409,806 of OX465297.1, forward strand.
AAAATGTTTACTTCGTCGCTTATTAAAAAAAAAACACAGGAAATGGAAAAAGCTTTTTTCCACACATTTTTATTTTTCAGCATGTTTTAAATTTCCAAATTAATTTTTTTAAATGACAGCAAAGCACTTTGAAAACTGGCAATTTTGACTCATAGTGTTGCCAAAATTATAGTTTTGAAAAAAGAAACCCCCCGACAAGACCCGATATAGCCACCAACCATATCGAAAAAAGAAAAAATAAGTACATATAAAGACAACAACAAACAAGTACCAAAAAGTTAACCAAAAGACGGTCCTTTAAATCCCTTTCCGAAATTATAACATTTGTATATAGCTTATATGCACAAATAAAAAAAATTATAAATTTTTTCCCTTACTTTTAGTCCTCTTAGTCCCCGATTTGGCAGATAATTTCAAATACCCCAACTTTAGAACTCTTTTTTTTTTGTAAATATCCGAGTTTAATGTAGATCGGAGTTTATTATTATATACACCAGCAAAGCCAGACATTACCGAGTAATTAAGCGAGTAAGTATAACATAAAGGGTTTCTCTTCTTACCAGGCTATTTACTCGCAACATTACTTTCGTTCGCGATGTCCAAAAATTCATGGGTGGCTCTACCCTCTCGCTTACAAAAAAAGTACGAATAAAGTGTTTACCCATAGTGAAAGAGTAAGTAGTTACTCACAAAGATGGAATAAGTGGCTACTCAGAAGTTAGGAAATAAGTGGTTGTGAAATAGTTGATCATATTGGAAATATAACTTTTTACCTCTGAAAATTTTCTGTTCAGTTGGAAAAATGTTCGAAACAATTTAATAAATATTAATGTAAAAAAAGACTAAATCAGTACTTATATAATCAGTTACCAGTAAGTGATTACTTTGCAAGTATATATAAGTACTTTTATCAATTATTATCAGTAAGTCATTATTTTGTATTTTATCATTCCTTGGTAATCCGCATGGTAATTTTAATTTAGCAGCCAAAAAAATTTATAAGAGTCTCGTGCAAACACTTATAGAACGAATTCTAAAAAAGTGCGTTGATTTGCATATCAATCAACTTTTGATTAATTTTTTTTCTTGCATTTCTATAATAAGTTGAGATATAATATAAAACAACTTTAAGAAATATCTTGAATATTTTTTTATTTAATAAAGACAGTAGTTCGATTTTGCTTATGTTAGTTAACCTTCAATTTTTAGTTGTGTTATATTCGGTGCGATTTAAAGAATCATAAGATAATGTCACTTAAAAATAATATGCAAGATATGTTGTTAAAATCTTTTTTAAACGCAAATATGCCATCGTTTAAATAAACGCAATTGTCGACTTAATCCCATTTAAATTAAAGATTTCCAAGTGTTTATATGCCCAGTGTAGAAAAATATAAGCAATTAATGGGTTTTGTACCTCATTATCTGGTAATGATAACCACACACAGGAAAAAAAATTGCCAACCGAATTGCTAAGCCTATTTTGGTTGCTATAACCAATAAATTCGGTTGATGAAACCATATTGGAATGTGATTCCTAAATATTTTGTGTATTGCAACCAAAACTCAGTTGTATTAACCGAATTTTGTTGTGATAGCCAATAGTGTGTGTATAGTTACTTTTCTTGTTATTTTTCTCTTTACCCTACAAAAACAGACAATACCAAGTAATTAAGCGAGTCAGTAGCACACTTACACTAGTTACTAGACTATTTACACTCTTAATTACTTTTTTTGTCGTGTCCCAAAATTTGTGGGTTGCCAATACATTCTCGCTTACAAAAAAGTGAGAATAATGAGTTATCAGCATATGGTTACTCATAATGAAAGAATAAGTGGTTACTCACAATGAAAGATTAAGGGCCAGTTTTATAGTCACACTAATAGAAAACAGTATCTAAATAATTTAGTTAAAACTACTAAAAATTAGTTAAAAATTACCTTTGCGGGAAAAACTTCTGAAATTAGCAGATTATTTTCGCTATATATATAAGTACACTCATAGAAATAGATCTGTAAAAATAGCGGAAAAGCAACTAACAGTTAGTTGAAAATAATGCTGTTCAATTAGCAGACTTTTATTGCTAAATACCAGTAAAATAAGAGCAGCAAAAATAAAACTGTTAAATTTACAGAATTCTAGTTATATTTAAGTTAACTTTTAGTTAATTGAAAATGACAAATTGTACTGTACAATCTGCAAACTATTTTGCTGAATATTAGTAGATTAAAAAAAGAGCAAAAACAAACTGTTATTTTTATTTTTTAAGCTAAATTTAGTTGAATGCAAATAGCAGTATATCCTGCTAAAATCAGCAGAAATATTTGCTAAAAAATTGTAAACTGCTGTTTCTAAAAGCCTTGATTTTTATTTGCATTTAAAAAAAATCTAAAAAAACTTGTAAAATTTTGAATTTTTTCCTGATTTTTTAGGCTAGTAATTATTTAGCAAATTTTTTTGCTGATTTAACAGGTTAATTGGTTATTTTCTATTAACAAAAATTTAACTTAAATATAACTAAAACTCTGTGTATTTAACAGTTTTATTTTTGCTGTTCCTATTTTACTAATATATACACTCAAAAAAGTTAGTAATTAAATTAGTAAAACGTCTTGTATATCAAGTATACTAGTTTTCAGCCATTTTTTTTTGCTGAAATTCCGTTCTCAGCAAGTTTTAGTTATATTTGTTTAGTGCTAAACTAATTTTGAACTAATGTTTTACTAATTTATTTTCCTCAAAAAAAATTTTTGCTGATAACCGCATTTATAGCGTGGACGACAACCAGATAGACAAGATGTAGATGTCGCAGCTTGTCTGGATGTAGTACAGACAACGGAAATGATAAAAAAAACAACTCTACAGAATTTCTATATTTAAATTTTCAGCAACTAAATTAACTAAAGTAAAATTTCGCTACAAGGTTTTAGAGTTTTTTTCAGTCTACTAATATTCAGCAAAAAGTTTAGTGATTTTAGCAAGGATTTTTTTCATTTGCAATCCACTAAGTGTTAGCAAAACTTTTGGTGAAGATCACTATTTTTTTTGGTAAAAATCAGCTCACTGATTTTCACAAATGTTTTGCTAAAATTACCAACTTTTTTGCAAGCACGCTCCTGACTAAAAATTTGCTCACACAGCAACATTTTTTGCTGACTTTTTTTTTTGAGTGTAGCTATCATGCTTGTTTGCTCGCCACAGGTGGCACATATAAAGATATTTTATTGAAATTTGGTACGCTAACTCACATGAAAATAGAATTGATCCATATTTGGAGGTAGCACCCATATGAACTATATTTCCGATTTTTTTTTATTAAGTTAAGCTAACATTAGGCACATTCAAAATTTCTTACTGTTTTATAATTTTTTTAACATTTTGTAGACAAATTCTGACCCATTAAAATTTCGACTCCAAATATAGTTTTGCCTTTCAACCAGACTGGTATAGTGTATCATATAGTCGATGTGTCCGAATTTAACTTTTTTTTACTCGTTTAGATTCAAAAATAAATCATTATAGGTAGTGCATAATTTGATGTTTTAAAGAAATGCAGAAAGTATGGCAACAAAATTATATGTTTTAAAATAATGCATAAAATAAGCTGTATGATTTATGGTAGTCTAAAAAATAATCTGCCTTTATACAGTTGAGTAGTCCACGTGCAAAGTTCGCTATGTTAACAACTCCATTTCAGGACTAGAAGTTTTAATCGATTTTCTAAAAATTTGGTTCTATTAACATAGCGGACTTTGCAAGTGGACTACTCAGTTGTCATAGTCGAATTCGAGAGTAATTGGAATTTGATAAAAAGTTGTTAAAAACGCAACTTTTGGATAATCTTAAAATTGAGTTTTTAATAAACAACTTTCCGATTGTAAAAAATGAATAATTTTCAATTTAGGCAAAACCATTTTGTTTCGACTACAAATTCGACATTCAAGCCGAATGATTTCCCATTACTGTGTCTACACTGGGTAGTTTAACAAAATATATATGTATATGCATCGTACAAACATTTTTTTGTAGGTTTCATTATGTTGTTTTTGTAAGGATTTATAAATAAGTTTTCAACTGTAAGTGTCATTAAGTATTCTTATATATTTAAATGTTGTTTGCAAAAGTGGTTTTAAAGATAAGCGAAATTAGTTAGATTTAAAAAAACAAACATTCTAATAGAAATTGCAAATACAAATTTAGTAGTTGTAAAACAAAGTCTTTAAAGAATATCATTAAAATACGTATAAATAGCGGGCTTTAGTAAACATTTTTCATTAGAATGTTGAAATGAAGATTTATTTGCATCCATGTCCCTACATTTGTAATACTTTGTAAATCAATAAGAAAAATAAAAGTTTTTCAATAAAGTTTTTTTTTCATTTTCATCAAAAAAAAAATAAAAAAAAAATGTAGTTTTGTACATTATTCCATACTCCGAAATAGTCATTGTGGTGCCGGGCGATAATAAATCTTTATATTTGTATGGACAAGAATGTAGTTTTTTTCTTTAACAGTAAGATGTTTAAAGAAATGTTAGAAAAAATTCAGATTTTTCTTGTTAGACGAGATTACAAAATGAATTTCAAAGTGTTTTTTTTTCTACCATAGGTTGCCACGGCATTATTTATATAATCTTATCCAATATAGCCCAAGAAATAATAAAATTGTTCGCAACTTTTAAAAACAGAATTAAAGCGAAAAAAAAATATGCAAAAATGGATTTAGATACGCTATGCTTTTTTAGGTTCTTTTATTTTTCTGCATCTCAGTTCAATTAAAAGACGACTTTCATCATGATTTTACGACATTTACCATTAAAAAAAACGTACAAAATCAATGTCTACAGCCAGTGATGAAGATGATGGATGATAATGATGGTGGTGGTGATTATAGGGGTGGTTGAAATCATATTTAAGAAATTCTGCAGTTTTTATTGATTTAACTAACGAATTGTTTTAAAAAGACATATTCGTAAAATAGTTGTTTGAATAAATAAATAAAACTATTAATTAAAATAATAAATTAAAATATTAAATTAAACAAATTTATACGGTTATTTGAAATGTAAATTTTTAAAACAAACTATAAATTTTTGTTGTCTGTTACGTTTGTTTAGAATGTCATCGTTTTCAAAAATTTTCATCACCCAGCAAAAATACCGCAAACACAACAGCACGTAATACGTGGGTCACAACTGGAAGTTTATTGAGTTGGGCAAATTGTTTGAAATAAAACGAAAAAGAAAAACAATATATCGCACTTGATCAACAAGAGGGTATAAACTCAAAATTTTTAAAATTTCACTTTTTGCAAGAAATCAACTAACAACATCAATATCTTTCTACTGTAAAAATTTCAACGTATTCCGATTACTCTTTCATCTCGAAAACCACATTTGAGACCATTTCCGTGACAGTGTAGTGACTACTTTTATATCAACAAAAAGTTTCAGAAAAATGGTATTAATTCAAAAAATAGATTCTTTTGTAATAATTGTAAAAATTTAAAAGAAAAACAATGTAAATATATTTTCAAATGGAATTAGCTTACTATGATGTATTCGGATTTTCAAATTCTCTTGAAATGTAACCACAAACAGTTTTTCACCTCTACTGAAAATTTTAAAATTTTGAGTTAATACCCTCTTGTTGATCAAGTGCGATATATGTTATTAAAGCGACTCACCTTATATGGACAGAAAAAAGTACCCCCCTTGGTTTGTTTTATGATGATTCACAAAATATTTCGGGTCTAGCAATGAGATCTCACGATCTGGACCACTTTTATTAAAACATTTTTTTTTTTAATTTTTGTAAGAATTTTGCATTTTATCTGAAGACAACATACTCAATATGGGCATGATATGAAACGTTTTTTTGATGCGCCTCCAGCAGTAAACTAATAGAAAAAAGTCCGTAAAAAATTTAGTTAAAACTACTAAAAATTAGTTAAAAATGATGCTGCAGAAAAAACTGCTATATTAGCAGATTATTTTTGCTATATATTAGTAATATAGGAACAGCAAAAATAAAACTGTTAAATATACAGAATTTTAGTTATATTTAAGCTATATTTTTGTAAATGGAGAATACCAAATTAACCTGCTAAAATCAGCAAACAATTTTGCTAAATAATTAATAGCCTAAAAACTCACCAAAACATTTAAAATTTTCAAAGTTTTTTTTTGATATTTTTTTAAATGCAAATAAAACTCGAGCCTTTTGAAAACAGCAGTTTACAATTTTTTAGCAAATAGTTCTGCTGATTTTAGCAGAATAAACTGCTATTTACACTCAACTAAATTTAGCTTAAAAATAGCAAAAATTTTGTAGATTTAACAGTTTATTTTTGATATTTTTAGTCTACAAATATTTAGCAAAATTTTCTGCAGATTTTACGGAACAATTTCCTATTTTCAATTAACTAAAAGTTAGCTTAAATATAATTAAAATTCTGTAAATTTAACAGTTTTAATTTTGCTTTTCTCATTTTACTAGTATTTAGTAAAAAAAATCTGCTAATTTTAGCAATTTTTTCTGCATCATATGTTTTAACTAATTTGTAGTAACTTTTTCTGCTATTTTTACAGATTTATTTCTATGAGTGTATATATAGCATAATCAAGCATATCCAGACATGTCCTATTTTCAAGGATATTCTATAATAAAAAACAACTTTTTGAATCTTTTGTACGGCGGGTAATATAGATTTCCCCATCCTCATTAATTTAACTATACTCAGATAAAAAAGTTAGTAAAAAAATTGTAAACAGTTTTTAATCGTACTTTACTATTTTTATACTGATTTTTAGTAGAATTTTTTTTTTTGGTAATAATTTTTACAAATTACAAATTAAGGATTTTTTTTACTAATTTTCGTTGCTGATTTCAGCAAAACCTTTAACTAATTTTTAAAACCGAGTGCTAAACTTAGCAAAAAAAAAAAATATCCCAGCCAGCAAACAAACCCAAAAATGAATAAAAAAAAAGCTCAAAAAATATTATTAAAAATTAAAATTTTTGTGTGCAAGTGGTTCATCCAAAAGGGCCTTCTTTTTTGATTTAAAACTGACTCAAAAAAAGATTTAAAAAAATTCAAAAGGCTCAAAAATTAAACATTTTGTTGAGCCTCTTTTGAATTGTTCAAAAAATATTCAAATTTGTTTACATTTCTGAGTCATTTCTGAACCATCTTTTGGATTTAATAATTTGGCTCAAATGTTTGTGTCTTTTATGATTCATTTTAGAAGGCTCATATTTTCGTCCAATAAATGAGAAATTTTTGACGAAAAATTTTAAAATTTCAAAAAATTGTGTTTTATTTGAGTAAGTTTTGACTCAAAGAATAAGAACCCTCAAAAAAGTATTCACATTTTGCTGGCTGGGATACTAATGTAACAAGTATATACTTGTAAATTTTATTAACAAGAGTTCATTGATTTTTTAGAATTCTTGTTTAGTTTATATTTGTTATTATTGATATATTCTTAGTTTGCAATTTTATTGTATATGCATAAAAAGCAGTCCAAAAAATAATGATATGTCATTACCGTTTCTACACTGGGTATTTATACTAATTACATTGTATTCAAATTATTGATATTTAGTAAATTCTTTAACTTATTTTAGCAAATAGATTTTGAGTTGCAGATTACAACAATTTTGCTAAAATTTACTAATTTCTCCTATAAATTTTATTGTACTACAATTCAGTAGACATGTGTTGCTAAAGTTAGCAAAAAATACCGCTGGCCCCAAAACAGTTAAATTTCCCGTAATAACAGCAACATTTTCAGTAGCCATTAGAGACTTTTTTGGTTGAGTGTACTTCAAATTTATTTTATGATTTATAAGGCATGTTCTGTTTCCCGTTTTAAAATTTCTGCATCTTTGGGCTTATCTGCATGAAATTATTTAAAAAAAATTAATTTTCTGGTCAGGTTTAATACTTTTGTGGTGCTACTTTACATTGAGGGTATTCACAGTTTAAGTGCTAATGTGCTATCGTTGTAAAATAGCATTTTTTTTAAGGTAATCCATAGGAAATTGTTAAATTTACGACAAATGCTAATTTAGTACTTAATGTACGAACTGTGAATTTCGTCTTTGTAAGATTTTTGGTATTTAATGAAGAAGTGTACAGGTGTTACACTTAAAAAAATTAAAATACACTGCAATTAATAATTAATTTGTTTTTTGTCGATCTTTTTGTTGTAATTTATTAATAAAGATTATTCCTATATTTTTATCTTGAATTTTTAACTAAATGATTTCTAAAAATGCTAAATCTAGCATTAAATATGCTAATCTAACCAAAATCAATAGGCTTTGTCCGCGGCCAGATATAAATCGGTAATTTGATGACTTACAAAATTTCCGCAAAATAATAAAAAATATACTAACTTTAAATTTCTATGATTGCCCACCTACATTTTTGTTAATATTTGGTTAAAATTTACATGAACATATGTTTACGTATGTTGCTTATTGTATGTATAAAAGTAGTACAATTTATACTTGTTTAGCGTTTGTAAGTACATGGTACGTGTACTCTCATATTTTAACACAAAAAATCCTGTACTTTGATGTTTTTGCTTTTTGGTAACACACCCATTGTCATTTGCACTCTAATTAGTCTAGTTTCTAATATTAACCCTTTGAAGACCGAACTTAAGCTGTTGGAAAATTAGCAAGTTTTTGCGGCCCAACATTTCTAAAGAAAAGAGTCGAAAAAAGACAAATTGCATATATTTCTTCAACTGCCACACTCATAGAATTAAATCTGTAAAAATAGCAGAAAAAAGAAAGTAAAACTTATTTAAAAATAATGTTGTAGAAAAAACTGCGCAAATTAGTAGATTTTTTTTTTCTAAATACTAGTTAAATAAGAACAGCAAATTGAGAACACCCATAGAAACGAATCTGTAAAAATAGCAGAAAAGCTACTAAAAATTAGTTAAAAATAATCTTGCAGAAACTGCTAAAATTAGCAGTATTTTTTTTTTTTGCTAAGAACTAGTAAGATAACAAGAAAAAAAATTGCTGAAAACTAGTGAACTTGTAGCGGTATTCATAAGTTAAAACTAAAGACTAACATTCAGTGCACAACTTTTTATACACACAAATTTCCATAACGGAAAGTTGTAAATTCGTTGTGCAGTTGTTATTTTTAACTTATGAATACAGCCCTTGATATACAAGACGTTTTAATAATTTTTCTACTAACTTATTTTTTTGAGTGTAACTAAAATTCTGTATATTTAACAGTTGTCTTTTTGTTTTTCCTATCTTACTAATATTTAGCAAAAATAATCTGCTAATTTCAGCAGTTTTTCTGCAAGGTAATTTCTAACTAATTTTTAATATTTTTAACTACTTTTTTACAGACTTTTTCTATTAGTGTATACTTCATTAAGCTCTTGCAGATTATACTAATTGTGGTCAATTTCAATCAAATCGGAGATGGTAACTCTGAAAACGGCACTTTTTTGTATTGTATTCTAAATTTTAAATATTTCGATGCTTTTGAAAACTTGTATCACTGAACCATATCCTACCATGATCTAAAAGCTAGTTGTAGCTAAACTACCTTAAGAAAAATCGTTTTAATATTAAAAATGGCATATATTTCGTCAAAGGATTAATGAAACAGAATGTTTTCGTGTATACTGTTCTTAATTTATGTGTTTTTTTTTGAGTTTTGCAAAATTTCACAAACATTATGAATACAATTTTAACGCATTATTTCAATGAACCCTTAAAAACCAAAATACTCATAAAGCATAAAACAAAATTGTGCCGAGAAACTATTAAATATGAATTATGCCTACAAACTGCTATGAATAATTGTACACTTTTTGTGTTTATTTATGATAGTCCTAGATATACAATTGTTCGGCTAAATTTTGTTTTTAAGTCATTAAATCATATTTAATCGACGACACAGCTCAAAGTGTTCATGATACCTTCGGTCTCAGATTGTATTTAACAAGGCAGGGAAAGTACTGTAATTAAATTGTTAATATAAAAATCAATGAAAGTTTATTGTTTTAAATTCGTAAAATTCAATATTACTAAGATATTAACACAAGTATGGTAATTGAACAGAAATTATTTGTTGGTTCCCGAGTAAAAATATTTTTATATAACCATTTATGATTTGATACAAAGCCATCATCAGTGCCTTTCGCCTTTGAGTGGGTTAATATTTGACGACTATCAAATTAGCGAAAGCCGAAAATGCGCATTCTGCCTTGCTGGTCTTATCGAATTTTTTCAATAATTTTTATTCTTTGTAATTTACTTGTAAAAATTGTATCATCTTTCTTTGATTTTAAAAATAATTTAAACAGAAAGTGATATTAATTTATGATCTTGAGTCAAACTAAAATAACATTCATTTATTCTGAAAAAGTTTCAAATCATCAGCATAGAGTAAACACTCACAGGTTCTAAAATTGTCAGTGATGTCATTTATAAACAAAAGAAAAAGTAATGGACCCACATGGCTACCCTGTGGGATACCAGAGCTCCCATAAAACGGCTTTGACAAAACAGCCCCAATTTTCACATAAAGGGGTCTTCCCGAAAGATAAGAAGCTATCCACTTCAAGAATTTAGAATGAAAACCCATTCTATGAAGCTTCTGTATCAATATCGAATGTTGAAGTTTATCGAATGCCTTTCCGAAATCGGCATAAAGGGTATCGACTTGAAGACCATTCTCAATAGAATTCATACAGAAATGTGTGAAAAGTGTTATATTTATACAAGTAGATCTACCTCTAAAAAAACCGTATTTGGTAAACACTAATATAATTCTTAATCTCCCAAAATAACTTTCGGTTTATGATCTCATCAAAAATTTTCTGTATAATAGACAATTTTACTATAGGGCGATAGTTAGAAACCATATCCCTACGGCCAGATTTAAATATCGGTGTGACAAAAGCAGATTTCCACTCCTTTAAAAAATTGCCTTCTGTAAGCGATCGATTAAAAATTGCTGTCAAGGGTATGCAAAGGGAATACGCACAGTTTTTCAATAAAATTGGTGGCATGAGATCAAATCCGGCACTTTTGTTAGTGTCCAGATGAAAGAGCGATTCAAAAATATCAATTTTCTCGAGCTGGATACTTCCTATATTAACCATATCCTTTACGTTAGTTAGATAAACATTAGAAATATTAGATGAGCGAACTTCCTCATAAACGGATGAAAAAAATGATTCAAATAAATTTGAATCACTAGCTATTGTATCACCAAAATACATAGTTCGAGGTATGCCGTTGATTTTCCTCTTGCTATTAAAAAATACCCAAAAGTTTTTTGGGTTGTCCATAATGCGGGATTCCATATTATCTTTTATACAAAAAGTTTGACAAAAAATCAATTTCACGTCTAAGACGAACAAAGCTATTCTTATCTCCAGGTAAGTTTGTTGATTTAAATTTTTTACGAGCTTTGTTTCTTAAATTTCTTAAATGAAGTTGTCTGCTGTTATACCACGGCAACTTCATATTTCGCCTTTTCCTCATAACCGGAACATACAAATAAAAACATTCGTTTAGGACTTTCTTGAAAACCTCATACATCTCTGTTAAATTACGACCATCCAATATTTGAGACCAGGATACAGAATTAAAAAAAGTATTTATAGCAACATAATTTGCCGATTTAAATTCGAAGTATAACTCCGTTACGTCATCATTCATAGTCGAATCTTTAACATTGAAGTTAATCTGCAACGCCTTATGATGTACCGATTCAACTGTAAACGGTATATCGTATCTGCTAACATCACATTTCGCATAACCATCAACAAAAATTAAATCCAATATATGATTTATATCGTTCTTTATAAAATTCATTTGAGAAAGTCCATGTGAATATAAGGTATCACAAAAGTGGCTTTCAATAACGTCCGTAATATTAAAAGGCATCAACATTTGATCCGCTGTGCTGAAATCCCATCTTATATTGGGTAAATTAAAATCTCCCAAAACACAAGGAGTCTGATCATCATTGAGATTAGAAAGTAGAAACTCAATATTTAATAAGTGAAGGTGGTATATATCATAGGAACTTTTTGGTGGAATATAACTTAAGATAAAAACTATTTCACGTTTACTGAACTGTGAAATACCTGGCAACGTGACAATAACACACATTTGCTCTAAATCATGAGATTTATTAGGAAGCTCAATTTCTTTGCTCGCAAAATCCGAGCGGACTGCCATCAAAAGACCACCTCCTCGACTAGCACCATTCGAAAGAACTCGATCTCTTCTATAAATTTCATAATAGGAGTCCAATAATTCACTTGATAGATAAAATGACGTCAACCAAGTTTCCACCATTGCTTGATTTGATCCGGAAAATAGTGGATGTGGTTATTATGATTTTATATAATTAAATATCTTTTCATATAGTTATATAAGAATATACATTTCACAATACTCGATGAGATATAATTGTATAAAGTCATAAATGATTATATAAAAATCATTTTTACTAGGGTTTACTAATTTTTAAAGGAAAATGTTGTTAATTTCAAAAAAAAATTCTATTATAAACCAAATAATACCGATGTATTATTTGATTGTACGTGTCATTATTTAGTTCTAAAAAAATGATAAAGCTTTTTCTAGATTTTAAGAAACTTTTCGTTCAGTTTGTGAATTTCATGCAATTGTGCAATTTCATAGCAGAAAAAAAAAATAAAATTTATCTGTATTTTACATCACAAAGTCACGGCCATAATTACTAAATAGCAAAGTGTCAAAGATTTAGAGAAAATTATCATTAATACAAGCACTTGCAGATATTCTAATTGATTTAATACAATCAAACGTTGCCAAAATAATGTTCACACAAACGGTTACAAAACTCGCTGTGAATGAGAAAATATATTGATTTTACAGCATGGCCAAAACAAAATTAATTTCAAAAAATAGTTCAATTTTATATTTCATTTTAAATAATTTTTTATAACATAAAATAAATGTGTTCGTTTTGTTATTTTTTTTTTTTATTCAAGTGTCATTGTACTATCTGTAGTTGTACAACATACTATTATTGTATAAGTGCATGGTTTGCAGTCGTATTTATTATAAATTCTATATTAGTATTTATATATAATTTATTATTTTATAACAATAACAAAATAATAGAGAACTTATAAGTCTTATTGTATGTGTAGTTGTTTATATATACAATACACTCATAAAGTATAATTTTATGAGTACTAATAAATTATGCTTGTCATTTTTATTGTTAATACTACTAACATATATCAAACTAGAAAACAAAAAAATAAAAACAACAACAAAATAAAACAGAAACAAAATGTCTTATACTTAGAAAATGTATCGACTATGAGCTTGAATGTTCTTCCGATTAAATAAATACATTTTTGTTTTCAAAATGAGAATAAATAACTTCAATAGGAGATTTTTTATACAAATACCACATTTACTAGTGCCCGAGAAAAGGACTTCCTAAAGGGTCTTGTTACCCTTCTTAACTCTATGACGACCAATGATTGACATATAGTCAAATTTAATAGGAACGATTAAATTTTTTTCTAATTTTATTCTCGTTGCCTTTTATTTTTAAAGATCAAAATAGTGGCTAAATTCGCCCTAAAAGGCGAATATGTAGTCCAGAATATTGTATAGAATTTTAACGTAACGTCTGTTTTTTAATTTTGTCACTTGTTTTAAGTAGGCATTTTTCATTGAAAGCCACGCCCACTTAAAACAAGTGACAAAATAAAAAAACAGATATTACGCTAAAATTCTGCACAATATTTTGGACTACATATTCGGCTTTCGGGGCGAATTTAGCCACTATTTTCATCTTTAATCATAAAGGCAACGAGAATAAAATTAACAAAAAAAAAGTGAATCGTTCCTATTAAATTTGCCACCGCCGTATATCGAATATTATTGTTTGTTACATTAAAAACATTTCCCAAACAATATGGTCTGAATCAGAGCTTTGGGGAATTAATTCGTTAATTCAATTTTTCGGTTTTGAATTAAATTCAATGAATTGATTCGCAAAAGACCATCTATTGAATGGAATTAATTCATATTTGGTTTTGTTCGATTTATTTTGTTACGAATTATTTCAATTGCAATAGTTCCTTTTATTAAATCGAATGTTCACTAGTGAACGCGTTCAATTTTATTAATCGAACGGACCGAAAGTAATTGAACTACTTTATTGAAATTCGTTTAAGAAAAAGAAAAACAGTGCAGACCATAGAACTGAAAATTCAACTTTTTTCTTGATTTAATCATACACTAAAATTCTTATTCACATTTAATCGATCAATAGTACTCAATGTTGAATAAAATTAATATCATGCTGCTGAACGCGTAGTTCTGATCAGTTTGAGTCGTCTGTCGAACATGTTTTATTCACACTTAATCACTCAAAAAACTCACTGTTGAATAAAATCACACTGTTGAATAAAATCACACTGATGGAACATTTGAACTCAAATGAATAAATCAAAGTATTAGTTGTTTTATATAATAAAAAAATAAATAAATAAAATCTTATTGTTTTATAATGGGAATGTACACTGTACTATTTATTAAATGTGTTTCTACGAAATCTGATACTGTAAACCTCCTCTTTATTGTTATGAAATAATTTTTCTTTTACTTGGTTTTAATCATGAATAAACTCATACGCATTCATTTTTGTTTTTTCTGATTTATTCTACATCAAAATAATCGTCGTTGATCCGAACGAATATGAATGAAATGAATGGTATGAAAACGACCAATGACTAAATCAAAGATGAAACAAAAATCACTTGGTTTGATTGATTTAAAATCAGCAACGAATATGTGTATTTGAGTATATTCGGCGCTTGAACGCAAACGAATGTTTATTAGGGTGTTGATTACGTATGATGGTTTTACAATCAGCAGTTGCAGTTCTCTGGTGCAGACATGCCTTTAAGACGGTTATGGTAAATTTCTGCATCTACTGACTTGTCACCAACTGCTGGGTTGTTATTGCTGTGTTTTTAATTATTTCATAAAAAATTTATTGAAATTAACAACACATATGTCAATGTGTTTTTATTTTTTTATTTCTTAATTTGTTAATTCGTTTACAATGTCACTCATGTGTCTTTTACGTTATAACGGCAAAATCTTATTTAAATTTTTATTATTTTTCACTTATGTGTCTTAAGCATTTTAACGGCAAAATCTTTTTTTTAAATTTTATTATTATTTTTTTTAAATAAAGAGGATTGACAATGTAAAGCAAATTTTTAATAACAAGTAACCTCAGCCAGTTTAAAACAACATGCGAAAACATGTTAAATATGTGCATTAGAATATTTATTATAAAAATTAATTAAACAGGTCATTCGCAGGTTAATGTTTTTGACAACAGCTTTCCTAGATTTATTTAATTAAAAAAAATATTTTAAAAATATTTGCCAGTAAGTAACTCTCTTCTGTAACTTGTCTTTAGGTTTTTAAGCAAGGTTTAGTTTATGATTATTATCTTTAGGCTGAAATAATTCCTAAACCTCAATAGTTTGAATACAAATTTATCTATCATTGACGAAACGACTAATTTTGTTCTGAAATTTTAGTGTTTTTTTCATTTCCCATAAAACAACATAAATGTTATTATCAGGGCAGCGTCTTTCATGCAAATACATGTTACTCCAAAAATGATTTTGAGCAAATACTTTTCCGAATCAAAGAATTTGCAACAAAATTTGTTGTTGCATATTTTGTTTAAAATGCATATTTTGCTTGTAAGTGCATATTTTTTTTGCATATTTCATGATTTTTATTGCATATTTTTGCATATTATTAATTAAATTGCATATTTTTACATATTTTTTTAAAAACTAAAAATAAGATTCAATTAAAAAATAAAGAAAAGGAAGAATTTGCAAACCTTAATGCAGTATTCAACTAGAAGGAAAACATCAAGTTGTCATGTACTTTAATATTTATATTGGATTTCATTTTTAACCAAATGGTCCCGAGTAATAAATATGATTTTTAAAAATCTATAAATTTAAAGTGAATTTTTTGTTTGTTTTTGAAGAGTTTATTTTTGGATTGTAAGTATATATTTTTGGGTTTTTAGTGAATATTTTCATTTAAGTGCATATTTTGCATTTTTTACTGCATATTTTAGTCGCATATTTTAATCTCATATTTTTGATTTTTTGCCAATAATTGACATTATGTAATTGATCTTACAGTTAGTGGTTGTTATCCTAAAATCAATACTTAAGATAATAATGTTAAATATTAACGCATTAATTAACTGAAGAATAATAGATAGGAAAATAACATTTATAAAACATTTTCGTATCAAAAGAAGGGAGCAGGTTCTCACGTTAGAGTAAAGCTCTTTAGTCTTCTAAACATCATACTTTATCTGGCAGTCATCTAACCTGCAATTTCGCATAATTTCCTTTAAGGTTTTAACGCTTTGGGCACGAATAAATTTAGCTAAAGCTAGTTTCCTATATAAACATTTCTACACTCACAATATATTTTCCACAACCGATTGAGGTTTATTTGAAAGGTAATAGGTAAAGTTTGTTTTCAATTGAAGAATCACTTAAAATACATGGAAACATATTGTTTAACTTTTTTTATAAGTCAATAAAATAACAAACTACAAAAAAATACCTATAGTCTGCAGGAGTTGATATTTTCAGTCAAATTTTCTATTTTTATAAAAAATAATTTAAGTAATTTCATTGTTTTCTGTTTTAAAACAAAAAATTCAAATATTTTCGGTTTCGTTTTTTGTTAAAATATTTTCTTTATATACAAAATTATTTCAATTCAATTTCCAAGAAATTCTTTACTCATACACACAAACATAGCCAATAAAAATATGAACGTTAGACCGTACCTCAAAAAAAAAGTTCGCCGTACAACCTCCAATATGATGTATTTTTGGAAGGCGATTTCAAAAAAAAATTTATCTTTTTGCCGACCGTAGGGGTCGCTTTTTTTAATTTTTTGTTATAGCTTTGGCATTTAAAATCGGATTTTAAATCGATTTGTTTGCCTCGAGGAGACCAGTGTTTTGCTATATAGTAAAAATCTAATTAAAAAAAATTTAAAAAGGCGACCCCTACGTTCGGCAACCAATATATAAAAAAATTTCTACTGGGTTTAGCGAAAAACTTCCTTAGCAAAAGTTTAATGATTTTTTGCGAGCTTTAATTTTCTGATATTAGGGTGTACATTAGGGTGGTAGCAACTGAGATCTGGTGGGTAACTACTAGAACGGGATACTTGAGGTCAAAATGTCCTTAGAGCAAAACACTGGTCTCCTCGAGAGAAAAACATCGATGTATCATACTTTAAGATCTGACTGTAAATACCAAAGATATAATGAAAAATGTAAAATGGCGACCCCTACGTACGGCAAAAAAAAAAAAATACAAAAATTTTTTTTGAAACCTCCTTGCAAAAATACTTCATATTGGAGGGTGTACGGCGCACTTTATTTTTTTTTTTGCCTGTAAGGTGGTACGCTCTAATGAACGTGTGTGTAGTGTTTTGAAAATTCAAACAAAAAAACTCAAACTACATAATCGTTTTTTTCTAACGTTTTGTCAGTTAAAAATTGTAGATTGTTTTAACAGACTTTTCAATTATTTTTATTTCTTTTATGGATTGTTTGAATATAATGAAATATCAGTAGTAATTTTTTTAATTGTGTTTTCAATTATTTTAATATGTATTTTAGGTTGTTTTTAACTACAAAATATTGTGAGTGTATAGAACCTTCTCCAGCACTATAGACGAGAATACAATAGTACTGCCATATAACTCTAACATATCCAACTAAAGAGAAAAGTCTGTAAAAATTTTAGCTAAACTTACAAAAAATTACCTCGCAGAAAAAACTGTTCAAATTAGCAGATAGGATTAGCAAAAATAAAACTGTTATAATAAATATACAAAATTTTAGTTACATTTGAGTTAACTAAAAATTTTGCTAAATAATCAGTAGGCTAAAAAATCCAAAAAAATTTAAAATTTTCAAAAATTGTCTTCCATTTTTTTAATGCATATAAAAATCGAGAATTTTAAAATCATCAGATTGCTATTTTTTTTAGCAAATATTTCTGTTGATTTTAACAAGATAAGACTGCTATTTGCATTCAGCAAATTTAACTTAAAATTAAGAAAATTTTTGTAGATATAACAGTTTGTTTTTCCTATTTTTAGTGTACTAAATAATATTCAGCAAAATTTTCTTCAAAATTTACAGTATAATTTGTGATTTTAAATTAACTTAAAGGTAACTCAAATATAGCTAAATATCTGAAAATTTAACACTTTTTTTTTGCTTTTCTTATTTCACAAGTATGTAGCAAAAAATCTGCTAACTTCAACAGTTTTTTGTCCAATGTAATTTTTAACTAATATTGAGTAGCTTTTTCTACAGTTTTTCAGGTTTATTTTTATCAGTGTACATTAGGATGAATCTTATTTTTCTATTTGAAAACACTGCACTGTGTATTGAATGGCAGAAAACAGTTTTCGAATTCAGTGAACGTAATTTTTCGTTTTTCAATTCAGTGAACGTAATATTTTGTTTTTTTAATTCAGTGAACGTAATTTTTTTTTCAATTCATTCATTGTATTTTTTTTGAATTCACTGAACGAAAATGAAATTGAACGAATTCAGTGATGAATTAATTCTGTAAGGAATTAACTCACTTTTTATCCGTTCGATTTATAACGTGTTCACCAATGAATTAATTCAATCGGTTCAAGAAAAAGAACTATAGCAATTGAATTAATTTGTAACGAAAGAAATCGAACAAAAACAAATATGAATTAATAGCATTCAATATATGTATAGTCTTTTGTGAAGTAATTCATTGAATTTTTAATTCAGAATTCATAAACTGAATTAAAGAATTTATTCAACAAAGCTCTGACTAGAATCAAAATGAACCAACATTTTTAAAGGGTTGAAATATATTGTATGATGAAAATATCTGCATAAAAATTCAAAAGTTGATAAAGTGCATATTAATTACAATATTAATTTTAGCTGGTCTACATGACGTTAAAACAACACTGTACTAAAATACATTAAAAATGCCCTGTTAGCAGTCCGTCTCGAGTTTACACAAATTGCCTGCTCTTAAACGTAAAAACCATACGTCATTGTGGTAGCATTTGCGAAAAAGCAGACACGGAGGAGATTGGATTGATAAACAAAAATCTAAAAGTATAATATTTGTATGTGTCTGTTTGGTCACTTCTGAAAGTAAAAAACAATAACAGAAAGCTGAATAGGAAAGAAAACTATAAATTAGCTACACTACATTCAAGGATTTACTCGGGTTAGATGGCTAAGATGTCGAACTTTAGTGTAATTAAGTTTGTAATTCAGGAATATGCACAGATTCGATTCCTACAGCCGACGGGTTGTTGAAAAATTATCATATAGAAACAATCTGACAATAAAATATAAACAATAATAAAATTTAATGGAAAATCACTGATGAAGCCTGTCCATTAGACCATACCACCTTACTGGCAAAAAAAAGTGCGTGGCACACCTTCAAATATAAAGTATTTTTGGAAGGCAATTTTAATTTGCTATAGCTTCGGCATTTAAAGTCAGATTTTAAAGTCTGATATATCAATTTTTTTTGCCTCGAGGAGACCAGTGTTTTGTTATAAAGGTAAAATTTAATGAATAAAAATTTAAAAAGGCTACTCCTACGTTCGGCAAAAAAAAAAAATTTTTCTACTGGGTTTATCGAAAAACTTCCTTAGCAAAAGTTTAATGATTTTTGCGAGCTTTAAATTTCTGACATTAGGGTCGCAGCAACTGAGATCTGGTGGGTAACTACTAGAATGGGATACTTGAGGTCAATGGCTCTAAGAGAAAACACTGGTCTCCTCGAGAGAAAATCATCGACGTATCATACTTTAAGATCCGACTGTAAGTGCCAAAGATATAACGAAAAATGTTAAATAGCGACCCCTACGTTCGGGGGAAAAAATTTTTTTTTTTTTTTAAACCTGCTTGCAAGAATAATTTAGATTGGACGGTGCACGGCAAACTTTTTTTTTTTTTTGAGGTACGGTCTACTGTACATGCCGACTACCCTACACCACAGTATGCTTTTGGCCATCTACGGGAAGCGGCTTAAATTCTGGGCAGGGAATTAATTTAACGGTACAAAAATATAATGAAATAAATATTAATAGGTATAAGAAAGTGGATCTAGGTCAAATATTTCTGGTAGTAACAAACATCAGCACAAAGTCATACCACATGTGTAATATTGGGTACAATTCTATAAAAAAAGAGGTTAAAAAGTTAAAATCCCGAAGTCTTTGATAGTGAAAGTCAGGTAATCCACCTTAGCAAATAAAACTTTTGTCAAACTTTTGGGCTTCTGGGCTAGCCAGTCACTCCATTATTGGTTTAACATTTAGTACTCGATTTCTACTTTCCGAGTTGGTACGATGCAATCAACAGTTTTGTGCCAAAGACACTCCAACCCTAGAACTTTTTCTCAACAAAATATTCGAATTTCATTAAGATCAGATATTATCACATGAGATATTTTCCTTGTAAGATGAATTCAAGCAATCAGTTTTCAGTTTTTAAATGTTTATTGGGAGCAACTAACAAAATTTTTATCTACATTTACATCACATTTATGCAACTCTACACCTTTTGCAATTGTAATTCAGAAAATATCAATTGAAATTCAGAAAATATCAATTGAAATTCAGAATTTCCATTTGAAATTCAGAAAACATCAATTGAAATTCAGAATTTCCATTTGAAATTCAGAAAACATCAATTGAAATTCAGATTTTCCATTTGAAATTGAGAAAATATCAATTGAAATTCAGAAAATATCATTTGAAATTCAGAAAATATCATTTGAAATTCAGAAAATATCAATTATTATTCAGAAAACATCAATTGAAATTCAGAAAATATCAATTGAAATTCAGAAAATATCAATTGAAATTCAGAAATCGTCATTTGAAATTCAGAAAATATCAATTGAAATTCAGAAACCGTCATTTGAAATTCAGAAAATATCAAATGAAATTCAGAAAATATCATTTGAAATTCAGAAAATGTCAATTGAAATTCAGAAATCATCATTTGAAATTCAGAAAATATCATTTGAAATTCAGAAAATATCAATTGAAATTCAGAAAACATCAATTGAAATTCAGAAAATATCAATTGAAATTCAGAAATCGTTATTTGAAATTCAGAAAATATCAATAGAATTTCAATTGATATTTTCTGAATTTCAATTGATGTTTTCTGAATATCAATTGATATTTTCTGAATTTCAATTGACATTTTCTGAATTTCAAATGATATTTTCTGAATTTCAAATGTTATTTTCTGAATTTCAATTGACATTTTCTGAATTTCAAATGATATTTTCTGAATTTCAATTGATATTTTCTGAATTTCAAATGACGGTTTCTGAATTTCAATTGATATTTTCTGAATTTCAAATGACGATTTCTGAATTTCAATTGATATTTTCTGAATTTCAATTGATATTTTCTGAATTTCAATTGATGTTTTCTGAATAATAATTGATATTTTCTGAATTTCAATTGATATTTTCTGAATTTCAATTGATGTTTTCTGAATAATAATTGATATTTTCTGAATTTCAAATGATATTTTCTGAATTTCAAATGATATTTTCTGAATTTCAATTGATATTTTCTGAATTTCAAATGACATTTTCTGAATTTCAATTGATATTTTCTGAATTTCAAATGGAAAATCTGAATTTCAATTGATGTTTTCTGAATTTCAAATGGAAATTCTGAATTTCAATTGATATTTTCTGAATTTCAAATGGAAATTCTGAATTTCAATTGATATTTTCTGAATTACAGTTGCAAAAGGTGTAGAAACCCTGCTATTAACTTTTATTATTTATTTTAAAAATTTACCAAATTTTATCTTAATCAAAAAACATTTACTTACTTTTTAGCAACATTTGTTGAGATTTTTTTTTTCCTTATATGAATGAAACACATGCATACATACATATATTAAATATGACATGCCTATTATGTCAGTGAAATAGTACTACGGTACGTATGACTTATATTTAAATTCGAATTAATAATACTCATACGCCATGTACTCCGTAAATATAATTATTTGGGTAACACTTAATTTTTTGATGAAAGTTCGCAATTTTATACAAAATTTTCATTTTACATATAAAAACTTCAAAAACAAAACAAGGTGTGTAGCTTTACCATTTTTAGAAGTTCTACTAAAAATAGTAAAAACTTGCAAAAAATTTAATGGGAAATTTTACTAGTTTTTACTTGAAAAATTTCTTACAGCAAAAATTAGTAATATGTTTTTTTTTTCGTTTAACAAATGATAACATTGAACACATTTTTACGCGAGTCGTTGTTAAATTAATTAACTCTTATGATTCGCATTAAAGTTTGCACTCCGCCCAGGTTTTTTTTTTTTCGCAATTTTCGTAAATTTTTGTTTGTTTGTTTACTATTTTTACAAATTTTTTGTTCGATTACTTTTAAATATTTTGACAAATTTTTAATATTTTTTCTCTTTTACTAGTTTTACTAGAAATGTAATCGTAGAAACCTAATATTTTTGCAAAACCATACACTCAGAAAACAGATTTGTACTGATAATCGAATTTTTTCACACGGTAACCGAATTTTTCTGTTCTGACTACTGAATTACAAAATATTTTATTTTTATCATGAGTCTGTTTTCTATGTGTACTCCATTAAAATATTTGTCACCCTTCTTAAACATTTCATAAAAATGCGTCAATTACAAGCGTCATGGAAATTTGCTTAAAATGTTACCAATTGGTGCATAAAAAAATCTGTTGAACTTTTTAGGAATTTTTCTTCTTCATGCTTTGCTAAATTCTAAACTAAGATGATATAAAGCAATTCGGCCTTAGATTGACATATAAATAGAATTTTATAAAAAAAAATTTAATGATGTAGTGAGTGCGCTGCTTGAATTCCAATAATATATTAAAAATTTAATTGGCCTGAATGTTTTGTAACTAAATTTTTCCATTTGCTAAATGTAATTTGCTGGAAACAGCTATATAACGTTTTTTTGTTTTTGCAGTGGTACACATAATCATTATTACACTCATAAAATAAATACAATCACTTTTTGTTAGTTGTTTCTGAATTTTTTCCGTTCAGTTATTTTTAAAAGTAATAACAGTTGTTCCTAGAAGAAATATAATTTTTAACTTTTTTCACAAGTTATTTAACATTAAAATTTTCTAGTAACAGTAAAATTTTCTAGTACACTAATAAAAAAAAGTTAGTACAAAAGTCTGTTAAACACGTTCTGATTAAATTGAACTAATTTTTCTTTTATTTTCTCTAAAAAAGTGAGTACACATAGGTAAAAATTCTGCTAAAATAGGTAAAAATTCTGCTAAAATTCAGCACAATTTTGACCTATTTGTACGGACTTTTTTTATGAGTGTAACAGTAAAATTCTCTAGTCAATTTTTATTGTTTTAAAATAACCAAAAAAGTTACTTTGAAGTAAAAGTTATTTAAATTGTTTTTATTTAAAATTTTTTTAGTAAAATCAAATATAAATTTAGTTCTTCGCAATGTTTTGTTTGTTATCCTTGTGGTAAAAATAAATTAACTTTAAGTTCGTTTTACAGTTTTTGATAGTCAGTTATTGATTTTTATGTGAAACTTCATTCGTTTTAAATTGTATTTTTAGTTTAATTTTACCTTCAAAATAATTTGTGCGTATTGGCAAACATTAAAATCTAAGAGATATTTTTTTTCTTTGATAATTCGGAAAATTATCTATGGAAAACACAATTATTTTGAAATTTTTTCTGCGGAAAAAATGTCTCATAATCTATGACAAAAAAACCTTATAATCTATAACATTCTCAGCAGCAAAATGATAAAGAATTGAATACATTTTTGAATTGTTATAGAACCGGTTAAGATTTTTCTGCATCTATGTAGTTCTTATTAAAAATTTAATACAAAACTTGGATATTCCGAAATTTAAAATTTTTACGTAATAGCACTTAAATGTTACGTATTAACGAGCTGAATATGGGAATATATTGATTATGGTATTTTTTCCATAAGCAGCTCAATAATACGCATCATTTGAGTGATATTCTGTCACTAAATTCGAAAATTTCGATATCCGATATTATATATGACCCCAGTTTTAACTAAATTGTTTAGGAAATTTATGCAATCGAACTATTTACTGAAATGCAATCGAACTATTTACTGAATGAAAAAAAAATTATAATAAAGAGTTTTACTTAAAAGTTATTAAGTATACACTTGTAGTAGAGTTTTATCAATAAAGAATTTTGAACTTTGAACTTTTCTGTTGTCTGATTCTAACTAAATATATGAAAATTTATATTTTATAATCAGATTTTAAGTGATATTTGATAGGAAAACAGTTTTTGTTTTAAAAATGATTCTGATGTAAAAATAAATACAAAATTCTATGTATTCACATTCGATATGAATCGTCTTAGAGTATAAGAATCTCCTTGGAATATAACAAAAATTATTCAAATCTGTGGAGTATAGAAATAGTTCCCAGAATCTCAGGGTTTTCATATATATAAAAATTCTGAGGGTTTGTTTTACCGAAAAAATCTGCCGAATAAAAGGATTTTATTATATGACAACATCTATCTTCAGAACCTGCCGATAATTCAAAGCCGATAATTTTTCTATAGCAAAAAGTGGCTTGGAATCTGAAGTTTATTCGTAGAAAAAACACTACATATTTTAAGGGGTTTTCGATAACAATGATTATGATAATCTAAGGGGGTTTCTGAAGAAAAAGTCCTCAGAATCTGTAAAAAGTACAACACGAAAAATGCATCGGAATGCGAGATATCAATTCTGATAGATTTTCGGATGAATATTACGAAACTAAAAACCAAATTTTTAAATTAGCTTAACTTTTTGAAATATTTGTAAATTTAACTTTTATAAAAAAATAGTTAGTCAACGTAGACGGTTTTTATATTAAATGCAACGTCCACTGGAAAAATAGTGTGGCATACTAAAACGAAAAATACACTTTTCATATGTGAACTATTGTGATTAACACATGGTGCCCTCTTATTATTTTGAAATCAATTTAATTAAACTTGAAAAAGTTTTGCTAAAATTCATACACCCATAGAAATAAATCTATAAAAATATCAGAAAAAGTTACTAAAAATTAGTTAAAAATAATGCTGCAGAAAAAACTGCTAAAATTAGCAGATTTTTTTTACTAAATACTAGTAAAATAAGAACAGCAAAATTAAAACTGTTAAATTTACAGAATTTTAGTTATATTTAAGTTAACTGAAAATAGCAAATTGTACTGTAAAACCTGCAGAAAATTTTGCTAAATATTAGTAGACCAAAAATAGCAAAAATAAACTGTTATATCTACAAAATTTGTTGCTATTTTTAAGCTAAGCTGCTAAAATTAGCAGAAATACTTGCTAAGAAATTGTAAACTGCTGTTTTCAAAAGACTCGATTTTTATTTGCATTAAAAAAAAATCGGAACAAAAACTTCTGAAATTTTAAATTTTTTGGTGATTTTCTAGGCTACTAATTATTTAGCAAAAATTTTCGCTGATTTTAGCAGGTTAATTTGCTATTCTCAATTTACAAAAATTTAGCTCAGATATAACTAAAAGGAGGGTTTATTCTTCTTCTTAACCTCAAACCTACTAAATTAAAATTCTGTATATTTAACAGTTTTATTTTTGCTGTTCCTATATTACTAATATATACCAAAAATAATCTGCTAATTTAGCAGTTTTTCTCTGCAGAATCATTTTTAACTAATTTTTAGTAGTTTTAACTAAATTTTTTACGGACTTTTTTCTATTAGTGTAAGAACGCTTTTTTATACCCTACACCACTTCGTGGACATGGTGTTATAAGTTTGTGCTGATGTTTGTAACACTAAAAAATATTGGACTTAGACCCAACTTTTAGTATACCGATCGACTCAAAATCACTTTTTTTGCGATTTAACGATGTCCGTGTGTCCGTCCGTCTGTGTCTCTGTCCATGCATTCTTGTGCGCACTCTACAGGTAGCAAATATTAAGATATTTGGATGAAATTTGGTACACCGACCTATGTCTGCCCAAGGGCGAAGTCTATTGATATTGGTTAAAATCAGTCCATGTTTAGACCTAGTGCCCATATAAAGGCCTCCCCCCCCCCCCCCCCCAAAATTAGCTTGTTTACACGCTACAGGTCGCAAATATGAAGATATTTCCATGAAATTTGGTTCACGGACTCACTTGGTCCCAAGACCTATGGAATCTAGATAAGATCGATCCATATTTGGATCTATCCCCCATAAGGGATATATTGCCGATTTTCTCTTCTTCATCATTTTATAGAAAATTTTGACACAAGTCAATTTTAACCAATTCGAATTTCGGATCTAAACATTAGTTGGCTTTTAACCAGACTGATATTATATAGTCGGCATGTCCGACTTTAACTTTATTATTCGTTTAATTTTACTTCAGTACGAAATTCTCAAACTAAAATTTATAACTTATGTATTATTTAAGGGGGGACATGACATTGGCCGTTTTTTGAAAGCGATTTTTTTTTTAATTTTGTATTTTAGTAAATATTCTTAAGATTCCAATAAAAAAAAATTTCATGTAAAAATTCCTACGGGTTCAAAAGTTACAGCCGGATTAGTGAGAGCGCATTTTTAATTTTCGCGCTACCTAAAGGGTTCTTCAACAGGGACGCTACAAAAGTAGAAGGACAGGGACAGCAAACGACGCCATATTTCTTGCCGCTCTTTTGACATTTCTCTTCAGTAAGGTTTTCCATTTCATGATGGAAAGATATACGAGCCAACAACGAGTCGAAATTATTAAAATTTACTACCGACAGTCGGAGTCAGTGGCCTCAACGTTAAGAGCGCTACGTCCAATTTATGGTCGTCATAATGAGTGGCTTCGTCAATAAACAAAATATGCGTTATTGGTCAGACAGCCATCCACACGTACTCCATGAGTCATCATTGCAAAAATTACGGTTTGGTGCGGTTTATGGGCCGGCGGCGTCATTAGGCCGTACTCCTTCCGTGATGATCAAGACCGGCACGTTACTGTGAATGGGAATCGCTACCGTTCAATGATTACCGAATATTTTTGGCCCCAATTGAATGATATGGACTTGGAGGACATGTGGTTCCAACAGGACGGCGTCACAAGCCACAAAGCGAATGTCACAATCAATTTATTGCAAACCAAGTTTGGAGAACGTGTTATCTCACGAAATGGTCCAGTCGATTGGCCGCCTCGGTCGTGCGATTTGACGCCGTTGGACTATTTCCTGTGGGGCTACGTCAAATCTATGGTCTATGCCAAGAAGCCAGCGACGATTGATGAACTTCGTACGAATATCGGCCGATTTAGGCTTGAAAATTGTCGAAAATTGGGTTCAGCGTCTGGACTTCTGCAAGCGTGCCCGTGGTGGCCATGCAAAAGAGATCGATTTCCATACATAATGGCATCGAACGTACTTTCACAGGAATAAAGAATTTCATTGATATCCAAAACCGTTTTTGTTTTATTGAAGAACCCTTTACATACCTTTTTTTTCTTTGTTCACAAACTTTCAACGCGTTTATCTCGAAACCATGTTTTTTAGGGCGGGTCGATTTAATAATCGCCCATGGCTCAGTGAAATTCTAGGGATCAAAATAAGAAACTTTGCCGAAGGAACCATACCTCTAAAACGAATTCTACTACCCCCCAACTGTTGACTTTTGTCCCGTAGGGTCAAGTTTTGAAAAATCCCACTTTGACCCATTTAGAGTGCCCCAATCGAGTCCAAATGTATGACCGACCCCCACTAACTTTGGAGGGCCGATCCACCCATGCCAGTGGCACACCCCCTTGAACTCCCCTGGGGGGTTCCCCATACAAACATTTTAAAAAATCACCATTTTTGGCACTTTATTTTATTATTTTTTATTTATTTTATTTATTTTTATTATTTTATTTATTTTTTCTCTTTAGAAATTTATTTAGTCAAAATTTCTTTCAAATTTCGAACATCACCAAAAATTTAAAAAAAATTTAAAAGAAAAAGCTCGTGTCATACAATAACCAATTTTGTTAAGATTTAAAAAAGTAATTTTTTTTCCAGATCGGACAATTTTTGCGACTCCCAGCGCTGCAACCACGAGGCCCCGTTTTTTTTCTCTGCCGCCAGTTTGGAGCTCTATAAAACCATGTTGGAGTGAAAAATATATTTTTTTGAATTTTTTTTCTTGTAATTTGTTCAATTCTCATTTTGGAAAAATGTTTGTTTTTGACTGAGTTATGAATTTTTAAAATAAGGTCTGTTTTCTCTGCCTCCTTAACACTAAAATCGTTCATAGGTCTGACTGTAAAATTGGCCCATACTTTTTTACTCTTTCATACTTTATTTGGTCTGACAGTGTATGCGAAATATGTTTAAAAAAACATATTAAATCAGTTGCGCCGTTACCCGTACATATGTATATATTAAATTAATATTGTTTAACATTTATTAAACCATAAAAAAATCTTATGAAATTTTACATGAACGTTGCAATCATTTAATTCGATTTGTTTGTAAATATAGACACACTTATAATACTAATATACGAATGCTTCACTAGCCAAATCGATTAACTCCATAAAGAAAAATGAATGAGTCTCAATGAGAAAAATGAGAAAATAGTAAATGTTGTTTTTAATTTTTTTTATTAAATTCTAAATTTTGTCATTTAGTAGTATTTATATTTATTATGAGAGAAAATTGTTTTGAATATTTTACAGTTAGGAGTCAATAAAGTTTTTTAAAATTAAAGTTTTATAAAATTCTGAAAGTGGAGTTAATCAAAGTGAAGCATTCACATAAATATTTATGTATGTTTTTTTCAATTTTTATTTATAAACGCAGACACATACTGGCTATTTTAATATAAAAAGAGTTTTCTACACCTACATAAACATTCATACACACACACACACGCTCACACTCGCTTTGAATTGTCTAGAAATGTCAATTTTTTTTATTTATACTCGTACCTGAAAACATGGATTTTGATGGAATCCAATTTTATTGTTTTGTTTAATTTGATAATTAAAATTGTAGCATGTCTTCTTTTAATTTATATTTTTGTTTTATATATATTTATAATAACTTTTTTCGATCAAATGTCGTAAAATTGCTTTTTTCCTTTGATATAGAATAACATTGTTTTTGCTACTGTTTTCTTTGTGTTGTTGTTTATTATATTTTTATAACAACTACGTAGATGTGTAGATATTTTAAAGCATGTATTTGTTCAATTTACGAGTATTTGTATTTTTATATACTTTCAAATACTTGTATTTGTGGAATTATGATAGTTGCATGTTACACGTGCAATCACGGATTTTTGTTTTTTATTGCTATGTTTCCGCATTAACTTTTATTTTTTGTTCTCTTTAACTTTTTATTAGATATTTTATTTTTATGAGAACTAAAAATAACAAATTGATATCTTTTTTTAGAAAATGTTTTTTTTTTTGTAAGAAATTATAAAATGAAACTTAAATGTGTAGTCATTAGGGTTTTGCTTTTCCCGGACTTCTTCATTTCCCGGGTCAGCGGAATTTCCCGGAATTCCCGGTGATAAGAAAACAATTAAATCCCATGTATATTTACATGAATTATTAGATTTTTTTTATAAAAATAATTGTACCAAACTTTTATGAAGCTAATAACACTATGCGACAGTCAAAATCGGGATGGGATGAAACCAACGGGAAATGTTATATCGGTCAAAAACAAGTTATACGTGCCCCGGCGTTTCGCTGGGTCACCCCTAGGAATCGAGATATATTTTTTTTTTTTTGACATAACTCGAGAACCACTAGTCCGATTTTGCTCAAACAATTTTAAAAAAATTAAAAATTACAATTCCTTTAATCTGTTCATATAACGTTTTTCATAAACATTCATACAACAGTTTTGCCGGTAAAAATAAATGTTTGTTACCGCTACCATAAAAATCAATAACCTTTTGTTTATTACTTTTTTTTAATATTTTAGGCAAAAAATATTTTTTTCTTCATACATTTAGTTTTACCGGCAAAACTGTTGAGTATATAGAAAAACGTTATATGAACAGATTAAAGGAATTGTAATTTTTAATTTTTTTAAAATTGTTTGAGCAAAATCGGACTAGTGGTTCTCGAGTTATGCCAAAAAAAAGACCACCAAAGGTCAAATCGATATATCTCGATTCCTAGGGGTGACCCAGCGAAACGCCGGGACACGTATAACTTCTTTTTTACCGATATAACTTTCCCCGGTAGTTTGAACCCTTCCCGATCACTGACCCCTACCATTTGTCTCACAGTGTTATTAGATTTTTTTATAAAAATAATTGTACCAAACTTTTATGAAGCTAATAATAAATGGTATCGTCATGTCGTGTTTGAATTCAAATTTGAAAAAATCAAAATCATTGGGCTTTACTAAAAAAGAGTATTTTAAATTTAAAGTCGACTTTATTTTTAAGCATACGGTTAGGTTAATTTTGTGAATGAAAACCCTACAAAAATATTTATATTTTCAAACATTTTGATTGGTTGAAAATAAATTAATCAATTAACAATAGAGTGAAGAATGATTGCATAATTCACGGTGTTAAAGCTGAGAATAGTTTTAAAGCAATGGAAACGGTTGTTAAAGTGATGAAAGATTTTGGAGTAGATTTGCAACCAAATGAAATAGAAGATGCTTATTTTCTAAAGAGAAAGGAGAAAACCGAAAGTAAAAAGCAATCTGTGGTTGTAAAATTTACCAGCAAAAAATCGAAGCAAGCTGCTATGTCGACCAAGCAAAAGCTAAAAGATAGTGATAAGGGGATTTTTGTGAACGATTTTTTAAGTAAAGAAACTTTAACTTTACTCAACTATGCAAAAAGTTTGAAGGAAGTCGGTTATCGGAGAGTTTATCCTAGGGCTGGCAAAGTTTACATTAAGAAAAGTGAGTTATCGAAACCTAAGCTTATTAAAATCAGCGAAGAAATAGATAATCTACTGACGGAATCAACGAAAAAAAGAAGATCCTACCATCGTGCTGATAACGTTTTAGATGTGTCAAGTGCTAGTGAGGATGAAGCTGATGATGCATATGTGTCGCCTTAGTTACCAAAGTTTTTCTTTTTTTTTTCAAATAATTATGTTTAGCTCCAAGAAAAAAAAAATTATTTTTGAATTCTCTGATTAAAATTGTGTATTTAATTTTGTTACTGTTTGTAAAAGCTTAATACTTTATTTTGTAATGAAAATTAAACATTTTTTTTTTTTTAGTTTACAATGCTTTCGAATTTCATTGTTTTTGTAAAAATATCTGCAGCAGAATATTGGAAGCAATACTTTCTTATGAACTTACATATATGAATATAATTTTTTTTTTGTATAAATATTTAAACAATCTTTTTTTATAATATATTTATAATATTTTATTTTTTTTATTTCTACGTTATTGTTATAAAATTTGCCAGCAAGCCATTTTAATGCCCTAGCGGCGCTGAGGCGATATTATTTAATTGTAATAAACAAATTGGTTAAAATAAAGAAAAAAAAAAAAAAATCAGAATGCTCCAAAAATAAACCAAGTTATGGCATACTGCCACCCAATATTTTAAGTAAAGTCGACTTTAACTAAAATATACATTTAAAAAATTTAGATAGTAAGGGCGATTAATTTTTATTTTAGAGTTAAGTAGGGCCTACACGTTCAATATTATTGATAAATTTTTCAAAAATCAACCAATCAGAACATTTTATTTTTAAATACTTTGTTCTGATTGGTTGATTTTAAAAACATTGATCAATAATATTGAACGTGTATGTTTGCCTTTAAAAATTTTCATTTTATATTGATTGATGAAATATCAATTGAAAATGTGACATTAAAAAATTATGCATATTTGAACTAAATAGAAACTTATTAGAAAACATCAAACACCAAATAATATTTCATACAATAAAACTCGCTTAAGACGAACTCCGAGGGACCAGACAAATTAGTTCGTTATAAGCGAGGTTCGTATTAACCGAGGCAAAATTTGTTTATAACATTTTTTATTATCCACAAAATATGTATATAAAATTCCTAAAAGCAATTTCAAAAGTTGTGCAATTCTTTCATTTGATTTTTCAAATAAATGGTTTGCAATATATTTAAAAAAAATACCTATGCTTCCGTTTTAAAATTTGTCAAAACACAGACAAAAAATATATAAAATAATTGCCAAATTTTGGAAAAGTTTGTATTAAAAATGGAAAATTATATGTAAATTTGTTTGTGGGACCTTCAGAAATAGTTTGCTTTAACCGAGGGTTCGTCTTAAAGGACGAGTTCGTATTAACAGATGTTTTTTATGTTGAAATTGTTGCCAAAACGTCGGGACTTACAAATTAGTTCGTATTAACCGAGAAATCGTCTTATCCGAGTTCGTATTAAACTAGCTTTACTGTATATTCAATTAATATTTTTTAATTTCACTTTATATTTTATTAATTCAAGTATTTTAGTGCATGTACCCAGCAAAAATAAACATAATAACTTCTAAATG
Source organism: Leucophora obtusa (assembly GCA_949987735.1). Taxonomy (NCBI): domain Eukaryota; kingdom Metazoa; phylum Arthropoda; class Insecta; order Diptera; family Anthomyiidae; genus Leucophora; species Leucophora obtusa. Next base: position 117,442,535 of record OX465297.1, read on the forward strand.
AATCACTTCCTTCATTACATCACAAAGAATTACTCCCTTAGGAATGGGTTTTACACAACATCTGATGCTGCAACAAATATATGCTAGTCAGAAGTTCTTTTTCATGTGTTATAAGAACCCAGTGTAGAAACGGTAATGACATATCATTATTTTTTGGACTACCAGTAATGACACCCACTTACCTTCTGCATTATTTTAAAACACATAATAATGAGTTACTGATAATAACTTATTTTTATCATTATTTCAAATAGAAAATAATTTTATAGATTTTTTTTTTAATTTTTTGAAATCTATTTTTAGACTCAATATTTTTGAAACACTGGTAAGGATATATGTAACCACATATTTTTTTTTGATTTTTTTTTTTTGAAAATCTATTTTTAGACTCATTATTTTTGTCAGTACTGATAAGCACATATGTAACGATAAATTTTTCGTATGCTGGTGTGTAACCAGAACTCATTATTTTTCGCGACATTGCTTTATAAAGGTAATAAGAAATGTAATAACAAAAGTAACTAGTTACCCTTACCAAGTATGTAGTTACATAACCACATATCTGGTAATGATTTTCTATACTGGGAAGTTAATATTTTGGTTGGAGGTTGCAAAGCAACGTGCTGTTAAAGAAATCAGGGGGTTGTGAGTTCGAATCCAACCAGGTCGACAAAAAATTTTTGGAACTGTTTTTACACAATTAATAACTTTTTCTAGTTTTCACTGTAAATTTTTTATTTTTTTATTTTTGAACACTCAATTTTTGCAACGATTTAAAAAAATTTTTTTTTTAATTTTTTACTAATTTTTAATAAAATTTTATAGAAATATAAAAATTCTAAATAAAAATGTAATTCTTCAAATATTTTTTATTAAAAGGCAAATATTACAATTTTTTCTGAATTTAAAAAAATTGAATTTAATAAATCTATTTTGATCAAATTTTTACTAAATATATTTGTTATTACCAGTGCAGCGACTTTCATGCACTTAAAAATCAAAAATATGCGCTTAAAATATGCAGTAAAAATGCAAAATATGTACTTAAATGGAAATATGCACTAAAAACCCAAAAATATGCACTAATAACCCAGAAATAAATGCTTCAAACTAAAAAATGCACTTTAAATTTGTCGACTATTAAAAATCATATTTATTACTCGGAAGTGTTTGGTTCAAAATTAAATCCAAAATAAATGTCTAAGTAGATGACAACTTGATGATTTCCATCTAGTTAAGTGCTGCGTTAAGGTTTGCAAATTCTTCTTTTTCTTTATTTGCAAATTCCATTGTTGGTGTCTTTTTTAAATTTTCTTTTTGTGTTTAAAAAATGTTAATAACAACAACAAAAAAACCACTGTTTGTTCGTAACATGAAAAGTTTTGTCTAGTCATGTTTAGTACTCTCAACCAATGAAACCCATATCAGAAGAATTCAACGTCTAATGCCTCAAGAGCTTGTGACAGCAACCTGAAATAGGTTACTAAATAATACCTAAATTTTTTTTAGATTTTAATTCAAACAAAAAAGTTGTTTGAAATAAAATTTCAATTCAAAAAAAATTCTGCAGATTTTACAGTATAATTTATCATTTCAAATTAACTAAAAATTAACTCGAATATGACTAAATTTCTGTAAATTTTACTAATATTAAGCAAAAAGATTTTTATTTGTTGTTTCAAAAAGGGTTGATCATTTTCATGATAGACAATACAATTGTTTCGTAGACATCACTCTACTCTTCAGTTGTCCGCAATAAGAAAATGATAACTTTCTTACTCAAACCGAGACATTACATAAGGTACAAAAAACCAACGGGATGGGAATTTTGTACTTTCAAATATGAACTGTCTGATTTGGTAAAACCAGTTATAAATCAACTCCTTTTTGAAAGCAACAATTACATAAAAGTACCCTTTGGGTACTATTTATATGTATGTCTGTTGTCAATACATTTTGTAAAAACAACTAATTTTAAACTCAAAACAAAATAAATATTTGAATGAGATTTTAGCCGTGGTGTGCTTATTTTCAACAATTATTTTAATTTTTGCATTAAAAAATACAAAAATTGTTTTTTCGGACTTTCTATATTTTCATATATTTAGTTAGAATATTCTTCCACCTCAAGTCCAAACTCTAATATGATATTGTCATATTAGATTTTTATTTGTTGTTTCAAAAAGGGCAAAAAAAAAAAAAAAATAAAAAAAATACCCGCCAATTTCAGCAGTTTTTTTCTGCATAGTAATTTTTAAATAATTTTTAGTAGTTTTTCTACAAGTTTCTTTTTATGATGATGCACATAAGAACGTTTTTTTAGAGAATCAGGAAGATTTTTCAAGTTATAAAAAAGAAATTTTTTTCAAAATATCAATTAACTAGAGTGTGGTAAGCACCTATTCATGTTAAATGGTCTCAAAACAATGACTGGTTTTATGTTCCCATCTGTATTTGTTTTTTTTTATAACCGTAATTACTATGACCTCAACCTTAATTTAGATTTTTTCCCTATTTTTATTATTTTTTTTTTTATTCTATTTATCCTTTTAGCTTTTTCCTATTTTTGATATTCTATCCAATACAACACATTAGTTTTAATAGTAGGTTGTAGTCTAGCAAAATATTTTCATATTTCTATTTAGAATTTCCCAGAAATACTTACAATTTTGTTTCGAATTTTTTAAATTTCTTCTTCAGTATGCCTACTCACGTCTATTTATTCATTTCAAATACTCGTTAGTTTGATTTTGGTTTTTTTTATGCTGCGTTGTGTTTGACGAGTGGTTTCTTATAATTGGGATAGAATGATAAAAAAAAAGTACAAGTACTTTTGGCAAAATACATCAACAACTCGTTTAACGAGTTTTTGCAAAGTATATGTAACTTGAATATGCACATTACTAGCTAAAGCCTAAGTTTTAGATAAATATGCCGCAAAATGTTGCAGTGTTGTACCTACACCAAGTTTGTATTACCAAGTTTGTACGTGTTTTGTATAATAATTTTTCCCCCTTTTAAATATAAAACTAACTAAAAAACGTTTTTTTTTTTTGGGTGCTTTTTTGTTTATACATTTTGTATATTTGAGTATTAATTTTAAGAATTAATATACAAATAATGTGTTAAAAATTTATATTAAATTTGTTTTGTTAGCTGAAAAAAAAACGAATGAACTCGAGCAAAATAAATAAATGTGTAAATTATTTCCTCTTAATGTTGTGGTCAACTATTGGAACAAACAAAAAATCTCATTAAACATAAAACAAACAAAAGACAAAAAAAAAATACGAATTAAAGAATTTTGTTAATATGTATGTGCTTGGAATGAAGTAAAAACCAAATCAAACTGCAATTATATTGCTAAGTACGTGCAATAAAAAGTTCACTAACAAAGAGAGATAATAAATTAAAAGTTTTTTTTTGCGTTGCTCTTTATCTAATTTTCAAATGGCAACATTTTTTCGAAAGTTTAAATTGCTCTAGGCGTATGATGGTTTGAATTGTAAATCACTCATACGTTATGTGGTCCAGCTATCTAATATTTGTAATCGTGATTTTAATTTAAAATAAAATTTTAGGAATTTTTCAAAGTTTTGCTCTGTTTGTGGTATCTCGTGTTGCAATCAAAAACAATTACATTATATGGTGGTAATGTAATTCTTAGTACGAAAAGTGTACAGCGTTAGTGATTGGTATTAAAATTGTTTGTGGGATCTAAAACTATGTATGACTTATTAAAATTTAATAAAATCACTTCTTAACAATTAAATTGTAAGATTAGTTGATGCGAAAAACATCCCATCAAACATGTACACTGAAAGAATTGTCATTCATGATATTAATGATATAATTTCATAGAATTTTTTTTGTAGAATCAATGAAGAATTTCATTATGTATATAATATGTAATTAATATGTATTATGAAATTTTTCATAACTTTTCTTTCATAAAATTTCGTAACTTCATAAAAAAAATTCATTAAATTTGGCAAAACTGCATTTAATGAGGTTTCGTAAAAAAAAATACGACCCCCTCTGGAATTAAAAATTAAAACCGAAATTAATTCTGGGAGGGGCTCGGATCCGGAAGGCCCGTAGGGGGCAAAAATCGGGGGAACATAGTAACATGTAAGTGTGGGCACTCAAATTAAAGGGAATTGTCTGAGGATTTAAAAAATGTAATTTTTTTTTTTAATATCCCTAACTAGATCCATTTTTCGAGCAATATGGAGGGTCGAAAAAAGTAAAAAATTAATATGAGCGAAAATGGTACTCAATTTACTCAATTTTCTCACGATTACAAAAAAAAAAGGTTTTTTTAACCACTCCGTTGGGCGTGAATCGTATTAGAAGCATTTTGTTAAATTTTAGACCTTCGAAAAATTAAAAAAAGTCAAAATCACATTATTTTAGTTTTGGCAAAACCCTGTAAATGTCCATTTTTGGTTTTGAAAATTTAGAACATAAAAGGCAGTTTCAAAAGAAAATTTCAAAACTAATACAGTTTAACTGCATGATTTTTGTAAAAAAAATTTTATGAGGGGTATGTATTAGAGTGGGGCAATTTGTATGGACAAAAATTTTTTGATATTGTGCCATCGATTTTTCGATAGCTTTTGGCATGAGGAAAAAAAATTCCACTACGACATATCAAAAAAATCATTTTCGAGGTTCCCGAATTTCAATTTTTTGCTATTTTCTAATAAATGCTAGATTAGCGCCATTTTGCGGTGGCTTTTTGAAACAACTAATGAAGTTGTGAACAATATAACATTGCAACCTTTCCAGAAAGGTATTACTTATAAAAATTGGATAAAAAATGTGGCAACTAGAGGTGAAAGTATATAATTATTATTTTCTGCTTGATGATGAAATGATGATGATGTTGATGAAAACAAGCAGAAAGGTTGTAATGTTATATTGTTTACAACTTCATTAGTTGTTTCAAAAAGCCACCGCAAGATGGCGCTAATCTAGCATTTAAAAAATTGAAATTCGGGAACCTCGAAAATGATTTTTTTGATATGTCGTAGTGGACTTTTATGCTCAGTACAATCCCAAGAATCAGAAACGCGAAGCGCCCATTAAGATGTTCAAATCGCCCCACCCTAGTGTGTATAGTTGATCTCTTTATTTGGCAAATGAATATTTTTTAGTTTAATTTTTTAAGTTGAGTTGTTAGCATATTCGATTTGCTTTCAACTTTGACATAAGTAGACGATTACCAAAGTTTAAACCGTCAAGGCAAATGACACTGATGATGGCTTTGTAGCAAAAGCCGAAAATACGTATTCTGTCTTGCTGGCCTAATTGAATTCTTTCAAATTTTTTATTATTTGTAATTTACTTGTGAAAATTGTATCATCTTTCTCTAATTTGAAAAATAATTTAAACAGAAAGTGATATTAATTTATGATCTAAAATCAAACTATAAAATATTCCTTTAAAAAAAATTTTTAATACTACATATAACCAAACTTTTTGAATGATATCAAATTTAAATGTTTTGATAAAAAATGCAATTTCAGAAGTGATGTAATTTTATTATTATTGCGCCGCAGGGTTTGAACTCAGATTGCTAAGGCTATCAGGCTGTGTCTACCCCTGAGCCACAGATACTTACATTTAGTTTTTGTCTAACTTTGACTTTAAATATGCATATGTGTGAAACGAAAAAATATTATACATTCCAAAATTTTATTATGATAAATAAAATTTCTGTTCTAGTCTCAATATATTATTACCCAGCGAAAAGAGAGATGCCGAAGCATTAGTAAAAGCACTACAATTAATGATCTAGATGTACTTCTTTTTTAACATAAACACTAGATTTTAACACTGAGTTGTCATAGGAGAAGAGTACTCCGACTTTAACATTTTTTCAGTACTTTTTGAACGAGTGCAAAGGAAGCTCTTTTTCACCAATTAAAAGTAAAAAAAAATTATTCACAAAAAAAATTATATTCTTTTATTTTACAAAAGTTTTTTTATTACCGCCACATGGTATCGAACTTGCGTCATCACGATTGCTAGTCTCTGAGCTCTACCGCTGAGCTATTCTTTGATATGAAAGTTCACTGGCGTAAAAACACCACTTTATTAATGCGAGATATTGTTCCTTATTCTCTTCAATAAAAGTACTTATTAAACAAGTGTAAAAGGAGCACTCCAATTCAATAATGGTTTCAGTACTATTTTACAGGAACATAAAAATCAATTTCTCACCATTTTTTTTTATATATACATATTTTTAAAAATTAAAAAATATTGAATTTAAACAAATTAATTATAAATATTAAAAAAAAATTAATAGAATAAAAAAAATTAAAAAAAAAATAAAGAAATATTGGTACCGCCGGGAATCGAACCCGGGACCCTCTGTTTGAAAATGCCAAATGATACTAAAATCACTTGTTACGCTCACTTTTAGAGCAATTACTTTTAGAAGCAATACTTAAGTGATATTTTGGATGTGGTTCAGAAGTAATTCTAAAAAAGCTGTAAAAATGTAATACGGATATTTGGGAACCAATGAAAAAAATTATTTTTTGTAGTTGTTCAGAATAACTTCTCAAAAAGCAGTAAAAATACACTAACGGATACTTGTGAAGCATTAAAAGAAGTAGTTTGTAAAGCAGTACTTGCAATTTTTTTTTTTGCTGGGTATAGTTACCAAAATAATGGAAATTAATGGTTAATGGCATTGAAGTTGACAACAAAATTTTAAATCGATTGGAAAAACTAATACTTCGGTAAGAGTGATAGATTTAATTGGAATAGAACTGATACTAGATTTTTCCCAGCAAAAATAAATGGAATGACTTCTAATTGAAGCACTTCCTTCATTAGATCACAAAGAATTACTCCCTTAGGAATGCGTTTTACACAACATCTAATGCTGCAATAAATATATGCTAGTCAGAAGTTCTATTTCATGGGTGATAAGAAGTTAATATTTTGTATGGGAGTTACATAGGAACGTGCTGGCACAGAAATCAGAGGGTTGCAGGTTCAAATCCCACCTGGTAGGAAAACAATTTTTGGAACTTTTTTACACAATTATAACTTTTTGTAGTTTTGAATATAAAATTTTTATTTTTTTTTATTTTTTGTACACTAAACTAATTTTTGAAACGATTAAAAATATTTTTTTTTTAATTTTCTATTCATTTTTAATGAAGTTTTATGGAAATTTAAAAATTCCAAATAAAAATGTAATTCTTCAAATATTTTTTTTAAATACCAAAAAGGTAAATATTACATTTTTTTTTTGTATTTAAAAATCCATTTTGATTGTTACACCAACCTTATATATTTTTTCAATATGTTATATATTTTTGTTAATAAAAAATTAAAGAATGGAAGATATCAACAATTTACTGAACAAGACTGCTAAAAGTCAGCTATCACCTATCACAAGCGACAGCACAGGTGGTAGAGCGTCTGCTTGAAATGACAACAAGTCTGGGTTCAAACCCCACACCCTGCATGATGATTTTGTTTTTTTTTTTTTTTTTTAATTAAATTCAAATAAAAAGAAGTGAAAAAGAACTTCCTTATCATTGTTTCAAATATACATCATTTGTTCCTAAAAAAAAACAACTTCCTTCCTATGACAAGCCAATGTTAAATTCAACGGTGAAAAACCCGAAAAAGAACAACTCCCTATTCAACAGTTGCAGTGCTTTAACTAATTCTTTTTTCTCACTTTTTTCCGGGTTGTTGCCGATATTTTATTCAAATGGCTAAATCTTTGATAAATTGGTGGTTATTGGTATTGAAGGTAATGTAGAATATTTGATTAGAAAAGCCAATATTTTGGTTAACGTGACAATGTTTTGGTTAATCGCATATATTTTCTGTTCACAAATAAATTTGCAGAACTCCAACGAATTTATTTTCTGTGTGTACAACTTTTATTTAAAAAATTTATTATTTTTCAATTATTTCCTGGTTGAATATTTTTAAATTTCTGTTTATTTTCTCTGTGTGCTTTTTATTTTGAATTCAAATAAATACAATCCAAACATGATTTTTATTTCTTCAATAATAATAAAAGTTATTTTGTAATTTTTTTCCATTATCAAAAATTAACAATTAAAAATATAAATCAAAGGTCATGGAACCAGCGAATGCAACAATTGAATGCTTCAGTTGCCAAATCGATTAACTCCACTTTCATTTACCAAATAAAAGGTATACCCCTCATTCATCTTAAAACACAAAGATATGGTGCAAAATATAATTTAAAAAACATACATTTAAAGTTAAATTAAACGGTTCATTGTAATTCATAAATCTGTGTTTATCATAAACCGAGTTGAATTGAACCAGCTGCGAAACTTTAAGAATTAAAGTTCAAAGCAAAAAACAGTAATAATAAAAGGATAAAAATAGCATTGTAAGATTTCGTTGATGTTAGTCTAGTTGAATTGTTTTTAACTTTGGCATAAGTAGATCATCATCGATGATTAACCCATTAAGGCAAATGACACGGATGATGGCTTTGTATCGAAAGCCAAAAATATGTATTCTGTCTTGGTGGCCTTACCATATCTTTTCTTTCAAAATTTTAATTCTTTGTAATTTACTTTTGAAAATTGTATCATCTTCCTCTAATTTGAAAAATAATTTAAACAGAAAGTGATATTAATTTATGATCTAAAATCGAACTAAAAAAAACATTCATTTACCAAATGAAAGATCAACTATACATACCCCTCATTCATCACAAAACTTTAATTTCAAAATACTTAAATACCCAGTGTAGAAACTGTATTGGCATATCATTATTTTTTGGACTAACAGTAATGACATCCACTTACGTTCTGCATTATTTTAGAACATATAAGAATGAGTTACTGATAATGACTTATTTTTATCATTATTACAAATAGAAAATAATTTTCTAGATTTTTTGGAAAATTTTTTGAAATCTATTTTTAGACTCAATATTTTGTAAACACTGGCAAGGATATATGTAACCACAATTGCAGGTCAATTATGTTTTTATCTATTAAATATTACATGTCGATATAGCTCAGATGGTAGAGCTATTGACTGGCAATCTGTATAGACCCAGGTTCGATTCCCGCACCAGCAAATTTTATTTAAAAAAATACAATAAAAAATATTTTTTTTATTGTCTATTTTTTTGAAAATCTATTTTTAGACTCATTATTTTTGTCAGTACTGATAAGCACATAGGTAACGATATATTTTTTGATTTTTCGTATGCTGGTGTGTAACCATAACTCATTATTTTTCGCGACATCGCCATACAAAGGTAATAAGAAATGTAATAACAAAAGTAACTAGTTACCATTACCAAGTATGTAGTTACATAACCCTATATCTGGTAATGATTTTCTACACTGGGTATTCAAAACAAATTTCTCTGATAATAAGTGTTAGGACATTATTTATTTAAATTCATAATTTAACAGGTATTAAAAAACAATATATACAATTTTAAAATTTTTTTTAGAGAGACTCATTAATTTCTCTTTATGGAGTTAATCGATTTGGTAACTGAAGCATCCAATTATAATATCCCGATGTTGTCAACTCGTGCTAATAAAAGATTGAACAGTGATTTAAAGTACGTTAATATGTTCATTACATCAACTTCCGGCAAGCAGTATAGGTTAATTTTTTTATTTTTATATTATTAGCAAATAAAAAAGTTAGTATCTGATTTTTTCAACAAAAATCATTCAGTAACCTTTATAAAGAGCTTTAAAATAAAAAGCAAAGAAAAAAAAACAACTGAAGTTTATAGAGTAAATTCCAATATAAAAATTGAAAATCCTTAAAGCGCCTATACATAATAAATTGAAAACCTTATAATATATTTATAAAATGAATTGTGTATTGAAAATTTGTTTTATAAGTCACTTATAAATTTTAAAAGTGATTATGCATATGACCCTAAATCTTTACCAAACTTTGTAATTTTTTTTTGTGCAATATGATTTATAAAATATAGTACATTGTTGGAATATCGTAATTTAGCAAATTTGTGTTGTGACTTTTTTATAAATATACCCAGTGTAAAAAATCATTATCGGATATGTGCTAATGTAACTACATACCTGCTAATGGTAACTAGTTACTTTTATTATTACATTTCTTATTACCTTTATATGGCGATGTCGCGAAAAATAATGAGTTACAAAAAAATATGTCGTTACTTATGTGCTTAGATTTTCCAAAAAATGAGTTTTGTTAAAATATTTTTTTAATGCAAACAAATTTTTTAACAAAATTTTCCCGTGCCGGAATTGAACCTGGGACTCCAGACTGGCAGTCTATAGCTGTACCATCTAAGCTACCTCGACATGTAATATTTGATAGATAAAAACATAATTGACTTGCTGCGCACAAGTCAGCTTACTCGACAACATAAAAAAAATCAAAAAATATGTGGTTACATATATCATTACCAGTGCTGAAAAAATATTGGGTCTAAAAATAGATTTCAAAAAAATTTACAGAAAAATCTAGAACATTATTTTATTTTTTAAATAATGATAAAAAAATAAGTTATTATTGGTAATACATTATGTTTTATTTTGAAATAATGAAAAAAGTAAGTATTTACTACTAACTCATTGTTATATATTTTAAAATAATGCAGAAAGTAAGTTTGTATCATTACTGGTAGTCCAAAAAGTAATGATATGTCATTACCGTTTCTACACTGGGTAACAGTTATTTTTTTCTCACATTATATTTTTTTGTAATTAACTATATAAAACAATTGCAATACTGAAAAAAATTCCAAAAATGTGGTTATAAAAAAAATGAAGCTAAAGACTTTTAAAACGTTCTGTTTCTGATTTCGATTTCACAGGACACAAATAAGTTAATAATATAAAAAAAATTCTTATAAAAAACTTTACTAAATTTTTATGTGTAAATTATTAAATGCTTTATAAAGTTATAAAAGGCTTACAAAACAAATTTTTCATACAAAATTTGTTTCATAAACGTTCTATAACTTTATAAAGCATTAGTGAATTCATACATTATAATATTAATGGTTTTTAAACTTATGTATAAAAAGTTATAAGAAAACAAAAGTATTTAACATTTTTTGTTTGTGGCATTTTTGCCGTATGTTGGTTTTTAGATAATGCATTTATCACAAACACTAACTGAAAGTCATATGGAATTATATTTATTTTGGCAGTTTTTGATTGTATACTTCCTGTATATTTATTGTAGAGAAGGATAAAGATATAAAAAAATATATACCGCCACACAACTACTAGAAACTGTCAGTATGGAATATAAAATTTTGACAAATTATACTGGATAACAAATGTAATGTCTATTATTTTATACTAACAAAAAATAGAATCTACATTTTTGGCTCACTGCCGGCCCTTTAGTTTGTCATATTTTTTGTTTGTTTATTGTTTATCTGATGTTTAGTTGTTTATATTCATTATATGAATATGCTTTGATATCAGAGAAAAAGGAATTAGACTATTGTCTGAGAAACAAAAAGTTTAGCTTTTCTTCCTTTGTATTTCACAAACATTGTTTTTCCAAAGTTTAAATATTTTTTGATCATGATTTTTCTATACACATGACAAAACATGCTTCTCTACTGGTCTTTGTATAATTAGTTTATAAAGATGTTTGTATTTATTCTTATGGTAAACCGATTGATTCAGATTTGCAAAGAAAGATATATATTCTACATGTACAATATATGTATATATCAAAGCAAATGACAAACATTTGTTCTCTACACTTATAAGTCTTTCATGAATTCTGTGCCTTGGCATAATTAAGTTTGATTTAGAACCAAATATAATCTTAATCATCATATTTAGTAGACATCTTCATGGTCGGTCATTACCATCAACTATTTTCGTACTTGTCTCTGTATTGTTTAACTTTTTTTTTTTTTTCAAGTATCTATAAAAATTATAACGTGTACAAATTGTATACGATAGGAAAAAACTTTGACATGCACCAAAGAAATAAAATAAAACGAGTAAAAAGGTTAAAGTCGGGCATGTCGACTATACAATACCTTACACCAGTCTGGTTAAAAGCTAACTAATGTTTGGATCCGAAATTCGAATGGGTTAAAATGGAACTTGTGTCAAAATTTTCTATAATGTGAGTCAGCGAACCAAATTTCATTAAAATATCTTAATATTTGCGACCTGCAGTTTGTAACCAAGCCAATTTTGGGGGGACCCTTATATGGGCACTAGGTCTAAACATAGACCGATGTTCACCAAAATTAATAGGCTTCGTCCTTGGGCCAACATAGGTCTGTGTACCAAATTTCATCAAAATATCTTAATATTTGCGACCTGCTGCGTATAAACAATATAATTTTGGGGGGACCCTTATATGGGCACTAGGTCTAAACATGGACCGCTGTTAACTAAAATCAATAGGCTTCGTCCTTGGGCTGATATAGGTCGGTGTACCAAATTTCATCAAAATATCTTAATATTTGAGACCTGCAGCGTATAAACAATACAATTTTGAGGGGACCCTTATATGGGCACTAGGTCTAAACATGGACCGCTTTTAACCAAAATCAATAGGCTTCGTCCTTGGGCCGACATAAGTCGGTGTACCAAGTTGCAGCAAAATATCTGAATATTTGCGACCTGTAGAGTGCGCAAAATAATGCATGGGCAGACAGACAGACGGGCGGACGGACGGACGGGCGGACGGGCGGACATCGTTAAATCGAAATAAAAAAATATTCTGAGCCGATCGGTATACTATAAGGTGGGTCTAGGACCAATATTTTTTGGTGTTACAAACATCAGCACAAACTTTTAATACCCTGACCACATAGTGGTGTAGGGTATAAAAATATAAAAAAAAGAAAAATTGTTTAGATTTACAAGGAAAACACATAGTGGGGTGAAACCCGCAGATCTTAATGAAACTTAGATATATTGTAGGGGGCATAAAATTAGTAGACCCGTATTTTCTTACACGTAGAGCAGAAATACCCATAGGGTATACCGAAGAATTTTAAGAGTTTCGTGGACTGAATCTTAGGGGAACTTAATATAGAAGATAGGTTGATGAAAAAATTAGCAGGTCGTATTTAAAATACTTTGGACATTTTGCCAGAAGAGAAGGTACCATGGAAAGATTAATGGTGGATGGAAAGGTAGAGGGAAGTAGAAGACGAGGGAGATCTCCAACGCGGTGGTTAGACCAGCTTAAACTCTAATTGGTACAACACTTAGCGAATCTATTCAACAATGGCTAATAACAGAGAAGATTGGAGGGAAAACAGCAGACTATCTAGTAGGGTATTCAATTAATCGACATTGTAATTTAATCGATTAATCGTTCAAATAATTATTCGGGTTTTTTCCTTAACCGATTAATCGCATAAAATTTTAAAATTAATCGATTAATCGAAAAAATGTTATGTAAAATAATATACATACATTTGTTGTATTTTTAATAATTTTATTTAAAAAAAGAACAAAAAGAGTTTCGGAAACTCTTCTAAAATTCATAAAAATATTTTATCAAAATTTTTATTACTTCTGTCCTCTCTGTAATATATTAAAATTTTATCCAAATCGGGGAAAACCACACCACAGACCTTTCTTTAAATTTAGCATTTTATAAAAATTAGCCAGACGTACATATATTATACATAGCGCTCTATAATATCTTCAATTAAAAGAAGAATAGAACAACTCGTAGATTAATTTGTATCTATTTCGTATGCATTCAACTCATAAAACATATAAATGTAGAGAGACATTCTGTTGAGAATTGATTTTCCCTCCACATTTACGTCCCTCTATCCCTTTATTTGATTTTAGCAACAATTTCGCAGGGAATTTAAAAAAACCTTGTGATTAATTTTGACAAATTTGTTTCTAGCAGAGTTAGCTGAATTGGGCTCTGAAAAGCTCATATGTATAAAAGGTTATTTAGTTCTCATTAAACATTATTTAGAACTCATAAATACTAATTTTGACTATAATCTTGTTAATAACTTATTTGTAAATTTCTTTGTTTTACTTTTCAAATAAAAAACACCTGGATATGTTTATTTGTCTTTTAATTTGCCATTTATTAACTCGAATCCTATGGCTTGGGATAATATCCTTTGCTAAAGGATATAATAAATGCAGAGTGCTCACTACTTTGGAAGATGACAAAGCAAACTGTTGATGTTTTTCTTTTTTCTTTGATATTTAAGATGTTTTTTTTACAATTTGTTAAATAAGTTTTAAAAGAATCCCATATTTACTTTAATAAAAAATAAATATTTTTAAAACATTTTATTAATTTTTTACCAATTTCGTATTAAATTATTCGAATCATTCGTTATTCGAAATATGGCCATTTTAAATTATTCGAACAATTTTTAAGCAAAATTATACCCTATTATTTAGTAATTAATATAAATGCACATTTTCTTTTTTTCTATTTTCTATATCTATTATTTGATAAGCAATTTTGATATATATTTATATTTTTTATTCTTTTTAATGTTCATATTTATGTCACTATGCTCTGTCAAGAGCTATGCAATAAATAGAGTGAGAGAAGAACTATGTTTGCAATATGATCACGGTTACAAAACTATGTTCCCTGCTACCATACATGGTTGTTGCAATCAAATTATTAATGTATTAATCGTACTTCTCAAATGATATGGTCGCCTTTAATCATTTTACAGTTAAAATCTCAATTTAAAACTCTCGTCTACAATCGTATATTATCTGAATAATCATATTCCTGTCTTCGAGTTACTATAAAATTATTGTCTGAATTGAGAGAGAACATATTCACAAACAGTTTTATACTGCGCGATTTTCTAAATAATTTATACCCAGGGATGATAAATGGGATTTTTAAAAAAGTGCCAACCAGCTTAAAAAATAATACTTCTTCGACCTCTATAGTACTAAAAACTTTTGTCATTTAATTTTTTTACCATTATAAATTAACAAATAAAAACTCATAAAAAATATATAGGTTGTTCATAAGGGGTGTGCTATCTGTTGTATCGTTGTATCGTCCTAACAAAAAACAGAGTTGTTAAAATTTTTATTTGTGTTTAACAACGATTTTCTATTCAGTTTTCTATCGGTTAGCACACTCAAACATAGGCCACTAAACATACGTAAAAATGTTGTATCGTGCTATTCTCAAATGTTGTATTTTTTCAATTTAATTTTTAACAACTCTGTGTTTTTGTTAGGACGATACAACGATACAACAAATAGTACACCCCTTGTGAAAACCCTTATAGAGTTCTGTTATATCTAATTTATACGTCAATAGAAAAACGTAAACAATTTCAGTTAAGACTGCCAAAAACTACCCAGCCAGGAAAATTTGGATACTTTTTGAGGGTTCTAATTCTATGATTCAAAACTTGCTCAAATAAAACGCATTTTTTTAAATTTTCAAATTTTTTGTCAAAAATTGCTCATATTTTGGACGAAAATGTGAGTCTTCTAAAACGAATCATAAAATACATAAAAATTTAAGCCAAATTATTAAATCCAAAAGATGGTTCAGAAATGACTCCGAAATATAAACAAATTTGAATATTTTGTGAACAATTCAAAAAAGGCTCAAAAAAATTATTAATTTTTGAGCTTTCGAATATTTTTAAATCTTTTTTTGGGTCATTTTTTAATAAAAAAAAGAAGGCTCTTTTGGATGAACCACTTTCATACAAAAATTTGAATTTTTAGTAATATTTTTCGAGCTTTTTTTGATTTGGCTGGGTAGTTAAAAATCACCGTGCATAAATAATGATATCAGATTATTTTGTAAAATATTAGTAAGATAAGAACAGCAAAAACCAATTGTTCCAATTGAAACAATACTGATGTAAATTGTTGCCAGCAACAAAAAAATTACAAAACACGTGCTTGTGTGTATTTTTTTCTTCAATAAATTTTGTGATGGAGATTTCCATCACCATGCAAAGAAGGGTTAACTTGAGTTTTCAATAGTAACGGCTAAGAATTTCAACATACATGGGTATTTTTTATTTCAAACTCAGATGTATGAAAATTAAAAAAGCACAAAAAATTTAAAAATAGGGAAATGTGTAAATAGTACTAAATGAATCAGAGGAGTACCATAGTACTTTTGAGTTTCCAATAGTACCACAAAAAGTATTATAGTGCTAACTTTGTCATGGCTGTTTATACCTATAAAAGACCTTATAAAAAAATGAAAATCTAAAACAAATATATAGTGTTGCATAACTATTTCAGAAAAATAGATTTTAACGTTAAAAACATTTGCGTAAAAAATTAAATAAAATAATTTACCAAAATTCCCAAATTGACATGCATCAATGTCCATTGTCCGCCAATTTTGTTACCACGTGTTCGTTCATTGGCCTTCAAATACGAACTTCATTTGAGATCAAAAACTGTTTGATACTAACGATTTTATTTAAAAAATTTACATAATAAAGTTCCGATGCTATTCTAGGTTCAGCTCCTATCTGACGTTGTCAGAGGACATTATGGCGTTTTCTGACAAGGTTATAATTTTCCGTCCGATGTCCGATCCGTTGTGCGATCCGATAGCGATTGTATCTCCTAGTTATATATGCTTCTTAGTTACACCACTATGTAGTTTCCTTGTTGGTCAATAATACGAGTACGTAGAATATAAATAACATTACATAGAGAAATAAAAGATTGACCTGACCATAAACTCTGAAACTACCTCATCATGAATAACTACTTATATTACCCCTATTGTATTCAAAGTCGTTATAGTCAGTTCTTTTTCTTTTCTTGTTGTACACTTTATGTGTACGATGCCTTTAAGTCAATTCAAATTTTGTTGTTTTATTGATTTTCGATCAGAATACTTTATGATATTTGTAAAGTAAACCCTAAGCAAGCAAAACAGTCATCAATGTCATTTTAAATAGGGGTAACAACAAAGGGGGATTAAAAATTTTAAATATAAAAATAAATATTTATTAAACCTTTCACTACCGATTTTTTGTTTGTGTATATGAATGGGTCCTTAAATTAGAAACAAAAGTATATCCTGTTTGCCCTCCCAACCTTCTACCCACCAAAAAAATGTATTCGAGAATCGTGTTGTCGTGTAGCCCCCTTTTCCCACTAAAACATTCGAATAGCCAAATTCCATATTTCTTACTTCATTGGTTTAGGAGAAACGTCCAGCCCCCCCTTTTCTCTAAGACTACGGCATATTAAAAGAATATAAATTTCTCTAACATATAATATTTCTATGTTGGCCTAATAAAGAGTTTATTCGTGTGATGTTTTCTTTTAGATGCCACCAAGGATCTAATAAACATTTAAAAAATAAATACCCGGGTGAAAATGGTCATATATGATAATATATGATCGAAGATATGGGCTCATATATGATTCCATATATGCTCGTATCCGTAATTTGAGGGTATATGATCATATATGGACATATATGAGTTCATATATGCTCATAGACCTACTTACGCTCATATATAAAAATACATTTTTTTTTTGTATTTTTCAACAAAAACCTTTAAGAAATTGACAGTTAAAGTAAATTACACAGTACAACAGCAAAAATACATCCGGCATGCGACATATCAATGCTGATAGATTTTAGAAGGAATATCACGAATGTGAACGCCAAATTTTAATATTTGCGCTACTTTTTGAAATATTCGCAAATTTAACTTTTAGAAAAAAGACAATTTTTTTCATATACCTGACTAAACCACGGATAATTTTTAATATGATTTAAAACTATGGACTTTGGGCTTTTAGATCCATATCAACTTATTTTGATAAAGGATCTGGGATATAATTGTAATTAAAATGAAAACTTCACTTATTTTCCTATTTTGCAGTGCTCATGCATAATAATTTGAAAACCTTATAACATGTTTAAAAAATGAAATGTGTATGAAAAATTTGTTTTATAAGTAACTTATAAATATATTTGTTTTACATAAATTTAAAGTTTTTCACTCATTTTTTTAAATAGAAAATTCCCAAAATGGCAAAAAATCACGAAATCCCAAAAAAAAATTCGGGATCCCGTTTTTTAATTTTGAAATCCCGAATCCCGGGATTTTAAAAAAACCAATCCCAATTGGCTTCCCTATTATGTATACTTTTTCAATTGAATTCCAAAATGTATCAAGTTTTTATAGATTATATGTATGTTAAAAGGACACTCTGGCCGTAGGTACTCTTCAATATTGCTTGCAAATGCCAGCTGTAATAAAAAATAGTAAATTTTAATACCATTGTTGGAAATGAAATTAAGAGATTTGTATTGTTTTAATTTGTTTACCCGCATAATGTTTTTTCAACGATGGATTTATAAGACTTTATCTTTTCTTCTAAAAGGAATATGTCTAAACAAGAAATTAATTTAAAAAACTTACTTATCTCCAAAAACGCTATAGTTTAATTGGATTGCATTTAAGGTTTTTCTTTTCCCGGACTTTGTCATTTCCCGCGACAGCGGGATTTTTTAGAATTTCCCGGGATCCCGAGAATTCCCGCTCATTAGAAAATAAATAAATCCAACATATGTTGAATAACTAAATTTCTGTTAGAACATCGTCGGGCAAAGCCCATATTTTGGTTGTATCCATGAGAAAATCTGAAAGAAAGGCTAAATATAAAATATCCATATCTTATACTCTTTCTAGATCAATTCGTTTAACAGTTTAAATAGCGAATTAATATTACGGTAATATATTTCTATGGAAGGCCGTCTTAATTTTGAAAAACTCTTTGAAATATATTAACTAAATATTAATTCTCTTCTCAAACGGCAAACGAATTGATTTAGAAAAGTGATAGACATGTGTATTATATTTTCATTTATTCTTTCGGAATATATTGGAATTGTTAATGGGTGCAAATTTATTAAAATGAAGTTTTAGAGAGATTTTAATAATTAGGCGTTCCTTATATGAAATTCTGGACCATGTTCTTTATTTTTTCGCTTTGCATCTTACACAAATTTTTAAATTTGATCCCTGGTTTATGTATTACGATATAAAATGATACTTAGGGCCAGTTTTATAGTCAGAACTAAGATCAGTTTTTTGTTTAAATATTTCTTAAATATGGAATAAAAAAATTTATAGAAATTTTGTTTCTCTGCAGATTTTTAAAAGTATTCTTATAGAATTATTTTCATAAAAAAGTTTAAAAGTGAGTATTTTTCAGACACTTTTTTAGGCAAATTCGCCTAAATCTTTTCATAAAAATAGACACTAAAATATTATTAAATAATTTTCTAACTTCAATATTTGTTTTTTGAATAGAACTTTTTTATGCCACAACTACTTAAAAAGAAATTATTTAATTTTCATAGTTGCATTTTATATATATATTTGTTCCTTTTACTCCTGCAAGGAGCATAGTTGCATTTTAAATTAACATTAAAAAAATTTAAAGTAATTTAAAAAATCATTTGATACGTTATTTTGGGTTTAACTAAACCAAATTCAACTGATATAAAAAAACTCGGCCTAAATAGTATTTTTTTAATACTAATTCTGGTTATTGAATTTTTAATAGCATTTTTTAATTTAAAATATATTTTATTTAAATTAATTTCAAAAAAATCCATGCTTTAAATTTAAATAAAGCTTCCAAAAATGTGATATACTAGCTAAAACTTCTATACAAGAATAAAAAAAATCCCGGGAAATCTCGCGATTGCGGGATTGAAAAAAGAGCGGGAATTCCCGGGACATAAACCCTAGTTGCATTCCATTCAATAACATGCTCTTAATTTACAAAAAAAATCTTAATTCAAATTTTTCAAATTGTTTTTTAAACGAATTTCATTTTGGTGATAATCTATTTATTGCAAAGACGTTAAGTCCAATTCATTCCAGAATCCATGTAAATGTCGTTCAGTAGACCTAATGAAAAAACATAATGCTGTTAATTATAATTTCTTAAAAAAATTTAAAAGTTTTTAGTACTATGATTTATATATTTATACCAATTTCCGTTTAAAAATTCATACGGATCTTAATTCAGTGGAATATGGATACAAAAAATTAAAAAATCTATATGACTCCGTATATGGACGCACGTGACATGGAACAATACATGAATTCATATATGGTGTCATATATTTCCATATATGAACTTTTATTTTGAATGCTCCCATATATGTCAGATATGTTCATATGTCATTCATATATGATCATACATGCAACGTTATATGCCAATATATGAGCATATCTGATCATTTTCACCCGGCTAAAGTATTTTTAATTGATTTTTGTATTATAAACTTTTCTTTAAACTATTTTTCAAATGAAAGAAAGGTAATAAAATTTACACTGAATAAAATTTAAATTCAAAATTAACGGTTCGTTGCCTTTCACAAATCTCAGCTTCTTAATATAAGTTGTCGATCCGAGTTCAATTTCATAAAATCAGCTGTGTCATTTTAAGAAGTGAAGTTCAGAGATAATAAAATAAAAGAGAATAAAAACAGCATTGCTAGAATTTCGCAGATGTTTGTCTAATTGAGTTGCTTCGGATTTGTAAATCTGTTGCACATTCAATATAAATAGATCATCATCAATTATAAACCCATGAGGGTATGGATACTGAAGATGTAAAATACTGAATAATGTAAATTTATCGATGCTGAAAATAATGCGAAATTTCAATCAATCTTCTGTTTTCGCTTTTAAAGCGAAAAATCATTAAATATCTTTTAGACATCCGAACGCAGAATTAAGCTCAGAAGAGCTGTTTTACTGGGCAAAAAATTTTAATTTCAAACGGCTTGACTGTACCCACACAGCGCCAACCTCTTCGGAGGACTTATTATACTCACCGAATTCATTCATCTGGTATAATAATCATTGTTGTCCGAAACCGTGAGAATAATGTTGTTGCATAGTGTTAATTTAATAAAATCCTCATGTATACGATTTGAGAGCTTTTGTAAAATAAACCAAATTTCAGAAATTCCCTTAAGAATTTGTCTGTCAAAAAAAAAAAAAAAATCTGAGACACCCACGGATCTAATCATTGTCACTTAAAAAAATCTCTATTAAATTATTATTTTAGAAATTGTTTAAGCACAGAGTAATATGTTACGATTTTTTTTTTAATATAGCTTCTAATTTATTAGGTTTGAGGTTAAGAAGAAGAATAAACATTTTTTCTATAAGTTATAAACCCATTAATCTGCAAATCAGACTAGATACAGTTTCTGCCTTTTTCTATGGACAGGCTTCATCAGTGATTTTTCATTAAATTGTATTATTGTTTATATTTTATTGTCAGATTGTATCTCTATGATAATTTTTTCAACAACCCGTCGGCTGTAGGAATCGAAGACTATCACATAAGATACTTTCATTGCTAAGTTTCAAGATATTGACCATTTCAAGAGGGGAAGAAATAGTGCAATTTTTAAAACTCGTGTCTTTTACTAAAGTATTATTTTAAGTGTATTAATAAAATTTTCTTCTTCTATATATAAAAGAATAAGATAACTGACTGACTCATTGACTCTACATCACACAACCCAAAATGCTGAAGCTAGGAATGACCAAAAAGAGAAAAGTCTCCCCCTAGACAGCCTGACAAAGCCCTAGAAACCTGAAAATTTAAATATTTGTTCTCTGGTGTATGGGCTAACTTATCTGGAAAATAATTTTTGGAATTTCGGACAGGGACCTTGTAAAAATGGGGGATAAAAATTGGAATAGTGGCCCCCTTAACGACCTGCCCAAACCGCTGGAGGTAGGAAGTTGAAATTTGGTATAAAGGTTTTTCCTCTGTCGTAAACATCCAATAAGTCTGTATTTTTGGAAATCCCTACAGGGAGGGGCCAAGAGGGAATGGTCTCCTCCTTGATGGTCTGCCCAAACTGCTGGAACTAGGGAGCTGAAATTCGGTATGTAAGTTCCTCCTCCCTTGTAGACGCCCGCTAAGGCGGGATTTTTATAGGGACGGGCAATAAAGGAAAAAGTCTCCTCTTTGGCGAACTGCCCAAATTCAAACCCAATAGTTTAACAAAAATGTACCTCGTAGTGTTTACATAAGTTCGCTGAACACATCCTAAATATAAAATGGAAGATTCACATGGTTTCCTAGTGCACATACACTAATAGAAAAAAGTCCGTAAAAAATTTTGTTAAAACTACTAAAAATTAGTTAAAAACGAGTAAAAAGGTTAAAGTCGGGCATGCCGACTATACAATACCCTACACCAGTCTGGTGTATTGTTTGGATCCGAAATTCGAATGGGTTAAAATGGGGCTTGTGTCAAAATTTTCTATAATGTGAGTCAGCGCACCAAATTTCATTAAAAAATCTTAATATTTGCGACCTGCAGTTTGTAACCAAGCTAATTTTGGGGGGACCCTTATATGGGCACTAGTTCTAAACATGGACCGATGTTCACCAAAATCAATAGGCTTCGTCCTTGGGCCAACATAGGTCTATGTACCAAATTTCATCAAAATATCTTAATATTTGCGACCTGCAGCGTATAAACAGTATAATTTTGGTAGGAACCTTATATGGGCACTAGGTCTAAACATGGACCGATGTTCACCAAAATCAATAGGCTGCGTTATTGGTCCAATGTAGGGCTGTGTACCAAATTTCATCAAAATATCTTAATATTTACGACCTGCAGCGTATAAACAGTATAATTTTGGTAGGACCCTTATATGGGCACTAGGTCTGGACATGGACCGATGTTCACCAAAATCAATAGGCTGCGTTATTGGGCCAACATAGGTCTGTGTACCAAATTTCGTCAAAATATCTTAATATTTACGACCTGCAGCGTATAAACAATATAATTTTGGTAGGACCCTTATATGGGCACTAGGTCTAAACATGGACCGATGTTCAAAAAAATCAAACTTGTTCGTCCTTGGGCCAACATAGGTCTGCGTACCAAATTTCATCAAAATATCTTAATAGCTGCGACCTGTAGAGTGCGCACAAGATTGCATGGACAGACAGACAGACGGACGGACGGACGGACAGACGGACATCGTTAAATCGAATTAAAAAAAATTCTGAACCGATCGGTATACTATAAGGTGGGTCTACGACCAATATTTTTTGGTGTTACAAACATCAGCACAAACTTATAATACCCTGACCACATAGTGGTGTAGGGTATAAAAATGTGCTGATTTTAGCATTTTTTTCTGGAGCATCATTTTTAACCAATTGTTAGTAACTTTTTCTGCTATTTTTACAGATTTATTTCTATGAGTGTATGTAATAAATCTTTACTTTAGAATCAGTTTTTGGCCCTTCTGTCATGGAATGGACGAGATATTTAAAAAAAACTTAATTTGCTTTTAATCTACGCTAAGTTTCCGATCATATGATGAAGTGTATACGTATTTAAAGATCTCCAAAAGTAAATCAGACGTTGGAAGTTTAGTTTTGACACAAATTTTGACTTTGAGTGCTTAAAACATCACTAACGGTCATGAGAGGGTTAAAACTTTATATAAAGAAAATGTTTGCCTTCATATTGTTTAAAAAGCAGTTATGTATCTTAATCACCAGAAGTTACTAGTTTAAAAGTTATAGATGAACAAAGCCATGAACTTTTTTTAGGGTAATTTTGAGTGCATAAATGCAAACGGCCTGATCAGTTTACACCGCAGAAACCAAATTTTACACAAATCTTATTTTTTACTCTCAACCTATCTGAAAATTCGCGGGGAGATGAAAAAATAACACTTTTGCACATTCCATATAATTTATGGGTGCTCTATAGACCGTACAACAAAAAAAGTTCACCTAATTCAAATTTAGTTCAAATCCAATTTTTTTTTGCAAACAGATTTCAAAAATTTTTTCTATTAATTTTTCGTTATATCTTTTTAAATTTTTCGTTACATCTTTGGCATTGTCGGATGTTTGTCTCGAGGGGACCAATATTTTGCTCTAAAGGCCATTGACCTTAAGTTTCCCGTTCTAGTATTTACCTACCTGATCTCAGTTCCTACCCTAACCTAGTGTCTTGACATGCAATAAAATGATAGCAAGAAATTGTCAAAATGCTCTCATCTCAAGTGAAGACACTCAATTTTATTGCAATATTATGATATCGCTGACATGCCATCGGATCTTGCAATGATGCCAGAGATCAAATGTCACTTTTAGTTTTCATTTTAATTTTGTAATAGAAAAACAACAAAAAATTTGTCAAAAAGGAATGGAAAAGTGTTTAGTTTTTTATCATTTGTCGGTAAACATTAATGTTTCATAAAATTTGGTGTTTTTCGAAGAAAAATCTGTGATATTTCTTATCCATGAAATGGTCAAGTGTTCTCCACCACTCTGCAATTGATATCGTTTGACGTTTCGCTGCCATGGTTTTGACATTTCATATCATATAATTTATTGCATTTGAAGACACCGGGTAAGGTACCACCATAATGTCAGAAAATTAAAGCTCGTAAAAAATCATTAAACTTTTGCTAAAGAAGGTTTTCGATAAACCCAGTAGATTTTTTTTATTTGTTGGTTGCCGAACGTAGGGGTCGATAAATTAAAAAAAAACGACCCCTACGTTCGGCAAAAAAAAATAAAAATTTTCGAAATACTACCTCGCAAAAATACTTTATAGTCGAAGGTGTACCGCGCACTTTTTTTGCATGCAAGGTGGTACGGTCTAGTGCTTTACTATCCAGTATTATATTTCGGAATTAAAAATGGAGTCAAATGTCCTCTGAAAAATACCCAAGTTTTATCAACATCTCAGCTACGAAAGTGTTAAATGATCGGGTTTCCGGCCCCGGAGACCTCCCATATTAGAGTTTAGGAGTTCTTTAGGAATTTTATATGGACATTTTTTACTTATTTTTATAAAAATTTGTCGTATACAATTTTTTGAAATGAAAATTGCCCAGATAAAGTTGATTTTTTTAGTTTTAACTTCATTTTGTAAAAACAAATTTAGATTTAAATTAGTTTGAAAATGTATTTTTGTCATTTGCTTGAAATGCAATTTAAAATTTTCACTTTCGGTATAGTTTCAAGTTTCTTATATACACTCGCAAATGTGTTAATAAACTTCTTCTCTTATAAACATGAACAAATTTGTAGACGGTCAAGACGACCACACGATATACCTTATCAGTATAATATAAAATTTTTATGAATCGGAAATGGACTTGCTTTATAGTTATTGAAGTTGGTTAAAAGAAAACCACGAATAAAATGTTATTGCATATTTGAAAATGTGTATGTCGCCGAGATAATTTATATGAACATCGGGTAAATATAAAATCAATTTTATGATAAATCGATTATATCGAGCTCCTATAAACTCAAAAAAACTTACTTCGCAGGAGAGCTAAAAAACTTGTTATTTCGCTTATTATTGTAAAAATAAACAATGTACTTCTTACTTCTTACTAATTTATACCTATGAAAAAAATTTCATATTTTGCACTTTTTTGCGTATTTTTTTGAGATAGCATATTTTAGTATATCAAGTACATTTAGAGTTAGCATATTTTGTCGGAAAATAAAAATACGATTTTTTTGAAAAATGTTTATTATTTAAGCATTTTATGAGATGTTTTATTCCATATTAGATAGAAAAATTTAAAAACTACTTGAGTTCGTGAAATTTGGAACTCTCTTACTCATGCTGTATTGTAACAGGGTCACTCCAAATGTGCTAATTTGGAAGCTTGTATCATTTACTATAATCACCCATACATAATAAATATTTGAATCCGATAAATATTTTATAAGTTATATACATTTCTCTTAAAGAGGACTGATTTCACGCATACTCGTACTTGACCCATTAATTTTTAACACAAAAAATATCTGTGAACACAATATGATCTACACCATTTTCACTTTTATTTCAGAAAATTCCAAATATATTTTAAAATTTTCCAAAAATGTTTTAAAATTGCCCAAATATATTTTAAAATTGTCCAAAAATGTTTCAAAATTGTCCAAAATGTTTGGATAATTTTAAAACATTTTGGACAATTTTGAAACATTTTTAGAGAATTTTAAAATATATTTGGACAATTTTAAAACATTTTTGGACAATTTTAAAACATTTTTGGATAATTTTAAAACATTTTTGGAAAATTTTGAAATATATTTGGAATTTTCTGAAATAAAAGTGAAAATGGTGTAGTTTTACTAAATTTGTGACCTGTGCTTTGGGGACGAATATTGCCGAAATGATTCAAAAAGCTACTCTTACTATTTCGGATAGTCACGCTCTTTTAATTTCGACAGTTACAAACATCAGCTTAATGTCATTATGACCTAAGCACTTTGTGTTGTAGGGTATTACTTAAAATATCAAGCTACTTCCTTTAGTTTTTTAAAAAGTTTTTTTGTTTTATACTAGAAATCAATTGTTTGTGGTAATAGTAGTATTTTTGTTGTACTTATGAATTCTTGAATTCTTAATGCATGTAAGGATTTTCATATTTTATATGTTGAGGGCGTAAAGAGGAATACTCCAACAGACTTACACATTGAACCAATTCAAACTCAGTTGGGAATCAAAAAGCGAAGAAATAACGAATAAAGAAGAGGAAGTAACAGAAAAAAGAAATATTATTACAATCTACAAACTGCACCCATAACCAAAAACAAAATAAAAAACGACAGGATTTTCTTTACAAACACATTTATATCGACAATTCCATTTCTTTCGAATATGTTGGTGTAAATGTGTTTAAGCAGCTGCTTCATTTTGTTACAACAAATGTGTATGAATGGGGTAAGAGGTCAAAGGTACATATATCAGGGTTAGCTTAAAGCTGGCTGACGTTATGTTGGTGAATTATATTTCTTTGTTTGAGTGTTAGTGTGTTACCGCTTTAAATTATAAACTACAAACTTTGCTTTACTTTTTCTTTGTGGTTCTTATCTCACTTTGAATTTTTCTACCATATTTTTTTAAACATAATTTTTAATCCCAGTTTTTTTTTATACTACTGCCAAAGTAGTTTTATGCAGTGTCTTAAAAAATATAAAATAGTAAGAAAGTTATTATGGGCAAACAGGCGTCTAAATGCTATTAAATATATTGTGTACCTAGCTGCTTCTTCCCTGCAAAATATTTGAAAGATATATTTCAAAACGATATAACTATGTATAAGCAATATCTTTTATTTTTTACAAAGTTTAAAAAGAATAATTTTTAATTCACTTTTTATACCCTACACTACTTTGCGGCACCAGGGTATATTGACATTTTATTGATGTTTTTACACTCCAAATAATATGACTGTTGGCTGAAAAGTAAAATTTGTTACAAAAACAAAATTTATAACTGTTTTTTTTTTTGGCTTAAAATAAAATACGTTGATTTTAAAATTTTTTTTTGTTAAATTTAACAAATATAAATTTAAGTAAAAAAATTTGTTAAACTACAATTTTATTTGTAATTATACTGAATCGTAAAATTTGTTCGAATTTAGTTTATCGGGACTCTCGCCTAGTCCATGTTATCTAAGGGCATGTAAGGACACTCCAATGGAGCAAACCTTTTGTCCCTTTTGCTCTATCTCGTTTAGTTTTCGAGATATGAAGTGCAAATGTTTATTAGAAATTTCCGAGCGTCCAAGCCATAACAATGTCAATTTTTGGATAGAGATAACCTTTTCGCGGAACGGCAGATCTTAATGAGCTTCGGATATGTTGTAGAGGAGAAAACTTTAAAGGGCACGTATTCTCTTTTAGCTGCCCAATCTCATATGTAAGGGTTAAAAAATGGGGTCAAAAATGGCCCAATTTTTTCTTTTTTCGGCTTATTTCATATTTGTTCCAAAGTAACTATAGGAAATTTTGGTGCCGTACGAAAGGTATTTTAGAGGCCTATTGCCGAACGTAGGGGTCGTTTCATTGGATTTCTCCTTTATAGCATAACACTGGTCTCCTCGAGGCAAAAAAATCGATATATCACACTTTAAAATCCGACTTTAAATGCCGAATCTATAACGAAAAATTGAAAAAGGCGACACCTACGTTCGGCCAAAAAAAAATTTTTTTTTTTGGAAATTGCCTTGCAAAAATACTCTATATTGGAGGGTGTACGACGAATTTTTATTTTTTGAGGTACGGTCTAATGCTCAAGCATGCTTTTTATTTATGGCATAACACAAAACATCAACATTTTAGGTGGTTTTGTATGGGGACGCATACAGAGTTAAGGGCCAAATTCATATATAAAGGGTGGTCCAACCATAATGCACGATGTTAATTGTAAGTCCCACCTTAACGTCAAGTTTTTTGCCCAACTTAAGTTGACATTTCTTTGTTTCAGTGTTTGACAAATTCAACCATGGAGAGGTACACAATGGAGCAGCGCGTTGAGATTGTTGAAGACTCTTACGAAAATGGGCGTTCAAATCAAAATGCATTTCGTGCATTCTTATTTATACGATTATGCACGAATTACGGGTAAAAACAAGGATTAGGGCAAGAGAAAAAAAAAGAAAAAAACATTATACAAATTCAAATATCCCGAAAACTATAAGAGACAGCTCGCATTCTTAGCACGTTCCTGCCGAAAATTGCAAATCTTTTAAGTGTGTCAGTAGGTCTTATCAGCGTATTAGTTAATATGTATTTCAGTGAAAACATTTTAAATTTCAGGTTTCTAGCCAAAGCGGTTTCAGCAGGCTATAATTTTCTTCTTTTAATTCTTCATTTTTACCACATTATTTGTAAAAAATAAAGCATACCCTATAACGAATTTATAACCACAGGAGTTTAGACAAGACGTCAAGGGGGTAATATTTTCCCCGACCTCATTAATATTTCCTTAAATACCGTCTTCGTGCATATTTACGCCGAAGCAGGAACCCAAGTGAAAAGTTTTAATATCCTATTTCCAGCTGTTTGGACTGGTTGATTAACCCCATTTTTACCAAGTTCTTGTTGGAAAGTTCAAAAAGTATCTTCTCAGAAAATTTGCCCATATCTCAAGGAAAATATATTTTAAATTAAGGATTTTCAATCAAAATGCTTTGGGTAAGGCAAAAATGGTACTTAAATTAAAGAAAATTTCGTCACTATTCCAAAATTAAGATATTTTTTCCAAGATCTTTGAGCGCTTTAACAAGTAGAAAACTTCCCAAATAATGCCAGAGTTTTTGAAAGAAAGATTTTGCCGGGACGCTCAGATATTTATAAAAAAACTAAAAATGATTTTTTTTTAATATAGCGATTTTGTTGCCTATGACACTCTAATATTTATCGAAAATACCAAAAAGTTAAGTACACTAAAAACTAAAAAGTTTTGCCAGCGCCGCTTATTACCTATATATCACCCTTAACAATTCTACACATTCTACTTCAACTTAAACACTTGGAAAATAGGCTCAAAAAGTTAAATGTCATTTTCGTACCAAAATGAGGATTAGACCGTCGCCACTAATTTTTAATTTCGGTTTTTATTTTAATTCCAGAGGGCGTCCCATTTTTGTGTTACCTACGCCCGATAAAGTTCATTTTTGCCCTTTTAATTGCTGAACAATGACTAAGTAAATTGGTAAAAACTACGTTGTTTATACAGTCGAACCTCGATTATCCGGGTTGTTTCGGTACTAATCAGGGATGGGAAATGAGATTTTTATGTCGGTATCAAAAAATTGTCTGAAGAGTACTTTTTCGACCCCAAGAGTACTAAAATTTTTTTTACCTCTTTTTAATTAATAAGAAAATATACATAAACTCTCGATTTACGCTTGTTAGCGCAATTTCGATACAACTCACATAAATATTACCAGGGCAGCAATTTTCATGTTTGTATTTAGTAGCCCAAAAAGATTTGTATATTTTGCTTTTAACTGTATATTTTTTCATAAAGTAGGTTTGAGGTTATCACACATTATCAATTTGCAAATCACTACACCATTTTCAGTTTTATTTCAGAAAATTTCAAATATATTTCAAAATTGTCCAAAAATGTTTTAAAATTATCCAAAAATGTTTTAAAATTGTCCAAAAATGTTTTAAAAGTGTTCAAATATATTTTAAAATTGTCTAAAAATGTTTCAAAATTGTCTAAAATGTTTCAAAATTATCCAAAAATGTTTTAAAATTTTCCAAAAATGTTTTAAAATTGTTCAAATATCATCCAAAATTGTCCAAAAATGTTTTAGAATTGTCCAAAAATCTTTCAAAATTGTCCAAGTATTGTTTAAAATTGTTTAAAGACCTTTGATATTTGTCCAATTGCATTTCAAAATTGTCTAATACTGAATTTAGACCAAGCAAAAACCAGGTGGTTTTTGTACAAAACTAAATTACAAAAGCCAAGTCATTTACACTGGTCATTTGGTTTTTCTTTGTCATATCACTTTTTTATTAAACACTTTTCTTTATGTTTTTATTGTTAAATTAAATTAAAAAAATTATTAACACATTTTAAAATGGATAAAAACACACAATTTAAAATTAAAACCGAAATATCTAAAAAAAAAAAAAATATATTTCTGACACTTGCTTTACTTCTATATTCGTTGTAACAGGGTGTATTGAAAATTACATATAAAAGAAACCGAGTGTATCAAAAATGCAAATTTCAGATATTTTTTCTTGGTTTTTGGCAAAAACCAGGTAGAATGTGGTTTTCAGTTTGTATGAAAATTGTATGGAAAAACTAAAGTAATTTTGTAGTTTTCGGCTCAAAAACTAAAAATAGCCAAAAACTACTAGTTTTTGCCCAGTCTAAATATACTATAAAATTTATTTTAAAATTTTCAAAATGTATTTCAGTATTATACAAATATATTTTAAAATATTACAAATATGTTTTAATATATTTTATTTGTATTTAAGAAAATTCCATTTGTATTTTAAAATTGTCCAAATGTATTTCAAAATTATTCATTTGTATTTAAAAATTTTAAATCTGTATTTCAAAATTGTCCAAATGCATTTCAAATAATTTCATTTGTATTTCAAAATTCTCCAAATGTATTTGAGAAAATTCCAAATGTATTTAAAAAAACTATATTTGTATTCCAGAATAGAAATTGGAAATTTATTTTCACAAAAAAAATGTACTTTGAGATAGCATAATAACAAAAATTGATATAAAACGAGAACTAATTATCTTTTGGCTTTGAAATTTATATCACGGAGGGGTATTGCATGGGGGACCTATTTCCCATCGGAAACTCATTTTGACCAAATTTAAGTTGACATATTTTGAATATAGGCTCTCGATATATTTTTTTACTCCCATTAAACTGCATAAATAAAAAAATGCGTAGGTACATACAATTAATTTTAGTGGATTTACTTAGGTGCTTTTTTATACAATTGTGTACCAAAATGAATTAAAATAACAATATTAATTTATTTTTGAGTTTTTTTTTTTTTTTTAATTGGAGCAAATGATGCGAAAAGATATACAATCTTAAGGCCAGTCGATTTTTTAAAAATTGTAATTTTTTGGTTTATTTTTTCTTTAAATCGCAAACATTATTTATGTTTCCATTTATTTTCGTAACAAAACAAATGTTTGCACAATTTTCTATAAAAAGTGGTAAATGCCGAGAATTACAAAAAATTATAAATAAGCGAAAAACGGCAAAATTTTTAGAACACATAAAGTTTTGCTTAAAAATATTGAGTTAAAATATCCGGATACTTGTAAAAATTGCTATATATCCGGATAATAGCAATATCATATTTTATCACGCTAAATGCATTTGAAAATAGCTAGATTTGATGAGAAAATAACGAAATTGACAATAGTGGAAAAAAGTAAATACTCACGATCGTGATTTGCACATGATGGAAAAACCTGAGAATTATTGCATTTTTTAAAAACTTAAGTAGTTATAACGATGCAAGAATATCAAATGTGACCCGGGAGTACTACGGTACTTTTTTAAATCAAATAGTATCAGAAAAAGTACGATCGTATCAACTTTCCCATCCCTGGTACTAATCTTGTCGGCCGAAGTTGATATTTAAGAAGTAAAAATAAGTTGAATGCTCTTAAAATTTTTTTAATTTGAAAACTTTATTATATTTGTAGTACTTCACTGTACCTTTCATTTAATACCCAATATGTAAATATTTCTTTCCTTTTTGTGGTGTAATGATTAACGCGTTGGACTGTTACACGTAAGGTTGCGGGTTCGAGCCCCAAGAAAGGCAACATCAATTTATGAAAAATAATAATATGTATGGCGCGCAACAACTGCTCAAAGATTCAACATCTCGCGCAATTACAGTGTTGCCATATTTGAAGCCCTTCATCTTTTAACACCTTTCACTTCTTCTCTATGCAGTTTCCAAAGGAAGCAACACGTTAATTAATAGTAAGAATTTCCTGAGTGTTGCTTCTCTTTAACAAAAAAAAAAAAAACATAAAAAGATCCAAAAAACGAACAAAGATGTAATTTTACACTACCATTTAAAGTGAGAATGGGCCGATAAAAACATACGTTTTATTATCTTCATATGAAAATTTCATTTAAATGGAGTGAATCACACATCAGTTCTTCCTTGTAAGAAAAGGCCAAGAAATCTAAAAAGTTCGTTCTTCTGAATTTTTGAACAAGAATATTTAGATAAATATTTTGGGTATTAAACACAAAATTTTTAATTTTAAACCGGTTTTCGGTTAACCGAGATTTAAGAACTTCGGTTAACCGGTTTGCAAAAAAACCGAAATATGAATAAAAAAAAACCGGTTTTTCGGTTAACCGGTTAACCGGTTTGTAAACACTAAAATAGTCCTAGATTAAGCTTAGAATCAATAAAAAATTCTTTAAAATTGGATCAACTGTGTTTTCTTTCATCTTTCCTATCCCAGCAAATTATAAATTTCAGTAGCGACTCTGACCCCCACGAGCTATACCCCAGCTAACGGAGAAAACTCGTCGTTACAATACAATAAAATTTTCTTCGATTTATTTTCGAACTAAGAATATATCAATAATAACAACGATAAACTAACAAGAATTTTTGAAAATCCCAACGTAATTTTATATTTTATAAATAACCAGAAAAAAATAACTGCTATACTGCAGCTGTATTTTACCTCATGCCTATCAACGTTAAGTATTTAAAGTAAATCTACGTAAAAGCGATTGTGGTATAGAAATTTTTAAACAGGCTGTGATTATAATTTGCCGTTATAATCGAATGTACGTTAACAAAAGTTTTCAGGAAGTTAGGCGAATAAGTTACGTTAGATGTGAAAACATATAAACGTTGAGTTTTCAACGTTGATAATTATCTGTGTTGAAAGTTAACGTGCATACGAAAAGTAATGTGTTAGTTTTCGTCTTAAACGCGTTTTGGTGCACTTTGAGGTTTTTATGAGTTAACGGATATAGTTAAGTCGAAAACACAGCTAACATTGTTCTGGTTGCTGCATATTATAATAAAAATAACTGCTTTAAACAACTGTTAGAAATACATTAGTTTTCGTTAGTCGTTTTTTAAATAACCTTCATAATAGTTGTTTGTTATTTTCCATAGAGAAGCTACTGTATTTACAGTTAAAAACAATAACTAGTAATTACTACATAAACAACTGTCCTACTGTAACTATTATAAAAGTTTTCTAAGGATATTTTTATCACATTAATATACTCCAGCGAACACATATTTGAAATTTTAGATTTCAAACCATAGAGGTTGAAACAAGACGTTACCGGGGAGACTTTCCTCCTTTCAAACCCTAATTTTTAATATGTTGTACCTAAAGGGCAGGTCCTCAAGTTGGGAAATTATTCGCCTTTTTGTCTTTATTCTTAGGAATTTCCAAAAATCCATTCACAGCGAATGTCTACACCTAAGGTGGAAACTATATACCATTTTTCAAGTTCCTAGTTCCAGCTGTGTGTGTGCTAGGTGATGTTGATCCGTCAGTCACGTTACTCTTTTATTTATTAAACGAGTAAAAAAGTTAAAGTCGGGCATGCCGACTATATAATACCCTACACCAGTCTGGTTAGAAGCCAACTAATGTTTGGATCCGAAATTCGAATGGGTTAAAATGGACTTGTGTCAAAATTTTCTATAAAATGGTAGAAGAAGAGAAAATCGGAAATATAGCCCATATGGGTGATAGGTCCAAATATGGATCGATTCTATCTAGAATCAGTAGGCTTTGTCCTTGGGACCACGTGAGTCACCGAACCAAATTTCAGCGTGTAATCAAGCCAATTTTGGGGGGACGCTTATATGGGCACTAGGTCTAAATATAGACCAATTTCAATTAAAATCAATAGGCTTCGTCCATGGGCCGACATAATTCGGTGTACCAAATTTCGTCAAAATATCTTAATATTTGCGACCTGTAGAGTGCACACAAGGATGCATGGACAGACAGACGGACGGACAGACGGATATCGTTAAAAAGTGATTCTGAGCGGATCGGTATACTAAAAGGGTGGTCTAGGTCCAAATTTTTTTATGCTGCAAACATCAGCACAAACTTATTATACCCTGTCCACTAAACCGTACCTCAAAAAAAAGTTCGTCGTACACCCTCCAATATGAAGTATTTTTGCAAAGCAATTTCAAAAAAAATTTTTTTTCCCCAAACGGAGGGGCAATTTTTCGTTATAGCTTCGGCATTTAAAGTCGGATTTTAAAGTGTGATATATCCATTTTTTTTTCCTGGAGGAGACCAGTGTTTTGCTATAAAGGAAAAATCAAATGAAAAAAAATTTTAAAAGGCGACCCCTACGTTCGGCAACCAATATATAAAAAATTTCTACTGGGTTTATCGAAAAACTTCCTTAGTAAAAGCTTAATGATTTTTTGCGAGCTTTAATTTTCTGACATTAGGGTTGTACATTAGGGTGTGGCAACTAAAATCTGGTGGGTCACTACTTGAACGAAACGTATCCTCGAGAGAAAAACATCGACGTATCATACTTTAAGATCCGACTGTAAATGCCAAAGATATAACGAAAAATGTAAAATGACAACCCCTACGTTCGACAAAAATACTCCTTGCAAAAATACTTCATATTGGAGTGTGTACGGCGCACTTTTTTTTGTCTGTAAGGTGGTAAGCTCTACTGTCCACGTAGTGGTGTAAGGTATAAATATGGATATATTAATGCCATCTTTGAAGAAATTGGTTGTTATTTCGCTGATATACATACCTATAGTCCAAATAGTCAAAATGTTTCCTAAAAAATTTAACTGCCTCTTTCAATTTTAAAAAAGTAAAAAAAAACAAGTGGCTTGAACGATTTAAAATATGAAAATTTTTAAGTTTTAAAACTTCAAAGTCCATACAGTTTTTCAAAAAAAAAACATATATGTATAAAAAATATAAAAATTTTTTTGAACAATTTTGAATCCCATTTGCGAACCCCTTGATTTGAGATTGGGCCGTAAAAATATACATATGAGCCTATGGTTTTCCTCCCAGCACATGTATAAATTTCATTGGTGAGGCCCCCAAGAAGCCTTTTCGTTTGGACAAGAATTTTAAAAAATATAAATAGCATCCAATTAGAATTATGTATAACACCACTAAAGATATTATAAGAAAATTCTTACCAAGAAACTGATTAATCTTTAAAACATATATTTCCAAAGAATTTGATATTTCAAATATTCGTAAATGTAGACACCGGAAACTAAATCGGCTTAAAAGAAATTTAGGGCTTAGCTATCTGTTTAAATAAACATGTTGACATTTCTTTCCAAGTGATATAAACTTTCATATTAAATTACAATAAACATCCAGAACCAGAAGTGTGGGGTAGGGTACGTAAGTAAAAGGGATTTTCTTATATTTTTGATAAGATTTTCTTTTTTTTTACTTCTTCATCAGAAAAAAACAGAAACGAAAATAAAAACTTTATTACTTTCTGTTTTTATATATATTTATTTGATTTGTTTTTATTGTTGTTGCTTTTTTTTTAGGAAAGTCTCAGAACATACGCACTCGCTTTTATAAGGTAGATACAATTTTCAATTTTTTTTTCATATATGTTTGTTGTTGTTTTTGTTGCTGTAGTTGTTGTGGTAGTAACGTTGAGTTGATTAAAGCCAAAAAGGTATGGCAGTTGAAGTTTTCAAAATAACACACACAAAAATGTAAAACTTAATAAAAATAAAGTTTAAACTAAAATAAAAAAAAAACAATTGCTACATAAATATAAATTAATGCTTTTGACACATAAACTATTTTTAATAATTCTAGAATATATACTTTTTATGCTAAACCCACTTTTTAAATTTTTGTTATAATTTTCCTTTAAGCACTTGCATTTATTCACAATTTGTTTTCAAATTAAAAAATGTGACTTTTTTCAAAATTTGCTTCTTTTTTAAAACTTTTAATTTATTTGTTATAAAATTTTCTTTATTCGGCTTTTCTTTTGAAATTTGTTATCCTTTTTTAATAACAAATTTTGGTAAATTTTTTTATATTAACAATTTTCTTCATTTAATTTTATTATTTTTAAAAATATTTATTTTATTTAATTTTTTTTTTAAATATTTTTTTCTCGTTTTACAAACGTCAAACAGGGGTGTAAACACAATACAGACTGAACTCAAGCATATACTACCACAATCCGAGTAAGCTTATCATCACCATTCACAGAACCAAAACAACATAACAGACAGAAAACAGTGAAATTGAAACACTACAGGAGTAGGAAAAATTTAACATTTTAAGGCTCACTGTACAATTATATCAAAACAGCTCCCCACACAAAAGCAATCTTTGACACACACACATACACACACACACACACACACACACAAACGCTATCAGTGATGCCAACGTGGTGATTTTGTTAACTGAAAATTTACATTTTATAATTGCACTAGTTTAATTTAACAATAAAAATTTTCTATGGGAATCCTACCCATTACAAACCGATTTGGGTGAAACTTGGATATGTGATAGGGAAGACAAAAATAAAGGTTGACAGGTTTTGTTTTATACTCCAAAGTTATGAGGCAAAAAAGTTATGTAACCCTTAAATGCATGGTGTAGCCATTTGGCAACATACCGGTTTTTTAATAAAAAAAAAACCCACTTGATGCACAAAATTGCATTTTTGGGCATTAGGGGTCCCTTCAGTACATAGTGTTGCTAAAGTTTAGCGCGGAAATTTTAAACAGTTAGAGTAAAAATCTTGGATTTGCTCTGTATATTTGTGAAAAGTCTAAAACACGCGTTTTTTTTACAAAAAGTGTAATATTCAAAAATATTTGTTTAAATATTTAAAGTGGTATTCTCGCAATAAAATTCATTTTGGCGACAATAAATGTATAAATTATAGTTTATAGATTTTTTTTTGATACACCTTAAAGTAATCACAATTTAGCTATTTGGCAAAAAAACCATATTTTTCAATAATAAAAATCACCTTTTTTTAAAAAATAAATTTTTTTAGTATTCTTTTTGAAATGTACACGCTTTTAGAAATCATATATAAAAAAAATTGTCAAAATCGAAGAGATCATGCATTTGAGGGTTAAACATGTGTTCTTTATTCGTGTTTTTATTTCTTTAAAACTACTTCTGAAGAAACTGTACACTAGGAAACTTCAAATTGCAAGACGTTCCCATTTTCCAGTTTCTCAAGGACCCATCAATGTTACTACCTTTCTGGAGTTTGTGCGATAAAAAAAGTTAAGAAATTTTCATCTTAAGGTCCCTAAATGGCGATAAAGTTACAGCTAAAAATCAAGTTTAATACCATAGAACGCGATACATCAAATCTATTAAATATATTTTAGCGATAATTACGAAGGGATCGATTTTCGCGATATCGCTTATTAAAAATTTTCTAATCCCGAGTAAAAAAATAATATGATGCCATATATAGATGCCATAGAGATATACTATGATCCAAAAAAATGGTGGTTAAAATTATATTGGGTAAGATCTAAATATATTGAATCATATAGCATCTTATCCGGATTATGTCCCGATATAATCATACACTCACAATATATTTTCCATAACCGATTGAGGTTTATTTGAAAAGTAATAGGTTAAGTTTGTTATCAATTGTTTACGTTGAGACAAATTGTTTAACTTTTTTTATCAGTCAATAAAAAACAAACCACAAAAAAATATGTATCGTCTGTAGGAGTTGATATTTTCAGTCAAATGTTCTATTTTTAGTTTTCTATTTTTAGAAAAAAATAATTTAAATAATTTCGTTGTTTTCTGTGTTAAAACAAAAAATTAAAATATTTTCGGTTTTGTTTTTTGTTAAAATAGTTTCTTTATATACAAAATTATTTCAATTCAAATTACAAGAAATTCTTTACTCATACACA
This sequence comes from Leucophora obtusa, assembly GCA_949987735.1. Taxonomy (NCBI): domain Eukaryota; kingdom Metazoa; phylum Arthropoda; class Insecta; order Diptera; family Anthomyiidae; genus Leucophora; species Leucophora obtusa. Next base: position 117,480,835 of record OX465297.1, read on the forward strand.
CAAACATAGCCAATAAAAATATGAACGTGTATGTAGTGTTTTGAAAATTCAAACAAAAAAAAAACTTTAAAATATGCAAAAATAAACCACAGAATCTTTTTTTTACGTTTTGTCAGTTAAATATTGATGATTGTTTTAACAGACTCTTCAATTATTTTTATTTCTTTTATGAATTGTTTAAACAATGTTTGAAAATAAATAGCAAAATAGTTTGAATATAATGAAAAATCAGTAGTACTTTTTTTAATTGTGTTTTCAATTAATTTATTATGTATTTTAGGTTGTTTTTAATGATGAAATATTGCGAGTGTATTTAATTTGATGTAGAATGACATAATTATATAACGCTTTATATTTCAGGTTCAAAACAAAAACTATTCTAAAGTACTAAAAAATAACACCCTTAAGAATTCAAAATTTAAATAAAAACGAGTAAAAAGGTTAAAGTCGGGCATGCCGACTATACAATACCCTACACCAGTCTGGTGTATTGTTTGGATCCGAAATTCTAATGGGTTAAAATGGGGCTTGTGTCAAAATTTTCTATAATGTGAGTCAGCGCACCAAATTTCAATAAAATATCTTAATATTTGCGACCTGCAGTTTGTAACCAAGCCAATTTTGGGGGGACCCTTATATGGGCACTAGGTCTAAACATGGACCGATGTTCACCAAAATCAATAGGCTGCATTATTGGGCCAATATAGGTCTGTGTACCAAATTTCATCAAAATATCTTAATATTTACGACCTGCAGCATATAAACAGTATAATTTTGGTAGGACCCTTATATGGGCACTAGGTCTAAACATGGACCGATGTTCACCAAACTCAATAGGCTGCGTTACTGGGCCAATATAGGTCTGTGTACTAAATTTCGTCAAAATATCTTAATATTTACGACCTGCAGCGTATAAAGAGTATAATTTTGGTAGGACCCTTATATGGGCACTAGGTCTAAACATGGACCGATGTTCACCAAAATCAATAGGCTGCATTATTGGGCCAATATAGGTCTGTGTACCAAATTTCATCAAAATATCTTAATATTTACGACCTGCAGCATATAAACAGTATAATTTTGGTAGGACCCTTATATGGGCACTAGGTCTAAACATGGACCGATGTTCAAAAAAATCAAACTTGTTCGTCCTTGGGCCAACATAGGTCTGCGTACCAAATTTCATCAAAATATCTTAATAGTTGCGACCTGTAGAGTGCGCACAAGATTGCATGGACAGACAGACAGACGGACGGACGGACAGACGGACATCGTTAAATCGAAATAAAAAAAAATTCTGAACCGATCGGTATACTATAAGGTGGGTCTACGACCAATATTTTTTGGTGTTACAAACATCAGCACAAACTTATAATACCCTGACCACATAGTGGTGTAGGGTATAATTAAAGGTGCCTATTCCTACTTGTGACCGTCATAAGACTATTTTTAAGACCGCGAGTCATAACTTTTCATACAAAATAACAATAAAATACATAAAAATTCTAATTTTATTTGTCAATGTTATGATTGTATCGATATCAGGTCTTCATTTTTTTGAAGTTTTTAAACAAAAATTTTAAAATATAAAGTATAGTGACTTTTCCACAACAAATACATGGGAAATACAGTCATAACTAAGAGTCACAGACTTTTCGTAGGAATTGGCACGAAAGCCTTTAGAAGAAGTTTTACAATAGACCGTACCGCAAAAATAAGTTCGTCGTACACCGACGAATCTAAATTTTTTCTTAAGAGTAACTGCTCTAAAAGTGATCGTAAAAAGTGATTTGGTATCATTGGCATTTCCAAACGGAGGGTCCCGCGTTCGATTCACGGCGGGAACAATATTTTTAAATTTTTTTATACCCTACACCACTATGTGGTCATTATACCCTACACCACTATGTGGTCAGGGTATTATAAGTTTGTGCTGATGTTTGTAACACCAAAAAATATTGGTCGTAGACCCACCTTATAGTATACCGATCGGTTCAGATTTTTTTTTTTATTTCGATTTAACGATGTCCGTCTGTCCGTCCGTCCGTCTGTCTGTCTGTCCATGCAATCTTGTGCGCACTCTACAGGTCGCAAATATTAAGATATTTTGATGAAATTTGGTATGCAGACCTATGTTGGGCCAAGGACGAACAAGTTTGATTTTAGTGAACATCGGTCCATGTTTAGACCTACCCAGCAAAACTTTCTATTACCTGGTAATAAGGTTTGGAAGAAGAAATTAAGGTATGTAACCTCTTACTTTGCTATTCCAACAGCTATTATTTTAACAAGGGCATGTCATTGGAGGTATGTACTTTCCAAAAGAGGGCTAGGTAACAACATAAGAACATGTTACTTTAATGTTACATGTTAGGACTTACGTAACCACTTACATAACCGATACTGAGCACAATGCTACTTACATAACAGCTTAAAGTAAGGCCAAAAAAATGTGTTACAAACAGGTTTGAAATAACACATTAAAATTATGCGCTCACTTACTGTATAAAAATATATACTTACTTTTTACAAAAAAAAAATTAAAATAAGACGTTATCGTGTTGCTTTTTTATAAATGCTAAAACATATTTTTATTCATATTTAATTAATATTTACTCAGATTAATATAAAGTTAACAAAACACATAAAAGATATTTCAGTCAATATGTATAAAACATATAAATTATTTGTATCGAATATTTTAAATAGAAAATAACACTCATGTATCGCATTACAAATAACTCCTTATTTTGAGGTATTTGAATACACCACCGGTAATAAGTGGCTATTTCTATTAAGTGATCACGTATCACATTAAAAGTAACTCCTTATTTTATGGTTTTAAAGTATCCCATCTGTAATAAGTCGCTGCTATTATTTAGAACTCATGTTGTGTATTACAAGTAACTCTTTTCTTTGAGGTGTTTAAATATATCATTGGTAATAAGTTGCTATTACTACCCAGTAGTTATGCAGCACATTATACGTAAGACATTACATTTTAGTTATGAAATAATGCAATGGTAAGGGGTATGGTATTACCAGGTAATGTGTTCTGTAATACCAACATATTACCAAGGTTTTGCTGGGTAGTGCCCATATAAGGGTCCTACCAAAATTATATTGTTTATACGCTGCAGGTCGTAAATATTAAGATATTTTTACGAAATTTGGTACACAGACCTATGTTAGCCCAATAACGCAGCGTATTGATTTTGGTGATCATCGGTCCATGTTTAGACCTAGTGCCCATATAAGGGTCCTACCAAAATTATATTGTTTATACGCTGCAGGTCGTAAATATTAAGATATTTTGACGAAATTTGGTACACAGACCTATGTTAGCCCAATAACGCAGCGTATTGATTTTGGTGATCATCGGTCCATGTTTAGACCTAGTGCCCATATAAGGGTCCTACCAAAATTATACTGTTTATACGCTGCAGGTCGTAAATATTAAGATATTTTGATGAAATTTGGTACACAGACCTATATTGGCCCAATAACGCAGCCTATTGATTTTGGTGAACATCGGTCCATGTTTAGACCTAGTGCCCATATAAGGGTCCTACCAAAATTATACTGTTTATACGCTGCAGGTCGTAGATATTAAGATATTTTGATGAAATTTGGTACACAGACCTACATTGGCCCAGTAACGCAGCCTATTGATGTCGTGAACATCGGTCCATGTTTAGACCTAGTGCCCATATAAGGGTCCTACCAAAATTATACTGTTTATACGCTGCAGGTCGCAAATATTAAGATATTTTGATGAACTTTGGTACACAGACCTATATTGGCCCAATAACGCAGCCTATTGATTTTGGTGAACATCGGTCCATGTTTAGACCTAGTGCCTATATAAGGGTCCTACCAAAATTATACTGTTTATACGCTGCAGGTGGCAAATATTAAGATATTTTGATGAAATTTGGTACATAGACCTATGTTGGCCCAAGGACGAAGCCTAATGATTTTGGTGAACATCGGTCCATGTTTAGAACTAGTGCCCATATAAGGGTCCCACCAAAATCATATTGTTTATACGCTGCAGGTCGCAAATATTAAGATATTTTGATGAAATTTGGTACATAGACCTATGTTGGCCCAAGGACGAAGCCTATTGATTTTGGTGAACATCGGTCCATGTTTAGAACTAGTGCCCATATAAGGGTCCCACCAAAATTATATTGTTTATACGCTGCAGGTCGCAAATATTAAGATATTTTGATGAACTTTGGTACACAGACCTATATTGGCCCAATAACGCAGCCTATTGATTTTGGTGAACATCGGTCCATGTTTAGACCTAGTGCCTATATAAGGGTCCTACCAAAATTATACTGTTTATACGCTGCAGGTGGCAAATATTAAGATATTTTGATGAAATTTGGTACATAGACCTATGTTGGCCCAAGGACGAAGTCTATTGGTTTTGGTGAACATCGGTCCATGTTTAGAACTAGTGCCCATATAAGGGTCCCCCCAAAATTGGCTTGGTTACAAACTGCAGGTCGCAAATATTAAGATATTTTATTGAAATTTGGTGCGCTGACTCCATTGAAAATTTTGACACAAGCCCCATTTTAACCCATTCGAATTTCGGTTCCAAACAATACACCAGACTGGTGTAGGGTATTGTATAGTCGGCATGCCCGACTTTAACCTTTTTACTCGTTTCTATTTAAATTCAGTATTTTTTTAATTTTTTTTAAATATATATATATTATAAAAAATTGTGAAAAATTGCTTTTTATGCACCCGTAAAAATAGTACTGAAAACAATATTGAATTGGAGTGCACCTTTTACACTTGTTTAATAAGTACTTTTATTGAAGAGAATAAGGAACAATATCTCGCAGTAACAAAGTGGTGTTTTTAAGCCAGTCAACTTTCATATCAAATGATAGCTCAGCGGGAAAGCGCTAGACTAGCAATATGGCTTATGTGAGGTCGCAATTTCGATAGCCGGTGGCGGCAAAAAAAAAAACTTTTGTAAAATAAAAAAAATATATTTATTTTTAAAAAAGTACTGAAAAAATGTTGAAGTGGGAGTACTCCTCTCCTATGACAACTCAATGTTAAAATCATTAGTGTTTATGTTAAAAAAGAAGTATATCTAGATCAATTGTAGTGCTTTTTCCATTGCTTCGACATCTCTTTTTTGCTGGGTTGTTACGAATGAATATTAAAATTTTTTAATATTCATAAGGTATTCATATCAATATAAATACCTTAGATATTGTCAGCATGAAGTTTCGTCGAAATCGGACAAAGAATGGGTTAAAAACAAATTTAAAAATCAAAAATGAATTGTTTTCGCGATTTTTATTATCAGAAAGTTAATATCACTGTCGGAAACATTTTTTTTATTACATACTCAAATATTCATTCAGATATAAAAAAAACTCTCTATCAAATTGCGTTTTTCAAAAACTTTTGCTCTCAATATAACGTACGTATGTGTCATGTTAAATATTGTATCGAAAACAAAAAAAAAACACAAAAGCGGAAACAAGGAAACCTTATTGTCTGTCTTTTAAGTTTAATCCCAAGTTGTTATTATTGTTTTGTCAGCCAGTGTTTAATGTGTGCGTGTGTGTTGGAGCTTGGTTACTCACGTAATATTTTAACACACTTTAATTGTGTGAGTACTAATCTTGTTGTTGTTGTTGTCATATAAAATAAAGGATATTATTACATGCAATACTTCCGTTGCGTTTAACTGACGACACGAAGACTAGTTTAAGAGCTTTCCCCCATAATTTCTACTGCTGTTATTATTATTATTATTATTATTATTATTATTATTATTATTATTATTATTATTATTATTATTATTATTATTATTATTATTATTATTATTATTATTATTGTTGTTGTTATTTTGTTGGCCATTGTGTCTGTGTTTCAATCTTTTGTTGTATATATTTATTTAAACGTGCACGTTTTCTTATTGTTTCATTTTCATTCTGTTTCTTCTAGTCCTTAAAAATATGATACAAATATTCTCTCTTTTATAGTCTATGAATTTCAATATTGCTGTATTCTTGCTATCAATTTGTTTTTTTGTTTTTTTTTTGTTTGTTTTTTGTTCTTTTTGTTTGAGTATTCTCCTCACTTACTTGTCCAGTCAATTGACAATGACAAGTCATTAAGGGATGCCATGTTAAATTATTGTGCATGATTGTATTCAGTGAATTGGAAACTTCGAAATCATTATGTAATAAAATGAGACATATGTTTTATTTTATTAATTTGTCGAAAACATTGTGACAATATAGAAATTAATCAAGTCAGAATTATATAAGTAGGGATAGTTAGCATTTGGTGCAAAACTAATTTTCTTATTTTGAAATTAAAATCTATAATTAATAATTAATTTTTAAATTTATAAATGGTTTATAAAATATATTTTCAGACAAAATTCGTTTCATAAACGTGTTATAAGGTTTTCAAATTATTATGGATAAGCACTTAAGACTTTATTTCACACACCTCTCATACCTCAAAACAATTTTCAGGAAACTCTGCAAGATCTTTCAAAAAGAAGCTTTATTCCCTAAAAACTATAGACGTTATTTTTACGAATAACCAGCAGTTTGTGCGAGTGGTACCTCCATCAGCTAACAAGGAAGGTATTCCAAAAGCTCTGTCGGTGTCCAGTTTCTTCTGGAGATAATAATAATATGGGGGTTGTACCCGACACAATTTCAGACATAAGATCGGAAATTATTATATGTCATGACACCTAGTATACCAATCATGGGGTTTTAGTGTTGCTACTTTAAAAGTTAAGTCGGTCGATTCACAGTGGATTTTCCATACGTATTAGAGCCTCGCGAAAACTGTTTATGATTTGAATTTTTTGTCAATATTTTCACAAAAGACATTCTTAAAGTAAAAATTCAGTTTAGTAAATAAAAATTTATTATGTATTTTAAGCAGGATATAAGTTCAAAAGTAAGGACTTGTTCTAAGCGACGGCTACAAATACTTAACTAAAATCAAAATTAACTATTATGAAGACTCTAGTTCGTATTTTTTATACAAAATTCCAAAACTAAAAATACAATTTAAAACGAATAAAATTTCAGTCAAAAAACAGAAAAGGAAATAAGCTATGGCTTCTATATTATAAAAACCTTTTTCTTCAAAAAGCGAAAGGGAACATCACAAAAGTACACAAACGACTGCGAGAAATGTCTGTCCTCATAGTTTACATAATCACTATTTATAAACATTTTGTTTATAAAAATTTTATCTTTATTAAATTCAAATATTTCATTTTGTCTAAATTTAAATCAATTTTGTTACATTTTTATGTATATTCATCCGTTGGCGTCCTCTTGTTTTATGTATGAAAGACAGATGCAAAAATCTTTCACTGTTGTATTTTTATATTTCTTAGAAGAGTTGTGTTTTTAAGTATCATTTTCTTTGTCCAGACATCGATATCTTGTTGTCTGGTTGTTGTCCGCACTATAAATTTGTTTATCAGCACAATTTTGGTAGCAAAATAAATTAGTAAAACATTAGGTCTCTAGTTATTAGTTTAGTGCTAAAAAAAATATATAACTAAAACTTTGGCTGAAAACACAATTTCAGCAAAAAAAAAAAGTAGCTGAAAACTAGTATCCTTGATATACAAGACTTGTTACTAATTTCTCTGCTAACTAATTGTTTTGAATGTACATATGAATACCGTATAAAGGTGTCCCAATAATGGGTCTTAGCTTGTGCGCATTTAACAGGTCGCAAATAGTTAGATGTTTTGATGGAATTTAGTATACCGACTTAGAGCGGACGAAACACCAAGCCTATTGATTTTGATTAAAATTGGTTCATGTTAAGAACTATTCCCCCACATAAAGATCCCCCCAAAATTGACTTGTTCGCACACTTTAGCTCGCAAGTACGAAGATATTTGAATGAAATTTGGTACGCTGACTTACATTGGGCTAAGCAGAAATCCTATTGATTCTAGATAGGATCGGTCCATATTTGGACCTATCGCCCATACGGATTATATTCACGATTTTCTCTTAAATACAGTAGGCGAAATCCAAATTTCTTACCGTTTTTAAATTTTTTTATTATTTTACAGGGAAATTTTTACAGAAGTCCATTTCAACAAATCCGAATATCGGATCTAAACGGTAGCTAACTTGCAAAAAGTCTGGAATAGGGTATCATGTCCGACTTTAACTTGTTTACCCGTTACACTGAACCAAAAACATCGGTGTAATCAACTAAAATCCACATTAAATTGATGAATGGGTGATCACTATACAACTAATAAAACCTGTCCGTCAATTTAACACATTATTTAGTACATTTCTTTTTTGACGTTTAACTATTTTATGTGATGTTAGCTTGACAAAATATCGTCAAACGTATTAGCAAAAATTAGTTATGTTAACAATTATATTTAATCAAATAGAATAATTATTTTGCTGTTTTACCAATGCAGTTTATTCAATTCAACAATGCATATTATTATTTAATTAATTCATATTTTATGGATTCATTATTAATTTTTAGACTTAAATTTCATTATTTTTTATATTTTACCAATTTCAAATTATAAATATATGTCTTTGTTATAATGAAGTCGATAAAAAATAAAAAATAATGAAATACGAGAATAAAATTTAAATTATAATATATATGAAATATTTTATGGATAAAAACATATAAATTAATTTATTTAAATTAATAATTCAAATACATTTTATATACTTCACATAAATAATATAAAAATTAATGACAGAAATTAAAGTTGAAAACGTTTAAAATTACATAAATTTATTTAAATTAAAATGAATAAATATTCACTTAACAAGTCACTGAATTTGTTAATTATTAATACTTTGAAAAAAAAATAAACACTTGATGTCTTTAATTAATATTTCTATCTATCACAAATGGCTGTCACATGCTAGCACTAGGGATGACGCGACAAAACTAACCACACTAAACCTTTTCTACAGATTTAATAAAAAATATTCAAACTGATGAAAAATTATATCAAATTAACATAATTGCCTTTTTATCAAAATTTTTTAGAAATTAAATTTTGTTAATAAATTAGGAAAAATTCATCAAAACAACAATTAGTTCCTAGAGGATTTTTGACGACAATAAGTATGTACATTTAAAAAAAAAAATGGTTGAGTTCAAAAAAACACACATCAGTTTGAATAAAAAAGATTTGTTTTAACAATTCGTTTCATCTAAAAGTAACAAAATTTTTATGTTGGTTTCACTTACGACTTTTGGTTCAGTGTAAGAATGCAAGTGTATTTAGATCATAATGGCATAAGACATAATATAAAAAAATTCATTTTTTTTTTATTTCTATGCCCAGTGTAGAAAATCATTACCAGATATGTTGTTATGTAACTACATACTTGGTAATGGTAACTAGTTACTTTTGTTATTACATTTCTTATTACCTTTATATGGCGATGTCGCGAAAAATAATGAGTTGTCGTTACACACCAGCATACGAAAAATCAAAAAATATATCGTTACCTATGTGCTTACCAGTATTGACAAAAATAATGAGTCTAAAATAGATTTTCAGAAAAATAAATTATATAAAAAAAAATATTTTTTATTGTATTTTATTTTAAAAAATCAAAAAATATGTGGTTACATATATCCTGTGTTTAGAAAATATTGAGTCTAAAAATAGATTTCAAAAAATTTTCAAAAAAATCTAGAAAATTATTTTCTATTTGAAATAATGATAAAAATAAGTCATTATCAGTAACTCATTATTATATGTTTTAAAATAATGCAGAAGGTAAGTGGGTGTCATTACTGGTAGTCCAAAAAATAATGATATGTCATTACCGTTTCTACACTGGGTGGTTTTGCAACAGCTTACGGGATGACACCCATATTGTTTATGTATTCGATAAGATAGGAAGTTTGATAACCAGATAAGTCCACTGTATTCAAAAAACATGATGGCACTTCATTAAATTTTTATCTTCTTTGTGTAGCTTTGCTTTGCTCTAGAAAATATGAAGTTTCGTGCCATATAAACGACGGAAGCTCCGACACCAAACTATACCCAGTACACTCACAATATTTTATTCTTAAAAACAATCTAAATAACATATTAAATTAAATTAATTGAAAACACAATTAAAAAATGGACTACTGATTTTTCATTATATTTAAACCATTTTGCTATTTATTTTCAAACATTGTTTAAACAATCCATAAAAGAAATAAAAATAATTGAAAAGTCTATTAAAACAATCATCAATTTTTAACTGACAAAACGTAAAAAAAAAACGATTTTGTGGTTTGTTTTTTCATATTTGAAAGTTTTTTTTTTTTATTTGAATTTTCAAAACACTACACCATACACAACACACGCGTTCATATTTTTATTGGCCATGTTTGTGTGTATGAGTAAAGAATTTCTTGTAATTTGAATTGAAATAATTTTGTATATAAACAAACTATTTTAACAAAAAAGAAAACCGAAAATATTTGAATTTTTTGCTTTAAAACAGAAAACAATGAAATTATTTAAATTATTTTTTCTAAAAATAGAAATCTAAAATTAACAAATTAACAACTAAAAAATTACTTTGATCAGTTGACACATAAACTAACCACTGACGAGTCTTTGGGTGAGACGAAACTGCGGCAGTCTGGTGATTCCCTTGTGTCTGTTAAATTTTTCAATAAAAATGTTTTCTTCTTCTTCCTATAAATCAACTCTAGATAAAAATAGAACATTTGACTGAAAATAACAACTCCTACAGACGATACATATTTTTTTCTAGTTTGTTTTTTATTGATTGATAAAAAAAAAGTTAAACAATATGTTTCAATATATCTTAATTGATTCTTCAATTAAAAACAAACTTTACCTATTACTTTTCAAATAAACCTCAATCGGTTATGGAAAATATATTGTGAGCATAATAATATTTTTTTGAAAGTCCCTATTATAGAAAATAATAGTAAAACTTTTGGTAACCCTTCAACATAATATTATATGTCCAAAGAGTTGTATGTACTACTAGTAGTTTTGTCAACATTTGACAGCTAGTAAATGCGAAAGCACTCCTTATACAAATCGACTATAATAATTGGAATTTGCCACGCAAAATCATGCAAAAGAAAATTTATGCAAATTGAATATAGCCGAATATTTTGGAAATAAAATATACAAACATGGGAAGGTATACAAATAAATTTAAATATCAGCGTGTTTATTGTATTTGAGGTCTATATTCGACTAAGAATTAAAATGTTAAAATTAACTAAATGTTATAAACTTCTAAGATAAAATAAAAAAAAAAGAAATAAGTCTATATGACTGTACTATAGTACAGAAAAGTATAGTATAAAAGGGATATAAAGGAGTTACACCCAACCATTAAAGAAAAATCGAAATTTTTACAAGTATTACTCGTATAATACATATGAAACATTGAACTTTTCACTGTTACAATAGTCACTGACAAAAAAAAAATCTCTTCACTTGTGTTTGATATGTATGTTTATTAAGAGTTAAAAATTTACAGTGCTTTGTATACTCTTTAGTTGAAATCAATAGAGAGCTTCGAAAGAGATTTAGGTATTGTTAAAAGAGTAATAATATTAAAGCTTTTTTTAAAGTTTGTTATGACAATGATATGTTAAAACAGATGAGATTTTATTCTTTTCTTTATAAAGTTATAACTACAAATTATGGTAGGTCATAATTTATTGCAGACTTTCTATATTTTTGTTTTCCTTTTGCTTTTCTTTTACGCTAAATTAAATTCACCAAATGTCATTTCAATATAAATCATATACTGACTCTTAACAATAAAAGATGTTATTTACTCTATAAAATAAGCATTTTTATTACATACTTTTAAGAAAGTGATGACAACTTTTAAGAATTAAACAAAAACGTTAAAGTTGAAGATTGAAATGTCTAATGTGAATGTTGTCCAAAGAAATCTGAAATTTGGCAATATTTTTATTCAGCTGAAATTAAAATTTAGAAAAATCGCGCGAGCAATTAAAAATATAGAAGTGGTCTCGAAAAAGTGTACATACAGATAAGGAAATAAGGAATGACAACTGAATTTCTTGGCAACTAAGTGATTTGGTTGCAGCATCCGAATTATTTGATTATCTTAATCAAATGTAAAAAAAAGTTGTCAAAATGTAAAGGTACCTCTAAGTTTTCTTTACAAATTTAACATTTTGTCATACTTTTTTACCAGACGCCTAGATTCGAATAAGATTTTTTTAATGCAAGTAAATTTGTTGCCTCCCCATCAGAAAAAGAGATACCGAAGCAGTAGAAAAAGCTCTATAATCCCAGGAAAAAAATTGCGAGTCATGCTTAACAAACCACGTCTTTCATTGCTTTCAAATTATCGGTTAATGTATTTTTACTACATTTTTGGAAGTAATTCTGAACAGCTTAAAAAAATACTTCTTTTATTAATTCCAAATCATCCGTTGGTATATTTTTACAGTTTTTTTGGAAGTAATTCTGAACAACATCAAAAAAATCACTTAAGTATTACTTCTAAAGAGCAATTGCTCTTTAAGTGATCTTAAAAAAGGATTTTGATACAGTTTATTTCCAAACGGATGATCGAGAGTTCGATTCCTGCCGGAAATTTTTTTAGTATTTAATATTTTTTTTTTTTTATATTTGTTATTAATTTGTTTAAATTAAATTTTTTACAATCAGTGTTATTTTTGTTATTTTTAAGATTTTATATATGACAAATTCCAAATAGATTTCACAATTTATTTTACAACAGAGAAAAAACTTATGAATAAAACTTTCCTATAACCAATGGTTGACAATTAATGCATTTTCAAGTGCTACCAAGCACTCTCATCAGATTGTCTTTATGGGATTCTCTAAGTTCCCACTAAGTTTTGCTTCACGGACACCTTGAGACATTGCGACTAGCTCACGGACCCCCAAACCAGTGCTGAGCGAGAGATACTTTATAAATTATGAGGCAAAATTAATAAAAGCGCCTGCTTATTTTAAATGATGGCCAATTTTAAGCAGAAATGAGGAAAAAATTATTTTTTAAATCAATATATTGTTAAATAATTTAAAAATTATAAAAAAAATTGTTTTTATTTTTAAAACAATTATGGTTTTTGTCGGAACTTTTCGCAGACCCCCTGGAATTCTGCTACGAACCCCTGGGGGCGCGCCCCCTTATTTGGGAACCGTTGCTCTAGGTAATAATGTAGATTTTAGTTTTTGTACCCAGTGTAGAAACGGTAATGACTAGGGCAAGGAATTTCATGCACTTAAAAATGGAAAATATGCGCCTAAAATATGCGGCTAAAAAAGAAAAATATGCATTAAAAATATAAGAAATATGCACTAAAAACTATTATTTTTGCAAAAATAATGCAATTTAAAACTTAAAAATATATTTAAGTTAGTTTTTTGCAAACAGACACAGAACTCGAAGATTTCCCATAGGTCAATAAGGTTTTTAAGATTGTTTATTTTGATTAAATCAAAATATAAAAATTAGAATTTTTTATATTTTTTTACAAAATAAAAAATGCTCCTAAAAATTAAAATTATGCACAAATATGCACTAAAAAGCACACAATATGCATTAAAAAGGCACCAAATATGCATTTAAGGTCAAAATATGCAAAAACATGCATTTATGACAAAATATGCAAAAATATGCAACTACAAATCGATGCCATTTTGTTCTAAATTTGATGATTCGGATAAATATTTAGTCCATATTAGTTTTGGACTATCGACAAAAAACATGCATTTGCATGAAATTCCTTGCCCTAGTAATGACATATCATTATTTTTTGGACTACCAGTAATGACACCCACTTACCTTCTGCATTATCTTAAAACATATAATAATGAGTTACTGATAATGACTTATTTTTATCATTATTGCAAATAGAAAACAATTTTCTAGATTTTTTCTTAAATTTTTTGAAATCTATTTTTAGACTCAATATTTTTTAAACACTATATGTAACCACATATTTTTTGATTTTTTGTATGTTGTCGAGTAAGCTTACTTGTGTGCAGCAGGTCAATTATGTTTTTATCTATTAAATATTACATGTCGATATAGCTCAGATGGTAGAGCTATTGACTGGCAATCTGTAGACCCAGGTTCGATTCCCGTACCAGGAAATTTTATTTAAAAAAAAAATACAATAAAAAAGATTTTTTTTTATAGAATTTAGTTTTTTTTAAATCTATTTTTAGACTCATTATTTTTATCAGTACTCAAACATTTTTACTTAGTTATTTGTATTACAACGAAAGTCACATGTTTTTTTATAAAGCTATTATTTTTCTCTATATTATAGTTGTTGCTATAAACTAAAGTTCCTTTAATAGTAAAGCAAGTATTTGTAGTATGTTGTTTTTTCAACATTCAAGCTTTTAATTCTATTTATAGTGATTAGAACGAAAGCATCGAATACAATATGTTTGTTGTAAAATAAATGGTGAGTTCTATTTGTAGTTTGTCATATTTGATCTTAAACCGAACAAAAATAACATTTATTGTAACAATCTTGAGATCAACTAAAAGCTACGGTAAAATACTTCAATTCTTTTTAAATTTTTCAATGATGAAAAATTGTTTCTAAAGTATCTGTGAAAATACTGAAAAATACTGGGCTAAACTGCAGTCAAAAAAATATAAAAAAAATATGACCCCCTCTGGAATTAAAAAAATAAAAAACCGAAATTAATTTTGGAAGGGGCTCGGCCCCGGGTGGTGTGTGGGGGACAAAAAATGGGGGGACATAGTAATATGTAAGTGTGGGTACTCAAATTAAAGGAAATTGTCTCACGATTTCAAAAATGTTATTTTTTTTAATTCATAAAAGATAGCCATTTTAGTCCCTTAAGAGGGGGGACTGAAAATGATGAAATTTTTTTGTATGGTAAAATGGTACTCAAATGAGAGAAAATGCCCCCCCCCACGACTTCAAAAACTATATTTTTTTTCAATAATCGATAAACGCATTAAAAATTTAGACATTTAAAGGGTGTTTTTTTAAGCTAGATAGAACTTTAAATTGTAAAAAGTAACACAAAAAATTAAATTTTGATGAAATATTTTTTTTTATTTGTTTCAGTATACTCTGACAAATCATCATGAATAGACTCACGCTTGAACAACGCTACGAAATTATCCAAATTTGCTTTGAAAATCAGTCGTCGATTCGCGCAACTTATAGACGCAAAATTGTGTTCAGCTATGAGGCGCATTTTTGGCTTAACGGGTTTGTTAATAAGCAAAATTGCCGCATATGGAGTGAGACCAATCCACAAGAGACCCTACAGACTCCATTTCATCCAGAAAAATGCACCGTTTGGTGCGGTTTTCACGCTGGTGGCATCACCGGACCTTATTTCTTCAAAAATGAGGCCGGAGCTCGCGTTACGGTCAATGGAGATCGTTACCGCACCATGATCAATGATTTTTTGTTTGAAAATATGGATGACATTGATCCGGAGGAGATGTGGTTTCAACAGGATGGCGCTACGTGCCATACGGCGAACGCAACCATCGACTTATTGAAATCAAAATTTGGCGATAAGTTGATTTCGAGAAATGGACCTGTCAATTGGCCTCCAAGGTCGTGCGATTTGACACCTCTCGATTATTTCCTGTGGGGCTACGTGAAGTCACTGGTTTATGCTGATAAACCAGCAACAATTGATGCCTTGGAGGACAGCATTGTTCGTGTTATTCGTGACATACGGCCAACAGTGCTCGAAAAAGTGGCCCAAAATTGGACGTCCAGAATGCGCTTCGTCAAGAACAGCCGCGGTGCCCATATGCCCGAAATCATTTTCAAATGTTAATGTCACGTATTGATCTTTCCAATAAAAAAAAAATTTTGATTACAATTTAATTTTTTGTGTTATTTTTTACAATTTCAAGTTCCATCGGGCTTAAAAAAACACCCTTTACATAAAAAAAGAAATAAAAATTTTTTTGAAAAATCGCGCGATTTTTACAAAAAAAATTTTCCCTGCGGCGCAATAACAGTATATCACTTCTGAAATTGATTTTCCATGAAAACGTTTCATTTTTATATCATCTCAAAAGTTTGGGTATACCTACCTAACATTAAAAAAAGAAAATTAATTTTTTTTTTTGGAAAAATCGCGCGATTTTTACAAAAAAATTTCCCTGCGGCGCAATACTGAAATTGCATTTCTCATCAATAAAAGTTGACTCCTTTTGTCATTTCCACTTCCAACTGCCTTTTGTGTTCCAAATTTTCAAAATAAACAACAAAAAATGGACATTTACAGGGTTTTACCAAAACTAAAATAATGTGATTTTAGACTTTTTTAATTTTTTGAAGGTCTAAAAATTGACAAAATGCCTCTAATTCGAGTAACGTCCAACGAATTAGTAAAAAATAGTGAGAAAATTTCCTTTCATTTGACTACCATTTTCGTGCATATTGATATTTTACTTTTTTCGACCACCCCTGTTGGTCGAAAAATGGCTCCAGTGAGGGCTACGTTTTATGGATATAAAAAAAATAACATTTTTGGAATCGTGAGACAATTTCCTTTAATTTGAGTACCCACACTTACATATTACTATGTCCCTCCGTTTTTTGCCCCCACGAGCCTTTCGGAGCCGAGCCCCTTCCAAAATTAATTTCGGTTTTTTTTTCTTTTTTAATTCCAGAGGGGGTCATAATTTTTTTTTTGTTTTTTTGCGAAACCCCATAAACGGCAGTTTTGCTAAATACTGAACTGCAGTGCACAATTAGGGTGGTTTTTAATCACCTGGATTTAGAATTTTTCATACAAAAAATGGATTTATTAAATCCAAAAAAAAACCTGGATTAATAAATCCACAATAAAGGCACAAATATATGAAACATCCTATTAATTTAATGCCAGAAAAATATACGAATGCAAATTAAAAGAGAAACATAAAAAATGAAAAACTAACAAATAAAAGGTTTTTCTTAAACTTTTTTTATGAAATGTGTTTAGAAAAAAAACTACACCTCACCAAATACATATTTTTCATCTTGGACATGGAGAAATAGCTCAAATAGAAATGGCAATTTTTCACTCTACAGTAAGTAATTTAATTAAATCCAATTAGTGAATATTAAATATTGCAATAGAATTTTTTAATTGTGTAAAAATATAAATTGACAGTGACAACTTTCATATCAAAGAATAGCTCAGTGGTAGCGAGCTAGACGAACAAACTTGAAGTCGCAAGTTCGATACCCGGTGGCGACAAAAAAATAGATTTTTGAAGAAAAAAAATTTTTTTTTGTGATTTTTTTAATTTTTATTTGGTGAGAAAGTGTTTCCTTTGCACTTGTTGAAAAAGTACTGCAAAAATGTTGAAGTGGGAGTACTCCTCTCCTACTCCTATGACAACTCAGTATTAAAATCACCCGGGTAAAAATCTTAATATGGTGTCATACATAATTATATCTTTTTTGATAAATCCCCATATACAACGACATACTAATTGATCCGAAAAATGGGTCATCTACATGTGTCAAATTATATCAAATTAGATATAATTTGATACAGTTTGATCCGAGATTTGTCCATATCCAGGACATCAAATTATATCTAATTCGATATAAAAATATCTGATTTTATAAAATTTTGTCTGATAGTAGGCATACTTTTTATGCATACCAGCTATTAAATTGAGATTGAAATGTCTATGGTTTTAACAATTTTTAAGACCCAAATTTTAAAACATAAAATAAAAGTTTATTTGAATACTTTTGTCTTCTAAATCGTACGCATCATTTTTTAATATGATTTTACATGCAAAAACATCACGTGGAAATTATTGGGCTATGTAGTAATTACAGTAGTGGACTAAAGTGGATTCATATTTGAATATTTGTAAATCTGTATTAATAACTTTTGTTCAATTTGTGATATCCAAGTGTGGTTTTTCCAGTTTTTGAAGTGGCCAGATCAGAGCCCCGATTTGAATCCCATCGAGAATTGGTGGGCAATTGTCAAAAGAAGACTCTCCCAATGCGAACAACTTAGATGATCTTTGGTCAGGAGTTTCAGCGGAATGGGCTAATATTCCACCTCAAACTATTAAAAATGTCGTGGAAAGCATTCCTTCTCGCATAAAATCTGTTTTAAAGAACAAAGGACTTTGGACAAAAAATTAAAGAAAGAACTTGCCGAAAATTTCAAATATGAACAATACTGGATAAAAGCGGTCACAATTTGCAATTATTTTTTTCATTAACTTCTTAATGATATAGTCTACTGTATTTAGGTTTTTATTGAAAAAAATGTTTCAGTTTTATGCTTTAAAAAATTATTTAAGTTTCTATAATAAAATATAAATTATAACAAATTTCGAAAAATCTTGAATTAATGTATCCACTTTAGTCCACTACTGTATATATTCCTCTAACTCCCACTGGAGCATAGGGCGCTAATAACAGCAGATCGCCATCTGACCCGATTTTGAGCGATAGATCTTAATTCGTTCCGAGATACACCTAGTTGGTTCATTTCGGATTCTGTTGAACGTCTCCATGTTGTACGTGGACATTATCATAATTGCGACGTAATGTGTGTCCAATCGACTGCCACTTTCGTTTACGTATCTCCGTTGCTACCGGCATCTGGTTTGTTTTAGCTAGCAACTCGATATTCGATATTGTTCGGGGCCAAAAGATACGCAATATTCTTCTTAGGCAGCGATTTATAAAAGTTTGAAGGCGTTTTGTTATGTTCCTCGTAACCTTCCAAGTTGTACATCCATATAAGAGCACTGATTTTTTTAAAATTTATTTCTGGAATTGAAGTCAAATTTTCAACTTTGATGTCTTCAGAGACTTATAGTAGAATTTCATGACAAATATTTTTGCGGAACAGTTATAGGGTTGAACTCTTCAACTTATGGGTCTTTTGTGACCCTTTTAAAAAAGGGTCAAAAAGACCCTTTAATTGCAGAGTTAGAGGGTTAAAATGTTCCACAAAAATGTCTCTCGTAGTGTTTTATATAAGTTCGCTGAACATATCCTATACCTAAAGTGGAAGATTCACATGGAAACGCATAGGAAACTATGCCGATTCACAATAAACATTTTTAAAAGAGGTGAAACTTAACACCCCAAAAACATAGGGCCAGACGAAAACTTTTAAAATACCGATACTCTTATATTTTTCTTTGGTTCCTCTGCGTAAATCAGTTGTTCTTAATGATATACTCTACTGTATTTAGGTTTTTATTGAAGAAGAATGTTTTAGTTTTATGCTATAAAAAAAAAAATCATTTAAGTTTCTATAATAAAATAAAAATTATAACAAATTTCGAAAAATGTTGTATTAATGTATCCATTTTAGTCCACTACTGTAACTCTGAATTTGCAGATAACTAAATTTGAAAGTTATATAAAATTAAAATATATTTTTAGTAAGACGACACATACAGTGTTATAAAACTTAGTATCAAATTATATATAATCATATCGATCACTACATATAATTTGATTAGTTTTATAAGGCTTATGTAGTTATATATGGAGTCAGATTTGGGGATATGTAATAATATCAATTGCCGTACAGAAAATTCGTTGAAAAAATAATATCAGATGTAGTTGTATATAATGATATGTGTCTTAATGTTACTCCATTCATTGTCAGATATAGCCCAATCACATTATATATGACAATATATAACTATTTTTACTCGGGCATTAGTGTTTTTATTAAAATCGAAGTACATCTATATCATTAAGTGTAGTGCTTTTTGTACTGCTTTGACATCTCCTTTTTTGCTGGCATTGATGATCTAGATGTACTTCTTTTTTAACATAAAACTAATGACTTTAACATTGAGTTGTGGTAGGAGAGGGTGGGCATGGTCCGTGGGAGGGCATGGTCCGTGCACAATACATACATACCAATTTTGTGAATAAAGTTCACAATATTGTTAAAGATCACAATGTTGATTTGTAAAGTAATTGCTATATTCTTAAATATTTACAAACTTTTTTAATATTTACAATTTATTTTCCTCTATCTTTTTAGATTTTTTATTCCAAGTTGTCACATCGAAGGATAAAATAAAGGTAAGATTTGTTTATCATTTAGTTTAATATTCAAACCGGCCACCCTATTGTCTTTAATTACTTAAGGAAAATAAACAATAATTTTTTTTGTAAATATCGTTTTCTTTGTGTGAGATGAAACTGCCGAAGTCTGGTGATTCCCTTGTGTCTGTTAAATTTTTCAATAAAAATGTTTTCTTCTTCTTCCTATACGTGAACTTTTAAAAAATTTACATTTTGGCATATTTTGATTTAGTTTTAAATATATGTTTGCCTATAGCACTAAAATTACTGAGCGGAGGGGCATTTCCGTAACTTTTTAACGACAAAATTCGGTAATTAAAGCGACAAGTTTTCATAGTAAACTGACAACTTAACGACAAATATCAGTAGTTTAGTTGTCAGTTTACTATGAAAATTTGACAACTTAACTATCAAATTTTGTCAGTAAAAGGTTAAAGAATTACCCCTCTGATTAAAACACAATATTTATAAGGTTCATTTCTTATTAGATTGTCGTTATTTAGATCAAGACTATCTCTAAAGAGATGTGTTGCTCTTGTGCCGAAATATAATCGCAATGGTCAAAATGTCTTGGGATATATTGAGTTTGTGATGGTGTTTGTAACAGCAAAAACTATTGGACCTAGACACGCCTTTTAGTATGCCATCGACTCAGAATAACTTTTTGTTTCGATTTAACGATGTCCGTCTGTCTGTATCTGTCCATGTATTCTTGGGCTCACGCTACAAGGTCGCAAATATTTAGATATTTTATTAAAAGTTGGTACCCCAACTTACATCGAAGGAAGATATCTGTTAATTTTGGTTAAAAACACGTCTATGTTAAAACCTAGTACCCATACAAAGGACACCCAAACATTGGCTTTTCCAAAGCATATTGATTTCGTATATAATCGGTCCATCTTTGGCCGTAGCGCTTGTATGGAATATATTTCCGACTTTGTCTTAAATGCATCTAACGCTATCTATAAATTTATGAACAAATTTTGACACAAGTTCATTTCAACCCGTTAAAATTTCGGATTCAAACATTAGTTGACTTTCAACCACACAAGTTTAAATAGTCCTTGCTTAGTTTGAATTTTTGATAATAAATATTTTGATGAATGAATGTTTTTCGTTCGATTCAAGATGAAATATTAGCTGTATTTTGTCTCATGCCTATCAACCTTAAGTATATAAAGCAAATCTGCGTTAAACCGATTGTAGTATAAAAATTTTTAAGCAGGTAATGTTAATATTTGTTCCGTTATAATCGAACGTACATCACAAAAGTTTTTAGGAAGTAACGCGAATAAGTTACGTTAGATGTCAAAGTGTATGAACGTTGAGTTTTCAACGTCGATAACACTATGCGACAGTCAAAATCGGGATGGGATGAAACCAACGGGAAATGTTATATCGGTCAAAAACAAGTTATACGTGTCCCGGCGTTTCGCTGGGTCACCTCTAGGAATCGAGATATATCTTTTTTTTTTGACATAACTCGAGAACCACTAGTCCGATTTTGCTCAAACAATTTTAAAAAAATTAAAAATTACAATTCCTTTAATCTGTTCATATAACGTTTTTCTATATACTCAACAGTTTTGCCGGTAAAAATAAATGTTTGTTACCGCTACCATAAAAATCAATAACATTTTGTTTATTACTTTTTTTTAATATTTTAGGCAAAAAATATTTTTTTCTTCACACATTTATTTTTACCGGCAAAACTGTTGAGTATATAGAAAAACGTTGTATGAACAGATTAAATGAATTGTAATTTTTAATTTTTTTAAAATTGTTTGAGCAAAATCGGACTAGTGGTTCTCGAGTTATGTCAAAAAAAAGACCACCAAAGGTCAAATCGATATATGTCGATTCCTAGGGGTGACCCAGCGAAACGCCGGGACACGTATAACTTCTTTTTTACCGATATAACTTTCCCCGGTAGTTTGAACCCTTCCCGATCACTGACCCCTACCATTTGTCTCACAGTGTTACTTAAGGAAAATAAACAAGAATTTTTTTTGTAAATATCGTTTTGAAACTATCGTTGTCAATCTATTGTCTTTGTGTGAGATGAAACTGCCGAAGTCTGGTGATTCCCTTGTGTCTGTTAAATTTTTCAATAAAAATGTTTTCTTCTTCTTCCTATACGTGAACTTTTAAAATATTTCCATTTGGGCATATTTTGATTTAGTTTTAAATATATGTTTGCCTATAGCACTAAAATTACTGAGAGGAGGGGCATTTCTGTAACTTTTTAACGACAAAATTCGGTAATTAAAGGGACAAGTTTACATAGTAAACTGACAACTTAACGACAAATATCAGTAGTTTAGTTGTCCGTCTACTATGAAAATTTGACAACTTAACTACCAAATTTTGTCAGTAAAAGGTTAAAGAATTACCCCACTGATTAAAACACAATGTTCATAAGGTTAATTTCTTATTAGATTGTCGTTATTTAGATCAAGACTATCTCTAAAGAGATTTGTTGCTCTTGTGCCGAAATATAATCGCAATGGTCAAAATGTCTTGGGATATATTGAGTTTGTGATGGTGTTTGTAACAGCAAAAACTATTGGACCTAGACACACCTTTTAGTATGCCATCGACTCAGAAAAACTTTTTGTTTCGATTTAACGATGTCCGTCTGTCTGTATCTGTCCATGTCTTCTTGGGCTCACGCTACAGGTCGCAAATATTTAGATAATTTAATAAAATTTGGTAACCCAACTTAAATCGAAGGCAGATAGATATCTGTTAATTTTGCTTAAAACGCGTCTATGTTAAAACCTAGTACCCATACAAAGGACACCCAAACATTGGCTCTTACAAAGCATATTGATTTCGATTATAATCGGTCCATCTTTGGACCTAGCTCTTATATGGAATATATTTCCGACTTTGTCTTAAATGCATCTAACGTTATTTATAAATTTATAAACAAATTTTGATACAAGTTCATTTCAACCCGTTAAAATTTCGGATTAAAATATTAGTTGACTTTCAACTACACAAGTTTAAATAGTCCTTGCTTTGTTTGCAATTTTTGATATTAAATATTTTAAAAAATGAATGTTTTTCGTTCGATTTGAGATGCAAAATTATATCATTTTATTTGAAATTATTTTAAAATTAATGAAAGATAATAAAATTTGTACAAGTAATTTACAGAGAATAAAAATTGAAAAAATTCGATATGGCCAGCAGGCTAAAATTCGTATTTTCGGGTACCGCTACATACCCATCCTCAGTATCCTAAGCCTTTAAGGGGTAATAATTGATGATGATCTATTTATATTGGCAAATGATATTCTAACAGTGATATTATATTTCATATCAAATGCAACGAAAAACATTCATTTACCAATTAAAAGATAAACTATATATTTTGTTTAATGAAAAAGCTTTGTTTAAGCGGTTTGTGAAAAATTTATTATCGTATTATTTGCTATTACAAAAGCCGAAATTTGATTAACAGTTTCTTACTGACACCCTTTGAAAAAAAACTTTAGCTACAAATTTTTATAAATATATTAAATTTTCATTGCTTCATCCACATCATAATGTGCAATTTTTGCCTTCTATTTTCATACTTTTACGCTTTCATGCTTTTTGGGAAAACTCTTTATAATGGTTGATGTTGTTGCAAAATGAACAGTCGTTTTGAAGAAACAACGATATAACTCATTCATATTGTTTACACATGTTATAAATAATAAAAAGTGCACTTTTGCTTTTTTTTCTACTACTTTTCTTTTTTTTTGCATTTTTTTTTAATGAAAAGCTCACGTATGTGCTTCACTCCACTATTATCATGTGTGAAATGTAAAAATATAAAGAAAAAATGCACCGGATTCTTTAAGTGTAAACATACGTTGGACAGTAAACATTACTTGTAATTCATTCGCATACATATGTGCTTACACATATTTACATGGACAATAAGTATGCACTTATTTTATAGAACATAAATGTTGACCTCTGACATCTATGCAAGATTTATTTGCTTTATTTAATTTACCTTTCAGTTTTCCCCTTATATTTTACCATTTTTCTTTATTTGAAATTGTGAAAAGTTTAAGAAATAATAGTCACCCTAATGTACAGTCATTACGCATACATACGTGTATAAAACACATTTTTTTACTGGTTTGTATAGAAATACGTTCAGTTCAAAATATTCTTACTCATCTTCTAGAATAACTCTTTATACATATATCTGTGAGAAACAGTATTGGTTTAGAAGTAGAAACAGAAAACAAAAATTATCTGGCTTCAGTCAACTGCTAAGTTTTTCTATTCGTAAATTATTCTTGATTATTTTTCTAAAATATTGCAAAAGATCTTAACGTTTATTAAAAACAGCAGTTTAAATGAAAAAAAAACCTCAGAATCTGTAAAACTGTGTATGGAAAACATGTGTCAACATTGAAACATATTTCTCTTCTATCTTAAAAATTTTTTTTTTGTAAAGAAAATCAGTTAAAGCATTTTTGTAGTGAGAAATAAGCGACAGTTTTATAGTTAGAACTGAGAAAGATTTTTTTCTTAAATATTTCTTAATTTAGAAATTTTGTTTGAAAATTTCTGACACTAAAACAAATTTCTGGCAATAAAACTGGCCCCAAGACTTCTTGATAACCATTTACCCCATCTTTATGAGTAGCAACTAAATACTTATTCTGTCGCTATGAGTAACCTTGCTGGTATTTTGCTCAAAAATTGTTCGAATAATTTAAAATGTCCAAATTTCGCATAACGAAATTGGTAAAAAATTACAAAAATGTTTAAAAAATATACAGTTTTTATTAAAACATATATGCTAAAATCCCAAAAACTTATTTAACAAATTGTGAAAAATAATTTACTGTAGGCTTGTAGCTATCTGGATTTCATTCAGGAAATCACTGGCGGACGACTTTTTAGAATTTCTAGAAATATTTGTCAGCTTAAACTCAATGCGAATTTTTTATATTTGTCTAGGACCGTTATGAAGATGTTTATTAAAATCAAAGAAAAGCTAAAAACAGCAAAAAATTACACAATTTGCTTTGTCATCTTCCAAAATACTGCTTTTTTGTTGTTACAGATCTAGCAATGTAGTACTCTATTTACGTAAAACCAAACTTTTATTTATTACGATTTTTTAAATGTTGATGCTAAACGAAAGTATTAATAATTACTACAATTATTAATTATTATAATTACTAATTATTATTAATGCACAATATAATAAAGCTTGTTTAGTAAGCACTTTGCATTTTTAATATCGTTTAGCAAATAAAATATAGGCATGGAGGGACGTAAACGTAGAGGGAAAATAAATTCAGAATTTCTTTCTACATATACGTACGAGTTGTTATATTCTCCTTTACCTCATTGAACATGTTATAGAGCGCTTTGTTTATGTCTGGCTAATTCAGGCTGAAGTTTATAAAATGCAAAATTTACCGGAAAGGTCTGCGATGTGGTTCTCCCCGATTTGGATAAAATTTTAACATGTGACCGAGGGGACAGAAAAAATAAAAATTTTAACAAAATATGATCTCAGTTTTTACATTTTTTATTTTTATAAATTTTATGTTAGAAGAGTTACTGAAATTATTTTGTCCCTTTTTTTAAATAAAATTATTAAAAATACCAAAAATATATGTATGTGTATTATTGTACATATTTTTTTTTAATTAATCGATTAATTTTTAAATTTTATTCGATTAATCGGCTAAGAAAAAAACCCGAATAACTATTTGCACGATTAATCGAATCAAAAGTCGGTTAATTTAATACCCTACTGATAACTCATTATCCGCATTTGGGGACGCTTGAAACAAAAGTAATTAAGCGAGTCCAATAGCCTGATAACTACACTCTAATTAATATATGTTTAAATTTACCCAATTCATAGTGGGAAACTGAAATCCTACTATAAATATGGTAAATTTACTGAGTGTGTAAATCAAAAGAATTACACACATGATAAGTAAGTTATTTACACAAAATCTTGTAAATTTACATTAAAAATGCGTAAAAAATTCACGAATTGTGTGTAATTTTACCATTTTTGTACGTAATTTTAACATTTTTGTGCTTTATACAGCCCAATAATAAAAGTATAAAATCAGTTTTAAAATATTTTATTAATGAAAAATGTGATAATTATATTTAATTATAATACAAGCGGCAAATTCTGAAGAGATTTTCCTATGGAAACCCCTCAGATTCTGAGCACTGATTCTTATAGAAAAAGGTTTAGTACTTTTACTCTCGGCATTTTTTCCTTAGACTAATTTCAGGTTGTGGGAACATTTTCCTTTAAAAAAAATCGTTCTCATGGTTTCTCTTGAAAAACGTCTTCGAAATCGTATGGTACCTTTTACTATTCAGAAAGCATTAGATTTTAAGCTTTTTCTCCCCATAGAAAAAGCCTCAGATTCCGAGCACATGTTCCTTTAGACAATTTTTTAGTATAACGGGCCATGTGGCTACCATTCCTTTAGAGAATAAGAAGAATGTTAATGAAGGATTAGTATACAACCATTTGTTTGCCTAAAGTCATAGGCGAAATAATAATAATAAATAATACAACTTGTCGAATCATTCTAAGGACTACGCCATTAAAAAGTGTAGCACATAAAAAGATGAAATAAAAATTAAAAGAAAAAATAATTGTTATTGCATTGTTTTTATAGATTTATATGCTGTGTTATTGTTACATAATATTTAAATCTCATGATATAAGTATTTTCGTTTTATTCCCTGTAGCTGACCCAGTCCACGTTGTTGCACTGAAAGAATTATCCTTCATGATCCCAGCAAAAAAGAGATGCCGAAGCAGTAGAAAAAGCACTACAATTGATGATCTATATGTACTTCTTTTTTAACATAAACACTAATGATTTTAACATTGAGTTGTCATAGGAAAGGTGTTCTCCCACTTTTTTTCGGTACTTTTTGAACGAGTGCAAAGGAAGTTCTTTTTCACCAAATAAAAGTTTAAAAAGTTCTTTACAAAAAAAATTTTATTTTTTTATTTTAAAAAAGTTTTTTTATTGCCGCCACCGGGTATCGAACTTGCAACCTCACGATTGCTAGTCTAGCGCTCTACCGCTGAGCTATTCCTTGATATGAAAGTTAACTGGCGTAAAATCACCACTTTGTTAATGCGAGATATTGTTCCTGATTCTCTTCAATAAAAGTACTTATTAAACAAGTCTAAAAGGTGCATTCCAATTCAATATTGTTTTCAGTACTATTTTTACAGTTGCAAAAAAAGCAATTTCTCACCATTTTTATACCCTACACCACTACGTGGTCAGGGTATTATAAGTTTGTGCTGATGTTTGTAACACCAAAAAATATTGGTCCTAGACCCACCTTATGTATACCGATCGGCTCAGAATTTTTTTTTATTTCGATTTAACGATGTCCGTCCGTCCGTCTCTCTGTCTGTCGATCTGTCCATGCATTCTTGTGCGCACTCTACAGGTCGCAAATATTAAGATATTTTGATGAAACTCTATATATATAATTTTAATTATATGTATATTATTATTTACAGCTGTGTTTTCGACTTAACTATATCCGTTAACTCAGAAAAGATCATTACTTCTTCGCGTTACTTCCCAAAAAGTTTTGCTAGCATGCGTTCGATTATACATAAACTATTATAAACATTAACTGTTTATAATTTTTTTATACTTTAATCGGTTAAAAGTAGATTTACTTTAAATACTTAACATTGATAAGTATGAGCAAAAATGCAACTTATATAAAAAGAGTTATAGCAATCATTATTTATGTAAAAGAGTTATAGCAATTGTCTCATAATTTGTGGGGTAAGCCTCATTGCAACCCAGTGCAACATTTTTGCGTGTTTATGTTGTGATATTAAAGCTTTTCGTTTTGCAGTAGAGTTCCTTTTTTGCTGGGATGTTTACATATTATTTCTTATTAAAAAATGTTAATATATAAAAATGTTTTAAAAAATTATTCCCATATTTGTATTTAAAACTATGGCAAAGTACTTCATTTGTTTATTTTCTAACGATTTGCAAGCGTTAAAATTGGTATATTGTAATAACATTTATAGACCGTCGAGAAAGTACTTTGAAATTTGTTTTTGGAACGGTTTGACAACGATATAAAATACCACCCTGAGACCGTAAATCATCATCATTTGGGTCGTTTTCACAACGCTTTGAAATTGTAAACCAGAATGTTCTACATACGCTAGTTTGACGGTTGAAAAAGCATTTTAAAGTTTTTTTTCTGCAACGCTTTGAAAACGTTATAAAATACCACCCTCACACCGTAAATCATGGTTATCATTTGGGGCGTTGTCAAAACGCTTTAAACTTGTAAATCGATATATTCTGAAAACGTTTGTACCACCTTTTAAAATGCTTTTAAAACGTTTTCACGATCGTATTTTTCCACCTGGGTGGTTTTGTTATAAATACATCACTACTTTATTGAGTTTGCTTTTATTTTATTTTCATACGAATATGGGAAAACTTACTAAATATTCTTTGTCCTATGACGAAAATAAAACGCAGTGGTTTCTTGTTGATTGTTTTAATATTCTATAAGCAATGATGCTTTTGGGTTTTATTATTTAAAACTAAAGCTAAACACAAATATCTTGCAAGTTTACAGTTATAAAAGGAGAAGAAAACAGTGTAGATAAACAAAAAGTAATCGGTTTTAAGTACTTGAATGATCCAGTAGTTAGTTAATTTACAAACACTAAAAGAAAACGGTATCAAACAAATTACAAGAAATTAACTGCTATTCTGGCGAATTAGCTATATTAGGCTAATTTAAAAGTTTTTGAATAACTCTGTTGATGTTTATAATATTTTTGCTAGTACCGCGGTAGTGCGTTAGTTGCGAAATTATCCTCGTTGAAAGTTAACGTGCATACGAAAAGTTTTTACCTAAAACACATTTCTGTCTACTTTAAGTTTGTTTTATGAATTAACGGATATAGTTAATGCGAAAGCCGAGCTATAAATTTTGCAAAGTCCATTCAATTATAATAAATAAGAAACTAAAAATGGACGCTAAATCGGTCAGTATTGATCCACGCCTACTTCTCCCTCTTTTTAGAAATATTGGCTCATTTGAATAAAAAATAGATATTACTAATAGGTGGAAATACAATGTTTTTTAAGCAATTACTTCACAAATCTAGTCTACTTGGGAGTAGACTAGAAATTTAATTTTTATATTTTCGTTTACATTTCATGCTATTCTACCTGCCAATTGGTAAATTTGGAGTTAAAAGCCATTTCTAAGCCCAAAGTAATTACTTCGAAGTAATTGCTAAGTTTTATTAATATGACCCATTGTTCCATTTTTATTTACATCATATAGTTTGCTATTTATAAGATATTTCCTAAAGGATGCCCCACAGACTTACCCCTCGATTCATAAATGCTTTGAAAAGTTATAGGAGGTTTACAAAACGAAATGTTCATACAAAATTTGTTCAATAAACCTACTACAATTTTACAAAGCATTTATGAATTTAGGGGTTAAATTTTACTACAGAGTTAAACTTTACTAGGCGTATGAGTAATAATTATCTTAATAAAAATAAAGTATACGCTAATGTTTAAAAAAATAAGCATTTTAAAGAAATTTCATCAAACTTAATTAAACCCAATTCTTGGGCCAGTATTATATTAATGGCAATGTAGTTCACTCACTCTATATTAACAGCTTGTGTCATCAAACAAGAAATGGGATAGTTTTAAGCAAACCCAAAGATGAATTGATAAATTCTATGCTTAATTTATAATAAATATGATGAAATCTGTCAGTAGCATCATTAGAAAATAAAATTTCATCATTAAAAGTTCGGGAAAAAATTTCAATTTCCTATTTGCATCCACATTTTATATATATTTTTTCAATAACTGAGAGAATTGCATACTCTGTATTTTATAAACTCTTTGATTTTATTCAGCACTTCCAAGGAGAGCCTCTTTCTGGGTTTCTGCAAATTTCTATAAAATGTAATAGAGGCGACAAAATTAAATAACTTTCGGTTCTAAACATATCGGCCTAGGTTGATATTTCGGGGTTAAAATGGATTTCAAAGTTGTTCGAAACTTTTTTGTTTGTAACTTTTTAATATCTTTAGTAGAACTTCAAAACAACATTGCTTTGATATCTCATTTGTCCTTGGAACAACCACGAAAAAATACACAAATCTAAAAACGGAGTCATTTTTGATACCTCGTTTTAACCCCCAACTATTAGATTGGACCGCTAAATAGGTGCGCATGCTTATTTTTTCTGTCTTCTCTTTCACATATCCAAATTTCATTTAAATTTGAGGGAACCACACACAGGAACCTTCCTTGTTAGTAGGAATTTTTACTAAAACTTTACTTTACTTAAGTAGAAAATTTTGTTCGAAAATTTCTTCAGTAAAACTAAAGTCAAAAATCCTACTTAGTACTAAATACTGGGACATACATTTTTGTTTTTCAAATGTTATAAATAGATTATATATAGCAATTTTCTGAAAAAATGTCATAATATCTACTAAATGTTTTTAATGGTAAAATAATACTACAAAAATGGGAATGTGACACATATACAAATTTAATAATACTACACTAAATTCAGTTATTTGTCACCAACACATGTAAATATTTGTCACCAATACAGAAAAAAAACAACACAACACAACCATGCACAGACACTTAAAACTCTTAAGGATTCAATAACTTTCAAACCAACAGGAAATTTCAAAACTTCAACACTTATTTGTAGACTTTATACGAGACTCCAGAGAGAAATAAATTCATATGGTTTATACATTTTGGCAACAAAGTAAATATTTATTAACATTATGGAGCAAAAAATATAAATTATCAAATATATGCATATAACATACAGATGTTTATGTCTGTATTTGTAACATTTATTAATACCGTTGAGGTGTTAATGTAGGTCATTTCCTATTTTCATAAAAAATGTATGTCATAAATTTTCCAAAAGTTCATAAATGTTTATAGTATTTTAAATAACAACAATAATAAGCACAGAAGAAAATTTATTATGATTATTATGGAAAATTATATGTTTAATTTTTTCTCACATCATACTATTTATATAAACGAATTTTAAACAATTTTCAAAATAAGCATGCCCGGCTTTAAATCTACATTCGATTTTGATATCACAAAAATGGAGCAGAATTAGTGAGATTAATTCATAAGAAAGTATATAAAAATCTGGAATATTTTCTAGAAAAATGTTACGAATTTTTTGGGTCTAAAATCTTTACACGTCTACACTTTACACATAGAATTTTTTGCATTCTAACACAATTAGGAACCCAATAGCTGATCTTTTTGTTAAGCCTTAACTTCTAATTTTCGAATTACTGCGATTCATTCATCCATTTTATACCAAGCAGACCTGGGGGGTTTCAAATATATTTTAATTACAATTACTTATAATTTTTAATTGAAAATTTTCAATTACAATTCCAAATAAATTGTAAGTGAGCAAAAAATGTTGTTATGCCAGTAAATTTTTAGTCAGGAGCTTGCTTGCAAAAAAGCTGGCAATTTCAGCAAAAGGATTTTGTTGAAAATCAGCGAGCTAATTTAAAAAAAAAAAAAAAAATAGTAATGTCAGCAACATTTTTGCTAACACTTACAAGAAAAGACTTCCAACACGGACCGGCATATCTATTGTAAATGAGCTTCGGATATATTGCACAGGAGAAAAATGTAAAGGACACGTATTTTTTTTGAGCTGCTCAGTCTCATATTTAATAGTTAAAAAATGGGTGCAAAAATGACCGCATTTTTGTTTTTCGGTTTACTTTGGTGTCAAACGAAAGGTATTTGAGAGGCCTATTTACGCGCGTAAAAAACATGCTCAAGCATGCTTATTTTGTCATATGAAATCAAAAAAGCCGTAAGTTGCATTTGAACAATTTTACAGGAGAAGCAAAAAACTTTCTAAAATGAAAAATAAAACAAATTTTTTCAACACTTTTTTAGGTGAAGCTTATTTTTTTGTTATCGAATTAGTATTTGGACAAAATTTTCCAATTTTTGTATTATTTACAGAGCTATAAAACTTACGCCTTTGAGGATTAGTTTTTTCTGCGCTTACACTTATGGCTTTTAGAATTTTGCTAATAAAATCGTCGTTTTTAGTCGGAGTTTAAAATTTTGCAGGAATGTTTATTTTCATACGGTGCATCATAATCAAAAAGTCGATTCTAATTTTTTTTTTTTTGAAACTTGCGGCTTTTTTGATTTCGTATGACATTTTGTATATGGCATAACACAAAACATGGTTAATGATTAAATTCACATATATTAATCCTTAACATATTTAACTGAGGGGGTGTTTCGGTTTTTTCGGTATTCGGCCTACTTCGGTTTTGAGACGAAGATCTATATTTTTAAAAATTTGGGAAACTCTGACTACCTAATACACACAAAATGGGTATCAAACTTTTTCTTTTTAAGAGTACATTCCCATTATGTACAAATAATTTTAAAATCCATAAATTTTGTCGCCATACAAAAAATTATGAAAAATTAAGGTTTTCCCAAATGTCTTTTTTGGTTGTTATACAACATGGCAAACTATGCTGTATCCCAGCAAAAATGTGGAAGCAGTAAAAACGTTTACTGCTTCCTTACTGCTACTTTTACCGCTTCTAAAAATGTATAGCTTCGTAAATAGCACTAATGAAAGGCATAAGTTGATTAATTATTTACATCGCTTTTTGCTGTGCTTTTCAAAAAGGCATGAAATGAGCAATACATTTTGATTGCTTAAATATTTTTTCGGTTCTTTTATCAAAATTTTTTTAAAATGTGGAGAAAAGTTATTTTAATGTAAATAAGAGGTTTTACTGAAAATAAGAGACATTTTCTCTTCACGGAAAAATATGCAGGAATATTGTGCTTTTGAGAAGGCATGATTTTAAATAGTTGAAAATCTTTATAATATGCACTTCCGAGGAGGCATGAATTATTGACATTTTAAAAGAAAAACAGGAGCACTAATTAAAAGCGGCTATTTCATGCCTTTTAGGATCTCAAAACAAGTGCTTTCACGCGAGGCATGATATCACCAATAAAGCAATCGCTTCACTGCTCAACTTTCCCTGACAAAACTGCTTCCAAGCAAGCAGTAATTTCTGCTGGGATATTATTTAAAAATGTCTTGACATTTTTATATTTTAAAAAGTTTTTTAAACAATTTTTCTAAAAATTTGCGATCAAAAACTTCAAAAGAATCACAAAAACACAATTCCCAAATAGTTTTAAATTTTCAACTAAATTAACTAAGGTACAACTTCTCTACAAATTTTTTGAGTTTTTTTTTCAGTCTACAGATATAATATTATATCGTTAAAAACAACCTAAAATATATATTTAATTAATTGAAAACACAATTAAATATAGAACCACTGAATTTCCATTTCATTATCAAACCATTTTGCTATTTATTTTCAAACATTGTTTAAATTGTTGGCTTCGACGTCCTTTCTGATTCTATTTCTAGAATTCTGGAGAGTTGCCCGAGTAGTGAAATCGTCGTTGCTGGCGATTTTAATATTCACAACTCTTCCTGGCTTCGCCATTCAAGCCATACAACTCCCGATGGCCTTTATGTTGAGCTGTTTGCCGCGCACAACCACCTGGCGCAATTAGTGAATGAACCAACGCACATTCCGTGCGTTGAAGGTGAACACCAGAATACTCTAGACCTTTTCCTTACTTCTCATCCTGACAAGTATGAAGTAAGAACACTTGCACCTCTCGGCAATTCGGATCATTGTACCATTTCCGCATCTTTTTCGTTCTCGGACTTCGAAACGTTTCGACAACAGCTGCGAAGCGCTCAATTTTTATTTACGAAAAAGCACGTTGGGCTGAGCTCAACGATTTTTTCCGGCATTTTAATTGGAAACTCTCGACGACAACGTCGATGCCGCGGCGAAAATGGTTGAACAAGTTATATTGCTTGGAATGAAAAATTTCATTCCCTCAAAGCAAATTTCGGTTAAACCAAAAGATAAATGTTGGTTTAACCAGACTTGCAGAAATGCAGTCAGATCAAGAGAGTTAGCGTTCAATAATTGGCGGGATAACAAAAACGCCAATACTGATATGCTTCGCAAACGGGCGAGATATGAGTGTTCCAAAGAACTTAGACGTGAAAAGTTTCTTTACGAACGACGTCTTCGTACTAAAGTTCTTTCTGCTCCTAGGGGTAAGAGTAAGTAAGAGCTTTTGGTCATTCGTTAAAAGAGTAAAGGATAATGCTAGTTCAGCTATCCCAACTCTTATAAAGGATGACCAAATATTCACTGAACCGGTTGATAAAGCTAACCTTTTAGCTGAGATGTTTGCAAGAAATTCATTCCTGCCGGAAAGTGATCAACCACTGCCCGAGCTTGAAAGAGTATCGAGTACTATGCCTAAGATATTCTTTCGAGCTCGAGCAGTTAAAAGGGTTCTTGCCGACCTCAACGTAAATAAGTCAACGGGGCCGGATGGCATACCAGCACTGGTGCTGAAACAGTGCTCTTCGACGCTAGCTCGTCCATTGGCTAACCTTTTTGGCGCTGCTTACCATGCGGGAGTTTTCCCCTCGTGCTGGAAGGTTGCCAATGTACAGCCAATCCCTAAAAAGGGTGCAGCTAACAACCCTGAAAATTACCGCCCGATCGCAATATGCTCTGCGCTCTCTAAGGCGATGGAGAGTATGATTAATTACCATCTGTGAATTATCTAGAGTCTAACTCACTTCTTAATGACCGACAGTATGGCTTCCGTAGAAATCGTTCTACGGGAGACCTGTTAGCGTTCCTCTCGGAGCCGGTCCATCCACCGTTTTGGTGAGAGTAAAGTGGTTGCTCTGGATATTTCAAAGGCCTTTGATCGTGTATGGCACGGGGCGCTTGTATCAAAGCTTATTGCTTTTGGTGTGGGTAATGACTTCGCTCGTTTTATTTCGAGCTTTCTCAGAGATCGCACTATTCGTGTTGTTATAGATGGGATCTCATCCGACGAGTTTCAGCTGAATTCAGGGGTACCGCAGGGTTCTGTTCTTTCTCCTTCCCTATTTCTTATCTTTCTCAACGACCTTCTTGGTCAAACTTTCAACCCTATCTACTCTTTTGCAGATGACAGCAACATTTGTCATTCATTTTCCTTCAATAGTAGGCCAAGCCTTGAGGAGATTGGGGGCAAAAGGCAAATTATGAATGACACACTCAATCGTGACCTTTTTACAATCTCAGAGTGGGGTCGTGTGAATAAGGTCGACTTTAATGCACGCAAGAACCAATGTTGTATGTTGACCCATAGGGCTGTGGGGTCAACACTGCCATCTGTAAATATGGGTGATATCGATATTGAGGAATCGGATACTCTTGATGTTCTGGGCATGAAGATTCAATGTGACGTCCGTTGGAATAAGCATGTTTTCCAAGTGTCGAAAGAAGCATTCAAGTTTCTAGGTTTTCTACGTCGGTGCAGGAAGTACTTCACTCCATCCGATTTACTCAATATTTATACCACCTATATCCGACCTAAAATGGAATACAACTCCCATATATGGGCAGGAGCTTCGAAGTCTATTTTGGAGCTTCTGGACCGTGTGCAGGGGAGGGCGTCGGCGCTTATCAATGACAGTAGAGTATCCAGCTCTATTGACTCATTGGAGCATCGTCGGAATGTGGGTTGTGTGACTCTGTTCTATCGATATTACCATGGGAAGTGTTCTGCTGAGATAAGTGAACTTATCCCCAGAGCCCGAGTTTTTAATCGTAATACTCGCCTATCAAGTAGAGCATATCAGTTTGTAGTCGATTGTCCAGTGGATCGCACAACGCATTATAGAGAGAACTCGTTTATCACTCGCACCAGCCGTATGTGAAATAAACTCCCCGCAGAAGTCTTCCCTGTTACTTACAATGTAGAGAAATTCAAATCAAATATTCACAAACACTACTCGCTCTTTCCTCCTCCCCATAACCTATTTTCCTAATACCAACACAATGCACTGCGTTAATAGGGGGCATCCCTTGAGTGTTGGTCCAAAAAAAAAAAAAATAATCTATAAAAGAAATAAAAACAATCGAAAAGTCTGTTAAAACAATGTTTAGTTTTAACTGACAAAACGTTAGAAAAAAACGATTTTGTGGTTTGTTTTGAAAGTTTTTTATTTTAATTTTCAAAACACTGCACACACAACACAGGTTCATATTTTTATTGGTTTTGCTTGAGTGTTTTAGAATTTTTTGTAATTTGAATGGAAATAATTTTGTAAATAAACAAATTATTTTGACCAAAAAACAAACCGAAATTATTTAGATTTTTTTTAAAGTAGGAAACAGCGATATTGTTTAATTGTTTTTTTTTAATTTAAAACAAAAAATAATACATTTGACTGAAAATATTAACTAAAAATATTATCACAGAAAGTATGATTTTTGTAGTTTGTTTTTTATTGAGTGATACAAAAAATTAAACAATATGTTTGCATGTATTTCAATTGATTCTTCAGTTGAAAACAAACTTTACCTGTTACTTTTTAAATAAACCTCAATCGGTTATACCCCAGCAAAACTTTTTATTACCCGGTAATAACATTGGTTAGAAGAAATAGGGTAGGTAACCTCTTACTTTTCTATTAGCAAATATATTATTTTAACAGGGGCATGTCCATCGAGGTAACTCCTTACCTAGTAATATGTGATTCTGAACTTACATGTTACCTCTAGGTTGCAAAAAAACCTTAAAATTACACGTCTTTTCCTTAAAAGTTCATATTGTTTCATATTGACTATTAAATTAAAAATTACATAATTTTAACAAAAAATTTTAGAAAATTTTTCTTATAAGTTTTGGTTATAAAATTAATCATTTTGTAATGAAGGCGTAAGGATTTTACTGATCTTAGCAATTTTTCTGCTAGCCGAGTCAGCAACATTCTTGCTGACTTTACTTACTTTTTATATGTTGTATAGGGCATGTAAACTTCACTAGAAAAAGAAACTTGATTAGCTTTTCCAAAACTATATCCAATATCTTTGAAATTTCTTATTCGATTACAATAAAATGTATATTTGGGGAAAACGTGAAAACTTCTATATTAATATTATATCTAAATATTAATTTTAAAAATTCTGGTGTTCTGCAAATTTATGATAAGTTTGTTTATCTACTCCGAAATCGTGCCATTTTAAAAACAATATATTTTCGAATCAATTAAAAAGATATGCCTAGTTGGTCACACTATGCACAAAAATGTTTTGCTATTATTATTCAATGTTTGCTGCCACTTTTGTGTCTATAATTAATAATATTGTTCTTATAACAAAAAATATATATATTCACTTAAATATCAATTATTAACATTAATAATGGCCTGGCGGTTGGGCGTCAAAAACTATTTGACAAATTGTAAACATTTGGTTTCATTAAAAACGCTCTAGAAAAAGGAAATAAAATTACAAAATTGTATTTACCACTAGTATTCGTTTGTATTACAGTAACGAAAAAAGAAACAAGGGAAATTTATTCAATATTTTGCATTATATATAAACTACACAGCTAAAAATAAATTAAAGTCACATTAACTGGACAAATCGATTTTGTTTTCCCTCTTTCGTAAAGGTTTAACGAACGTGTTGTATAAAAAGGCTTTCGTAAGTACTTTCAGACAACATTATTGTATTGACAGTAACACCCGATTATAAACTAAACATTTTCTAAAGTCGTTGTGTCTGGTTTTCGTTTTATTGTTGATTTATTAAATGTTGCAACGCTTGATGATAAATGTTGTATTGTTTATATATACAAAGAATATTAAAATGTGACATTTATCACTATTAGAGGAATAATTGTTTATTTTTTTGTTTCATAAATATTTAATATTTATTTGGTTTGTTTTATAGAAAAAAACACCCCACATATATATAGTATAACTAAGTTTATTATTTGGCTAAATGAATAGAGTTTTTAATAGATTCAGTTTAAATAACATGAATATTAGAGGTGTCCAAAAATATTTAAAATTAATTTTAAGTGTTCCGACTGGTTAATTTTTTTCGTTTTCATATAAAAACAAGTAAAAACAAATATATAAAGTCGGACATGCTAACTATATGATAGGTGTAGTATCACAGCACAATTTGGGTCATATTGCGGAACGTGGATAAAATTCGGGTAAGGCAATTATAATTACGGGGCAAAAAATGTGTTGAAATATACCTGCAATTAGGTGCAATAAAAATTGGGCAGTGGTGTACTTTTTGATACACTCAAAAAAAAAAAAAAGTCTGTAAAGTCAGCAGAAAAGTTACCAAATTTTAAGTATGGAGGATGCCAGCAGAAAATTGCAAACGTCAGCAAAATCGCAGTTTTTTAGCAAAAAAATTAGAAAATTCAGCAAAAGTTGTGCAAACACTTAGTTAATTGCAAATAATTGCTGAAAATTTAAGGACCCCTTTTATAGTCAGAACTAAGAACGTATTTTTTCCAATATTTTATTTAAGTTAGAAATTTTGTTTAAAATTTCTCTTTTTAAAAAGATACAAAAAATACCCGCAGGTTTAAGAACTAACCCTCTACCCTTTTTTGGCTCCTTTTCAAATAGTGACAAAAGAGACCTTTTAATTTAAGAGTTAGATCTAATTAGATTCAATTAAATCCATATCGATCTGAAAAGATCTAATCTTTTTTACATGGATTTTCTGCGAAGTAATTCTCAACTAATTGCAAGAGTGTAAATTATTGTCAAATTGTGAAGAAGTCTCTCATCATTTTCTACAAAATTGACCAAAGTTTGTTTTATATTTGATTGTCTTTATGCTGTTAGCCTCTGTAAACATATTTGTTGTTCTTGGGCCGATATGTAGTTGAAATAATCAAACTGCCTCCGACAAAGGTAAAAAATTTTAAAAATAAAAAAAAAGCTAATTAAAAAAACATTTCAATACGGTTTTTGTGTTAAACACACTAGACTAGATAAAAATATATTTGTAATCAAAATGCCCAAAATGGCTGT
Source organism: Leucophora obtusa (assembly GCA_949987735.1). Taxonomy (NCBI): domain Eukaryota; kingdom Metazoa; phylum Arthropoda; class Insecta; order Diptera; family Anthomyiidae; genus Leucophora; species Leucophora obtusa. Next base: position 117,520,033 of record OX465297.1, read on the forward strand.
GAGCTATAGTAATTTACCATATATCATTATTGCATTTATTATATGTAAAGGGTTCTTCAACAGGGACGCTACAAAAGTAGAAAGACAGGGACGGCAAACGATGCCATATTTCTTGCCGCTCTTTTGTTATTTATCTTCAGTAAGGTTTGCCATTTTATGATGGAAAGATGTACGAGCCAACAACGAGTCGAAATTATTAAAATTTACTACCGAAAGTCGGAGTCAGTGGCCTCAACGTTAAGAGCGCTACATCCAATTTATGGTCGTCATAATGAATGGCTTCGTCAATAAACAAAATATGCGTTATTGGTCAGACAGCAATCTACACGTACTCCATGAGTCATCATTGCATCTCGAAAAAATTACGGTTTGGTGCGGTTTATGGGCCGGCGGCGTCATTGGGCCGTACTTCTTCCGTGATGATCAAGACCGGCATGTTACTGTGAATGGCAATCGCTACCGTTTAATGATAACCGAATATTTTTGGCCCCAATTCGATGATATGGACTTGGAGGACATGTGGTTCCAACAGGACGGCGCCACAAGCCACACAGCGAATGTGACAATCACCCAGTCAGAAAAATACAAACGGGAAAGCGGTGGCAAAGCACTTTAACTGGTGGTACAAGTACTGGCAAAAAGTGCTTTCCCATTCCCAAAATGATAACATCATTAGACAAAAGGACCGGCTGTTCAAAAAACGCCGGAAAAGCACTGGAGGAACAAAATTTTTAAACGTTGGCAAAACGCTGGCGAAACCAATAAATAGGTGGTCTGGAAATGTATTTTCCAAAATAAAATTTAAAAAAAGTACATTTGTATTTTTTTTGGTCCTACCGTGATTTGAACCCAGGCCATCAGATTAGCAGACGATTGCTCTACCCACTGAGCTAACGCGACATATACTATTTGATGGCTAAACACATAAATGTGTGATAATAGCTGGACAACTACTGGCTGTGCCAAAATGCTAGTACTGGGAAACAATTTTTTGTAACTAATATGCCAGTGTTGGGAGGGCAAAAAAAAGGTGGTCTTGAAGGAGCTTTCCCACAAAAAAAAAATTGATTTTATTAAACAAAAAAAATTTTAAATTAAAAAAAATCCAAAAAAAAATTTTTGCTTGCAACCGGATTTGAACTCGGAACCTCCTGACTACAAACATTTTTTAACGAAGCGTCAGCATTTTTATAAAATCATTGGTCTACCAGTTAATTGATTTTTGTACGCCTGGTAGCATTGGCTAGGTAGCACTGGATAGCCACTGGTTGCAAACCTTGGCATATGACTCTATGCCAATTATTTGCCAGTGGTTTTTTTTATAAACCACCGAAATTTTTGTAAAACAAATACTGTTAAAACGCTTTTTGCAAACGCTGGCAAAGCGTCCCAAATGAGTGTTCTGCCAGTCATTTATTTTTAACACCGTGGTTACCCAGTGGTATGCCAGTGCTTGATTTTTTGTACCACTGGCGATTTCTGACTGGGCAATTTATTGCAAACCAAGTTTGGAGAACGACTGGACCATTATCTCACGAAATGGTCCAGTCGATTCGCCGCCTCGGTCGTGCGATTTGACGCCGTTGGACTATTTCCTGTGGGGCTACGTCAAATCTATGGTCTATGCCAACAAGCCAGCGACGATTGATGAACTTCGTACGAATATCGGCCGATTTATGCTTGAAAACCGTCGAAAATTGGGTTCAGCGTCTGGACTTCTGCAAGCGTGCCCATGGTGGCCATGCAAAAGAGATCGATTTCCATACATAATGGCATCGAACGTACTTTCACAGGAATAAAGAATATCATTGTAGCGCTCTTATTGAAGAACCCTTTATATTGTGATATCACACTATAGAGATAAAAAGAGCAGCGCGAAAAAATGGATCACCCACGATGCAGCTAACAAAAATTACCTTAATAAACGTTTGTAAATCAATCGCCTCATTTTTTAAATAAAACAAAATATAAACAATTAGAAAAATTAAAGGCGGGCACACCGACTGCATGAAACCCTACAACACAGTGCGATTTGGCTCATATTTCGGGAAGTAAATTTATTTGAAATATGTTATATAATAATAGGTGTAAAAAATGGGGACTAGGTTCAGTATTTTTGGTAAAGACAAATATTAGAACAAAATCATTAGGCCTTTTTTTAATGATCGGATTTATTTTTTAATTTATTGGATTTTAAATTTTAAAAATTTAATATTTCTATACAAATCTTACACTTATTCGCTAATATTATGTGAAAGCAAAAATTTTAATTTTCCGAAAAATAAATTAAATTAAGCTAAATCTAAAGCGCATTTATTTATTTTATAAATCCGTTTTGGATATAGCTTAATTTAGTTCCTGCGTTCACACTTTTACAAAATTTAACGATTTTCTAGCAGATTACATTATCGAATAAGTGTTAGATTTTGATAAAAATATTAAATTTTGAAAATTAAAAGCCAAAATGTGGATTTTTTAACAATATAAATCCAAAAATAAATCCAGTGATTAAAAAAACGCCTAATATACCACATGGTACAGGTATTATTACATACTAATAGAAAAAAGTCCGTTAAAAATTTAGTTAAAACTACTAAAAATTAGTTAAAAATGATGCTGCAAAAGAAAATTGCTAAATTAGCAGATTATTTTTGGTATATATTAGTAATATAGGAACAGCAAAAATAAAACTCCCTACGGGGAAAGGGACCGGTCCCAGATGACACGCAGGATAGGTCCCAAGGGGGCGGAGACCGGTCTTTGATCGGTCTTTTTGTTTGAAAAAGACATATCACTTTAACATGGCGTTGTCATTCGAAATGACCAATTGCCACAGTTTAGACACATTGTGGAAGTAAGTTGGTGTGTCTAAAAATAGCTTTTCAAATAAACTAATAAAAAATTAAGAATTAAAAATAATCTACTTGGCGTCGAAGTAGGGCTCGATAACACAACCTTCTGCTTGTAAGGCAAACGCTCTACAGTCTGAGCTAATGTTGCTTATGCGTGATGGCTGGCTGATGGTTAAGTTATATATTTTTCGTTTCTGTTCAAATAAAAAAGAGAAAAATTCCCCTTAAGTTAAAAAGAAAAGTTAAATGAAATACCAATTTTTAAAACTAAAACAGCTTTAACATTAAAATAACGTTGAAAATACAAAACTTAAAATTTCTTAGCAAAACATTATAGAAATTTAAAATAAGAGCTAAAATAAGCAAATCGTGAAAAAATAAAGTTAAAAATAAATAAAAGAGTAAAATAAATAAAAAATATTTTTAAAACTATGCCGCGAATTTTGTTTTTTATTTCGGTATCGGTCAAGTTTTTTTAAAAGCAACAGTGAAAATAACGGATCAGAAAATACTTAGAAAATTAATTAATTTTCTTTTGTTCATATTTGTACTAATTTAGTAATATGCCTTCGGTTGACCGGTCACGGGATAGGTCCTTGGAGGGAAATTGACTCCTCATTCCCCGTAGGGCTGTTAAATATACAGAATTTTAGTTATATTTAAGCAAAATTTTTGTAAATGGAGAATAGCAAATTAATATTTTGCTAAATAGCACTGTGAGACAAATGGTAGGGGTCAGTGATCGGAAAGGGTTCAAACTACCGGGGAAAGTTATATCGGTAAAAAAGAAGTTATAAATGTTTGGAGAAAAAAATATTTTTTGCCTAAAATATTAAAAAAAAGTGATAAACAAAAGGTTGTTGATTTTTATGGTAGCGGTAACAAACATTTATTTTTACCGGCAAAACTGTTGAGTATATAGAAAAACGTTATATGAACAGATTAAAGGAATTGTAATTTTTAATTTTTTTAAAATTGTTTGAGCAAAATCGGACTAGTGGTTCTCGAGTTATGTCAAAAAAAAGATATATCTCGATTCCTAGGGGTGACCCAGCGAAACGCCGGAACACGTATAACTTGTTTTTGACCGATATAACAATTCCCGTTGGTTTCATCCCATCCCGATTTTGACTGTCGCATAGTGTAATTAGTAGCCTATATAATCATCAAAAAATTTGAAATTTTCGAAGTTTTTTTTCGATTTTTTTTTAAATACAAATAAAAATCGAGCGTTTTGAAAACAGCTGTTTACAATTTTTTAGCAAATATTTCTGCTGATTTTAGCAGAATAGACTGGTATTTGCATTCAAGTAAATTTAGCTTAAAAATAGCAAAAACTTTGTATATTTAACAGTTTATTTTTGCCATTTTTAGTCTACAAATATTTAGCAAAATTTTCTGCAGATTTTACAGTACAATTTGCTATTTTCAATTAACTAAAATTTAGCCTAAATATAACTATAATTCTGTAAAGTTAACAGTTTTAAGTTTGCTGTTCACATTTTACTAGTATCTAGTAAAAAAAAATCTGCTAATTTTAGCAGTTTTACAGATTTATTTCTATGAGTGTATCTATTCCATATTTCTAGTTGGGTCAAATTCCTAAAATTTTTAGTTAGTTCTCGAGGCCTGGTCTACTTTTCTCATTGGGGTTCATTTTACCAGGGATGGAATTACGAGTAGCTCGTTCACACTAATAGAAAAAGTCTCTAAAAAATCAAAATTATGCTGCAGAAAAAACTGCTAAATCAGCAGATTATTTTTGCTATATATTAGTAAGATAGAAGCAGAAAAATAAAACTGTTAAATATACAGAATTTAGATATATATTAGTTAAATTTGTGTTAATAAAAAATAACAAATTAACCTGGTTAAATCAGCAAAAAATTTTGCTAAATAATTAGTAGCCTAAAAAATTACGAACAAATTTAAAATTTTCGAAGTTTTTTTTGATTTTTTTTAAAGCAAATAATTTTTTTTAGCAAATATTTCTGTTTATTTGCATTCCACTAAATTTAGCTTAAAAATAACAAAAAATTTTGTAGATGTAACAGTTTATTTTTGCTATTTTTAGTTTACTAGCATTTAGCAAAATTTTCTGCAGATTTTTCAGTACAATCAGCCATTTGCAATTAACTGAAAGTTAATTTAAATATAACTAAAATTCTGTACATATAATAGTTTTATTTTTGCAGTTTTACTAGTATTTAGGAAAAAAAAGAATCTGCTAATTTAACAGTTTATCTTGCAGCATCATTTTGAACTAATTTTTAGTTGCTTTTTTTGCTATTTGTACAGATTTATTTCTATGAGTGTATCAGTTACATTAAAATTTTTTATGTTACAGAACAACAAATGACGTTTAGAAATTAAAATTTTGGTTGAAAAATGTGGAAAATAAATTTGAATCTGTGATTTTGGATAGGATTATCAAAAAATATTTTATTTGAATATTTTTTCTTTAGCTTCCTATTGTTATCTATAAAATTATTATTTATCATAAAATACAACCTTAATTTTTTCTATATTAAGTGTGTTTGTTTACTTGCTATTTTTTTATAGCTTTGCCATTTTTACCAGTTTTACTCAAAGAGCCGTTCGAGTCCAAAAAAAGAATAGTAAGAACTAGTAAAAAAATTTAAGGGAAAATTTTACTAGTTTTTACTTGAAATATTCCTTCCAGCAAAACTAGTAATATGTTTTTTTGTTTAACAAATGATAAAATTTAACACATTTATTTGTGAATCGTTATTAAATTAATTAATTTTTATAATTTTTTTTTTTGTAGTTCACTATTTTTACAATTTTTTTGTTCGAGTAGTTCTGAATATTTTGACAACTTTTTCAATATTTTTTTTCTATTTTACTAGTTTTACTAGAAATATACTCGTACAAACCTATTATTTAGTTTCGTCAAAATGAACAATCTCTCTTATAAATATTGTAGTATTAAGTGATATCATTCTATTTGTGTAGGCATGCACATTTTCTATGGATTCCTGGGAAATAAATTTTTTATTCCTGTTTTTCGGAAAATAAAGTCGTTTTGAAAAAGATTTTTTTTTTTAATTTGCGCGAATTATTGTGTTGTTTTTTGATACGTTTATAAGTCATCTTTTTTAAATTATCTTTAAAAATAATTTTTTTTGAATCACTTCTTCAAAGCTCTGTTCTACGCCCATTATTTTTGGTGGTTACAAACATCAGCACAAACGCAATTATTTCTGTTCCACAGGCTGGTGTAGGGTATAAAAATTAAATTATTTATGACGACAAAAAAAAAATAGACAAATAGAACCAACCCACTGAAAACGAATAAGAAAATAACAAATAACAAAATTGTTCATTGGTTTGATTTTTGGATGTAAGAAACAAATCGGCAAATGATTGTTTGTCCATCGGTGTTATTTTGACGTGTTTATCAAAACACAAGAGATGCCAAAAAAATATTTCTTGTTCGACGAGTCGGTTTTTTCTCAATACAGATATATAAAGCCATATAACTGTACCAAAATTTTGTTTGAAGGGGGATAATTTGGAATAATGCCTTTGAAAAAACAAATTATTTGATTAAAACAAGTTAAAAGGTATGTCGACTATATGAAACCACATTAGGATTTCGGTCATATTCTAGGAGGCGGATCAAAATCTGGGAAGGGATTTTCAATTGACGGTAAAACAAATTTATTGAAATATATAATTAGATGAAATAAAAAGCTGGTTTCGGTCGATGGTTTTTGGTAAAAACAAATATCACCACGAAGTAATACACCTGCGGTCACGCACATCTTACCACTGAGTTTTGTTTGAGAAACAAATTATAACGGTATTTTTTGCTGTATCGCAAATCTGTGCAAGAAACTTCAAACTAAAAATAAATACGGAATATTGTGAAAAATAAAATCATTTATAAATTAGTAGTGGCATATTAAACAGATAGACCTCAAAAATGAGTCCAAAATGTAAGCGGTTGACTTGAGACCAAAAGGTTATTATTTTTACATTGGAGGAAGAAGGAGTACCTTGCCGTGAAATTGCAAGACGGGTTGACTGTAGTCATCCAATCGTGATAAATTTGTTGACCAGGATGACCGATTAGAGAGCAGCAGCAGGAAAAGAACTAGGAGAAAGACATCTGATCGAACAGATACCGTTATACACCGAATGAGCCTGAAGAATTGTTTTAAAAGTGCCGTCGAAATAAGAAGAGATCTCGAAAAACACCACCACATTAGCATTAGTGTGGAAACTGTTCACAGACCTTGGGAATTCGAACTTTGTGGCAGTAGACCAGCAAAAAAACCCCTACTGAACCAAAAAATGAGAGCTAAATGGTTGTAGTGGGCCAAAATGTACCGCAATTGGACTCTCGATCAATGGCGAAACGTTATATGGTGAAAATTGTGTAGAATTTTTTCTCTCGAAAATTTAATGTACACTCAAAAAAAAAAAGTCAGTAAAGTCAGCAAAAAATGTTGCTGTGTCAGCAAATTTTTAGTCAGGAGCGTGCTTGCAAAAAAGTTGGTAATTTCAACAAAAGGAGTTTGCTGAAAATCAGCGAGCTGATTTTTCCAAAAAAATAGTAATCTCAGCAAAAGTTTTGCTAACACTTAGTCGATTTCAAATGAAAAAACTCCTTGCTAAAATCACTAAACTTTTTGCTGAATATTAGTAGACTGAAAAAAAACTCAAAAAACTTGTAGCGAAATTTTACTTTAGTTAATTTATTTGCTGAAAATTTAAATATAGAATATGTGCAAGTAGTTTTTCTTTTTTTGTCATTTCCATTTCCAGACAAGCTGCGACATCTACATCTTGTCTATCTGGTTGTCGACCACGCTATGAATGCGGTTATCAGCACAATTTTTGTAGCAAAATAAGTTAGTAAAACATTAGTTCAAAATTAGTTTAGTGCTAAAAAAATATAACTAAAATTTTTACTGAAAACGGAATTTCAGCAAAAAAATTGCTAAAAACTAGTACACTTGATATACAAGACGTTTTACTAATTTTTCTACTAACTTATTTTTTTGAGTGTACGACTTTTATTTTGAAACAGTGACATTTCAGCTTAATTGTGATTTGTCTTTCGTATAATAAAATTTTTTGACTTTCATAATTTTAACAAAGATTTGAGGCCTTTAAAGTTAGGGTGAAAAAGTAAATATTTCTTCGTAAAATATTAAATTTTATTTACTTTGCTGACTCATTTCTTAATAATTTTGTGAACTTAAGAGCGTTGCTAACTTAGCTCCTATATTTTTCTTTTATATTGAGTTTTTGTTTAACTTAAAATGAATTGGGTATAACATTGGGGGTTTAAACATTCAAAATGGGAATGAGCAAAAACTTTTCGGGCAACACTGTTCCTAAATAAAATGAAACAGTATTGCCAGAAAAAAACAGCAGTCAGCGCCATCTGTTGCATTAAAAGCCGGTATTTCCATTCATCATGACCATGTGAGATTCCTGGTGAAGGGTACAATACTAAACTCAAAATAATACGTCTGTTTGCTGGACAGAAAAATTTGTTACTTTAACACTTTTTTTTTTGTTAAATTTAACAAATCTAAATTTAAGTAAAAAATTTGTAAAACTACAGTTTTATCTGTAGTTATACTGAGTCGTAGAATTTATCCAAATTTAGGGTCTCGGTACCCTCCCCGGGCCTAGTCCATATCATGTGGGGGCACTCCCATGGAGCAAACATTTTGTCCGTTTAGCTCTTTCTCGCTTAGTTTTCGAGATATGGGCCATTTTATGAAGTGGAAAATTTTTATTAAAAATTCCCGGGGGTCCAAGGCCCCGTCAAGGTCCATTTTTGGATAGAAGTAACCCCTTTCGCTGGGGTTTTGCTCTATTGCTCTATCGCTCTTAGTTTTCGAGATATGGACCATTTTAAAAAATCGGGAGGGAAAGAAATAGCGCCATCTTTAAAACTTCGTATACATTGGTGCCGCCATCTACCGGGTAATAACAGTAACATGAAAATATTATATTTTAACAACACATTTTGTAAAATTTAACGAATGGGTTCTTAAAAAATAGTTTTAAATAATTTTAAAAATTAACAATAAAAATTAGTTAAAGTACTGAGGATTTTTAGTATTGTGTTAAATGAAGATAACAAAAATCTTTGCTTAAATCAGGGTTTCCACTAAAAATTTGTTAAAAATTAGTGAAATAGATTTGAAACCGGTTTGACAGATTTTTCTACTGACGTATTATTTTAAGTGTACAAAGGTAGTACAAGAATGGAGCACAGCCTAATTTAGACTTTTTCCTTGTTTCTCCCTCTCCCTGTTTTATTCATTCTAACGATTTTTCCCCATGTGACGAATTATAATTTATATACCTACACTTAAATGATAATAAAATTATCAATTAAATTAGACCATTCAATTAATAAGGGCAAGCATATTTTAAGAGAACTTTTAGGCTTCAAATTTCACAAGAAAACAGCATGAGTTTATCCCATAAGAATTATTTTAATATTCTTTTATTTCTTTATTTGAATACCCCTTAGTGTATTGTGTGTGCTGTTGCTAATATTATATATTGGCTAAAAACGTGGTGGCTATAAACATTAGCGAAGCGATAGATTTAAATATACGTCATATATTTAAAAGAAATATTAATAATACAAAGTATTAATGAAACATACCGCTGGTGATGTACGCTGTTGTTGTTGTTGTTGTTCATTGTCAATAGATAAATTACGAGTGTTTATCAGTAAAGCTTCTGGCCATAAACTGTTACGTCGTTGTTGGCCAGCCTGCAATTGTTGTTGATGTTGTAGTGAATTTAAACTTTGTCTACTGGTATTTCGACGAAATTGCGGAATTTGAGTGACCGATGATGAAAACCTTAAAACAGTATGTTCTGATTGTTGTGGCTCTGGCGTTGAAGTTGTTGACAATGGTGGCGTATGATTAATATAAAACTGAGCAGGTCTGTTTGTGATGGCATTATTTGGCAAAAATTCCGTATTAATACAAGCATCAACATTCGATATTCTTGCTAGACTAAGGGCTGAACGAGATGGAGGTGGAAGAGGAGATTCTTGTGACTGAATTAATAAAGTTGTATTTAAACATTGTTTACCATTGCCGTAAGGATTTTGGGAAATTTGTGAGGTATTCGATACTGTAGATTCTGATCTATTAAGCATTGGAGGCATGGAAGCTGTTGAGTTATGGCCGGTACTGGTAGTGGGGTTTGAGGTAACGTCGTTAATATCAATTGGATTTGGCGTAGCACCATTTTTTATATTAACACCACGTTCCATGCATATATATTCTGGTTTCTGTTGCTGCGGCTGATTATCTATGAAACGCCAATGAACTTTCCGTCGTTTACAATTCAATTCAGTAAAGTTTAAAAATAAATGTTTTCTAATGCAAACAACAATATTTCAAGAAAAACACAAGATACATGTTTTAAAAAAAATTGTGCACAATATTGACACAACAGATGGAAATATTTAAGGTTCTATCGCTGAAGATGAAATAGCATTTAGATGACTAATATTTGTAATAATTTTTATAAATCATTTTTAAAAATATTTTCTAACTAAAATTTTTAAAACTCTTATTCCAAAAAGATCTTTCATAATTTTCATATTGAAGACGAATTTATTGGGATTTGAAAACGCTAATTTGGGTTTTAATATATTTGAAATATTAATGAAACTTTTTTAATTAATTTGATTTAAAATTACTAAATAAATACTTTGAAGCACACTTTTTTTTGTAAGAACTTTTTTCATAAAAATAAAATATTTTAAAAATTTTCACTTTATCCAATAAAATTTTAATTTTATTCAAAAAATTTTCAATTTTCTCCAAATTTTTTTTTGTAATTTTCAATTTTATCCGAAATTTTTTTTAAATTATTTAAAAATATTTTTTAATTTAATTCAAAAATTTTCCATTTATTTCGGTGATTTTTAAATTTTATATTCATTTTTAAAATTTTTTCATTATTTTGTTGTAAATATTTATTGTTTTATTTTTAAAACATTTTAATTCGATTTTTTGGATTCTACCCAACTTGATTTTCTTAAGTTTTTTTTATGAATTTTACTTAATTTTCACCATTTATTGTAAACAAACATTTAAAATTTTATTTTTAAAAATTTTTAATGTGACTTTCGGTTGCCTTAAATATTTGTATTGATATATTTTCAATTAAGAAGTTAATTATTTTTTTTTTTTCAAATTTAAAATCAATTAATCTATAAGTAGATTAATAATGTTTAAATTTTTAAAATAAGATTTTTTTATACACTTGAACACAAAGCATTAATAAAAATTGAGACGGAAACAATAAAAAAATTTAATTTTTTTTTGTTTTTAAAATTTATAGTCAATACTTTTCTTCAGCTAAAGATTTCCGCGCGTTCATCTTTGCAAATAGATTTCATTGATTTTACTGAAACATTTTATTATTTTCACGTTGCGTATTGGCCGTAGTATGAAAAGCAGAAAAAGCAAAGACAGAAAACCATTGATCACATACAAAAAAGAAAACTAATAAAAAAAAATTATATTAACATCCGAAATTGCTGTTCATCTCCTTTCACTAGCATCAGCCACTATGGGACTAAATTGCGAAAACAAACAATGGAAACAAATGAAAAGAAAGTGAACAATTGAGAAATATTAAATTCGTAGCAGGACATTTTTTCCTAACACCCCGTTGCCACATGCAAGTGCAAGTTCGAAAAAATCAATACACTCACACTTTTTCATTAATACAATCACACTTTTATGACTTGCGGCTCCACTTGCAATCAAATTTTGAAGTAAATTTTTAACACTTGCGGCATGTGAAATGATGGAATAAAGAAAACAGTGTTGCCTAGTAATGTTTTCTATTAATTTAATAGTATTTGGTAAAGTACGAGTTATAATGCAACTGATTTTGTGTTTATTTGTAAAAATAAAAAATATCAATTTTAATTAGAAATTTATTAATTTAGTTCGAGGCCAATTTTCTTATTATGAATTAACATAATAAGTACTTTTTTCCAAAAACTGCTATTTTCTTCATCAGGATACTCTCCTGACAAATACTTCACAGAGCATTTGCTTTCAAAAACCTCTGCACTTTCAGGAATGAAAGTACGATCGTTTCGGAGATTTTCCAGGTCCCCTTCATCAATTTTATAAGTTGTTGAAAAAAAATGTTAAGAACACATTTTTTCCCTGCTTTGTTATAATAGTACATATCTGGCAATACTGGAATCCTATTTAGTGACTAACCTTTGCCTTTGACGACATTTTAAAAATGAACTTGCAGCAAGTAGTGTGGACACCCAAAAAAATTTAATCTTTTGTCGGTAATTTTCGAAATTTTTGTTGATAATACGCATTCTCAACTTACGACAACTAAAAATTAGTTAAAATCAACTTGCAGAAAAAACTGCTGAAATTAGTAATTTATTTTTTCTAAACATTAATAAGATAAGAACAGCCAAAATAAAACTGTTAATTATACAGTATGCTAGTTAAATATTTGCTAGTAGAAAATAACAATTTACCCTGCTGAAAACCGGTTTTGAGTGAGAGAATGACTTTAATTAATTCTCACTTAGAACTTAAATATACAAAGCAGGGATGATAAAGTTGGTACTATAGTACTTTTTATGTTACTATTAGAATTTCAAAAGTACTATAATACTCCTATCACTCATTTAGCACTATTTCCAAATTTTCATATTTTAATTCTTTTTTTTTAATTTTCATATTTTTTTTTTTTTAATTTTCATACCAATTACTGCATTTAAAATGAACAAATCAGCTATCGGAGCTTTAAATAAAAATGTGTGTAAAACCCCAAGTAAAAGATTTAAAAATTAAAAGAAACGTAATTAAATGAAACAAATTATTAAAATATAAAATTTTTTAGAAAATTTCGTATTTTTTATTTAAAAAAGATCCTTAATAATAGCAAGTATTAATCAAAATAAGTTGCATTCGTCGAGGATTACGTTAATTGCGGTGGTACTTAATTTAATAGTTGAATAAATCAAATGAGCTAAATTGATTAAGGTCCCTATTTCTGCTTGTGACTCGTTATGACTGTCTTAAGACTATTTTTAAGGCAAAATTAAAAAAAAAATAAAATTTTATTTGTCAATGTTATGATTGTATCGATACCAGGTCTTAAATTTTTAGAAGTTTTCAAACAAAAATTTGAATAAATATAATTTATTATGACTTTGCAACAACAAATACAAGGGAAATACAGTCACAACTAAGAGTCAAAAACCCTTTAAAAAAAATTTCGCCTTCAAACGAAATTGAATACGACTCTTTGGGACTTCATTCAAATAAAATTCTGAATCAAACGTCAGCACAAATTTATTTTATTCCATACCACATAGTCCATTGTATAATTCCATTGAAACTCGTTTAACAACTTCAAATATCGATTTCTCCTATACTGATTTTTTCAGATTTTTTTTAACTTGACACGTTGGGTTTCTAGACTAGTCTAACATTTGCCTCGATAGCGAATAAATAGCAAAGAATAAAAAAAACACGAAAAAGCAATGAAATATTCGTAATTAATCGAACTTTTCGGCCTTCAGAATGCTGCAAAAAAGAGCCGAGAGGAACTAAGCTAAATGTGAGCCTGGGTTTTTCCTGCAATTATCAAAATTATATAGGTCCCCTGAAAGAAATCGTCTAAAATCCCCTTGGTTTGGTTATACCACTAATATCAATACATTCAATATCAGATTGGTCAAAACATAGATCGATTTTAACATAGACCGAATTTAACCATTTTCAATAGCGTTAGTCCTTCATGCATTATAAACTTATGTACGTTTGGTTCGTCAAATTATTTTTAAAAGTGCGACCTGTAATTTGCCTACAAAGATCGTTCATGTTATATGGACAGACGAACTGACATCATAAGCGCCAACTTAATACACTCATAGGAGTGGTTAGAATATAAAAAATATTTTTTGGTACTATGGAGATCAAAAAAGTACTATTTTTTAAGCTGGTTAGTACTATTTTGAAAATCCAATTAATCATCCCTGATACAAAGTAAGCAAAAGAAATGTAACAAAAAATAATGCATTTACCTAGTGTCTTGACATGCAATAAAATGATAGCAAGCAATTGTCAAATTGATTTCATCTCAAGTGAAGACACTCAATTTCAATTTTATTGCAATATCATGATATCGCTGACATGCAAGCGGCTCTGGCAATGATGCCTGCCATCAAATGTCACTTTTCGTTTTAATTTTAATTATGTAATAAAAAAAATACCAGAAAATTTGGTAAAAAAAAGAATGCGAATCAGTTTAATTATTTATTATTTGTAGATAAAAATTATTTTTTGATAAAATTTTGTGTTTTTTGATGAAAAATCAACGATATTTCTTAGCAATGAAATGGTCAAATATTCTCCACCACTTTGCAATTGATATCATTTTACGTTTCTCTGCAATGGTTCTGACATTTCATATCATATAATTTATTGCATTTGAAGACACCGGGTTACTGCAAGTACAGTGACTGGCAAAGCTAACCAAATATAAAAGTTAACACTCAAAATTATTAAAGTCATTGAAAATAAAAAAAATAATGCAAAGGCTTAAATTATCTAATAAATTCATGGATTTAATATTTAAGATAAAATACAAGATATATAGAAAAAATAAACAAAAATATTCGCCAACACCTTATAACTAATTTTCACTCTTAAGCCTAAACCAGATATACGCAGTGTCGATAGTGTGACGTTTTGTCGATAAAATAAAAATGTTTTCTAAATAAACAAGAGATGTTTTCAAAAAAAGTGTAAAAAGAAAATTGTAAAAATATTTAATAGTATTCGCGAAATTTAAAAACAAAGCTTGACAGCACTGCCACTGTCTACTGGCACTTTCATTATATGGTTTGGTCTTTACAAATTTGTTTGAGTAAGCAGTTTTGTTTATTAAAAAACGTCACTGGACCAAAACTACTCTAATAATAGTTTATAGTTAAAATTATCAATTGAAATTTAGAAAATATCTACTAAAATTCAGAGAAAATTCATATCTACTAAATATCATTTAAAATTCAGAAAATATCAATTGAAATTCAGAATACGAGTAGTATAAATTGTAGTTGCGAAAATAACATATTACAGATTTTATTGCTTACTTTTTATTCATACATAATACAATTGTTTTTTGTTGTTTTTTTTTGGAAATGTCTCACCCATTGTGCAGTAGTAGTGGCAACATCATCAACAACAACAACAACTTTAGCATCGTCATCATCCGGTTGTTTGCAATGTTGTTGATTGTGTGCTGATGCCTCGTAAAAGTAAATAAAACATCACTTGCTTTTGTGTTTTGGTTTTTTTTTATGTTTGAAAAATCTGCATGATTTTTCAAAAAATCTTTTTAAAAAGAGAACAACACCACATCTCGTCAAATATTGTATTTGGACCAGCACTATATAGTGTCTAGTAGTGGTAGTAGTCCATATTAGTAGTCAAACACACATGTCTCTCGTTTATCTTGCAAATTGTTTTGTGTGTGCTACACGTTAAATCATTAATTAGCAGAACGAAATACAAAACTTACACTGTGCAACACTAATTCCCGTACGCTAAAACAAAAAAGTCTAAAATTTTTATTTGCAGAAAAAACTGCTTAAATTAGCAGATTATTTTTGCTAAATATTATTAAGATAGGAACAGCAACATTAAAACTGCTAAATACACAGAATTTTAGTTATATTTTAGTTGAACTTTGGTTAATACAAGAAAAACAATTTATACTGCTAAAACCAGCAAAGAATTTTGCTAAGTAATTAGTACACAAAAAATCACAAAAAAATTTTTAATTTTCAAAGAATTTTTTTCCATATTTTTCCTTTTTTTATAAAAATAAAAATCCAGCTTTTTAAAATCATCAGCTTGCTTTTTTTTTAGAAAATATTTCTGTCAATTTTAGCAGGACAGACTGGTATTTGCATTCAATTAAATTTAACTTAAAAATAATAAAAAATTTTTAAATATAACACTTTGTTTTTTCTATTTTTAGTCTACTAATATTTCGTAAAATTTTCCGAAGATTTTACAGAATAATTAACTAAGAGTTAACTCAGATATAACTAAAATTCTGTACATTAAGGCCCGATTACTGGCTGATTTAAAATATTCCTCTCAATATTTTAAATCAAAAGAAGTTATTTGAGAATGAATGAATAAAATAAATTACAGTTTAGCTTTTTGAGGGCTTTACATCTGCGGTATATTTATACCCTACACCACTACGTGATTAGGCTATAAATAGGTCCAAAAAATATTGGACCTAGACCTACCTTATAGTATACCGATCGACTCAGAATCACGTTTTATTTCGATTTAACGATGTTCGTCTATCCGTCCGTCCGTCTGTCTGTCCATACATTTTTGTGCGCACTCTACAGGTCGAAAATATAAAGATATTTTGATGAAATTTGGTACACCGACCCATGTCGGCCCAAGGACAAATCCTATTGATTTTAGTTAAAATCGGTCCATGTTTAGACCTAGCGCCCACATAAGGGTCCCCCCAAAATTGGCTTGGTAACAGGCTGCAGGTCGCAAATATTAAGATATTTTGATGAAATTCGGTACACCGACCTATGTCAGCCCAAGGACGAATCCAATTGATTTTGGTTAAAATCTATCCATCTTTAGACCTAGTGCACATATAAAATTGGCTTTTTTACATGGTCCCATGGTCAAAGCCTATAGATTATAGATGGGATCGGTTCATATTTGGACCTATCGCCCATATGGGCTATATTTACAATTTTCTCTTCTTTTATCATTTTATCGAACATTTTGACACAAGTCCCATTTTAACCCATTCGAAATTCGGATCCAAACTTTAGTTGGCTTTTAACCAGACTGGTGTAGGGTATTGTATAGTCGGCATGTCCGACTTTAACTTTTGTACTCGTTTTTATCTTTGGCAACCCTCTAAGAAATTCCCGTTTTGAGAACTTTCTTGGTATTTCTTGAAAAAAAGACTATAAAATCACCCACAAAAATGTAGAGAAAATTCCTCATAAAATTTCATTGTGGTTATCCGCAGACTGAATTTAGCTAAGAAGAACTTTTGCATTATTGTTTGTGTCTTATTTCATACAGAATTTACCAAAGAAATGAAACCAAACTCTTTCGTGATTTTACTATACACTTATAGAAATAAACCTGCAAAAATAGCAGAAAAAGCTACAAAAAATTAGTTAAAAATTAACTTCCATAAAAAATTGCTGAAATTAGCAGATTGTAATACTAGTAAGAACAGCAAAAATTAAACAATTAAATTTACAGAATTTTAGTTATATTTGAGTTAACTTGTAGTTAATTGAAAATGACAAATTTTACTGTGAAATCTGTATAAAATTATACTGAATATTAGTAGGATAAAAATAGCAAAAAAAAACTGTTATATTTAAAAATTTTATGTTATTTTTAAGTATATATTAGTTGAATGCAAATGCTAAATTTTTACTTAAAAAATAGTAAACTGCTGATTTCAGAAGGCTAAACTTTTATTTACATTAAAAAATCGAAAAAAAAAACTTTGAAAATTTTAATGGTCTAATTCATAAACTTTTGCAATAGTCTTATTGCAGGATTTTAAGCTAATTTGTGAAAAACAGTATTCATATTTGCGTAATAATGAAGAAAATAATAAAGGTTTATAGTTGGTACTGTGAGGACGATTTTACTCACATTTTGTTGTGGGTGTGATTTTTGAATTATTTCTATTAATTTTGTTAAGATGTATGGGGATATTTTGTTAATATGTTTGTTGGGTTTACGGTTTAATAATTTTGTTTTGAAACTGGTTTCATAAATATAAAAAAAAATAGAAATAAAATTTTAATCAAGTTAACATTTGAA
This sequence comes from Leucophora obtusa, assembly GCA_949987735.1. Taxonomy (NCBI): domain Eukaryota; kingdom Metazoa; phylum Arthropoda; class Insecta; order Diptera; family Anthomyiidae; genus Leucophora; species Leucophora obtusa. The sequence goes on from OX465297.1 coordinate 117,537,806, forward strand.
TTTTGTTCGAAAAAAAAAAAAAAAAAATATTTCATTTGAAATATTTCTATCCATTGTGTGTGAAATTTTATTAATTTTAAAATTTGTTGCAATTAAATTTGTGAAAGCTAAGGACTTAATTGGAAATTTATTTTGGTAAGAAATGTTATTTTTAATTACGCTGTGGGATTTCTGATTAAAACGTGGTTCGTTTATAGGAGGTTGTGAGCGGAAACCAGAAATGAGTAACGTATTTTTTGTTGGTGTGTGTAATCGGCGGTATTCTTCTCTGAGAACAAGATATAAATCTCGAAAGGGGTCCAGATTGGCAAACGCACGAGTATGGAATCGAAATAAATTAAACTACCTTTCAAAATTTCAAAATTTTTCTCATATGAATTGGTTTGCCGTAACGCTGAATAACTGAATATTAGAGATCTAAATTACAATATGACAATATCTTTATCAGAACTCTACTCACATATTTAACCTTATTTGATTATTTTGTGCATCAACATACTTTGTGTGACGTGATTTTCAAAATTTTGAGTAACTTCTTAAACAACCCTTATATTCGGAATATTATTAGGGTGAACAATTCTATAACATCTAGCTTAACTCTCTTCTAAATTCCATTCACAATATTCATATTATCAAAATTTTGACTCATTATGATTTAATTGTTTATCCAATTTTAAATTTTGTTACTTTTATTAATATTCCTTTCGTTATTACTAGCAATTTTGTTCGTTAAAATTATTAAATTTAAATAATATTATTTCTAAAACAATGGATACCCTAATTATTTACACAAATACTCATTACATTTTCTTACTCTCTCAATCCTACAATACCACTCAAACTCTATCACACTCTAGTAAAACTAAACACTTAATACAATTTGTACACAGCAAACAGACTGAATTTTAATCACCTACATTTATAAATAAAAATAATAACTTAACCAGGCAACTCTCCAGTCAACTGGCGCCCGTCGACATGAGTGGATATGCAAGTAAGTTTATGATTTTTATATACAAATTATTTTAAATACACAAAACCTCTCTTAAACCAAGTTGGGATAATGAGATAAAAAAAAAAACTAATTTTTAAATTATCCATCAGTTACATTTAGAAAATAGGGTTACCATACAATTTTTATTTAACCTGTGAAAGGTATTTAATAATTTTTTTATATAATTCTAATTTAAATTGGATATTTTTTTTTTGAATAATTTTAATTATACATAATTTGTTTAGAAATTAATTTGTCATAAAATTTTTTTTTGTTATTAATAAATTTTTTATTTTTTTTTTTGAAAGATGAATCTCTTTACATTTGGGCCGACTAAAATCTACCCTATAGTCGGCATGGTAGGGCGGGTAAAGACAGGTATAGCGACAACACCTTATGCTATCCTCTCCATCATCAACATCTCTTCTCTGCCCGTTTTCACGATTTTTTTATTACGTCTTTGTATTGTTTTGCTACCTGATTAATATTTTTGTAAACGTTCCTTAATCTACCTCCAAAGGGGCAAGAACACACCCCAGCCCTGAGCACGGCCGGCTCTATAGGTAGCCCTGCCCTGGAAGAGGTAGACCAAGGATGGCAAGGTTCGTTACAGTACTCACTAACTTTAAACTATTTATAAAGTTTGGAGTGAGGAAGTCACCATTTAATTGTTAATTATTTAATTTTCAGGCATGAAATGATTTATTAAAGCCATCCCATCCCTAGAATGTGTGGCTTCCAACAACTTGCATTCATCAAACTGAAAAAAACTACAACAATTGCGTAGCCAATGACCATTTTCGAAAAAATTTCCAAAAAAATATAAAAATAAAATTAAAAAGAAAAACAAAATAATAGTGATGTACAGACTGTCAAAACATTATTCGAAATTCGATTACTTTTGTATGCTTTGAATAATATGTTATAAAAAATTACTTTTTTACACACCTTTCCATTGATTTGCTTTGTAAATAAAAAAAAATATTTTTAATGGCTTTTAAATTTATCTTAGCACATCATTAGTTCTCTAATTTAAGAAAATACATTTTCACTACCGATTACCGAGTTAATCGTTTACTAAATTTGTACATCACTTACGACTTATTTGGGAGAAGAGAGAAAATAAACAATAGTGTTGCCAGTATCAAATCGAAAAATTAATTTATAGTTAAAATACGATTATGAATCAAGATTTCTAGTAACTCTTTATTAAGCGAAATATGTACTTTAACTATAGCAAGCTTCAAATACCAAATAAATTTTATTTATGAATTAGCAATAGGGTTTGGGATTTCCCGGACTTTTTTATTTCCCGGGAAACGGGAATAAAAAAATTTGATTCCCGGGAATTCCCGGGAAATATTTTTGAACAAAATTGTTAATCAAAACCACCTATATAAATAATTTTTGTTAAAAAAACACTGTTTCAATACAAATTCAGTCTGTGTAGTGAGAATTCAAAGTAAAACGAGTAAAAAGGTTAAAGTCGGGCATGCCGACTATACAATACCCTACACCAGTCTGGTTAAAAGCCAACTAATGTTTGGATCCGAAATTCGAATGGGTTAAAATGAGGCTTGTGTCAAAATTTTCTACAAATTTCTAAATTTCATTAAAATATCTTAATATTTGCGACCTGCAGTTTGTAACCAAGCCAATTTTGGGGGGGGGGGGGGGGCCCTTATATGGGCACTAGTTCTAAACATAGACCGATGTTAACCAAAAGCAATAGGCTTCGTCCTTGGGCCAACATAGGTCTATGTACCAAATTTCATCAAAATATCTTAATATTTGCGACCTGCAGCGTATAAACAGTATAATTTTGGTAGGACCCTTATATGGGCACTAGGTCTAAACATGGACCGATGTTCACCAAAATCAATAGGCTGCGTTATTGGGCCAACATAGGTCTGTGTACCAAATTTCATCAAAATATCTTAATATTTGCGACCTGCAGCGTATAAACAGTATAATTTTGGTAGGACCCTTATATGGGCACTAGGTCTAAACATGGACCGATGTTCACCAAAATCAATAGGCTGCGTTACTGGGCTAACATAGGTCTGTGTACCAAATTTCGTCAAAATATCTTAATATTTACCACCTGCAGCGTTTAAACAATATAATTTTGGTAGGACCCTTATATGGGCACTAGGTCTAAACATGGACCGATGTTCACCAAAATCAAATTTGTTCGTCCTTGGGCCAACATAGGTCTGCGTACCAAATTTCATCAAAATATCTTAATATTTGCGACCTGTAGAGTGCGCACAATATTGCATGGACAGACAGACAGACAGACAGACGGACGGACGGATGGACAGACGGACATCGGTAAATCGAAATAAAAAAAAATTCTGAGCCGATCGGTATACTATAAGGTGGGTCTACGACCAATATTTTTTGGTGTTACAAACATCAGCACAAACTTATAATACCCTGACCACATAGTGGTGTAGGGTATAAATATCAGAATGTCGAACATTTGATTTCACATAAATTACTCTAAGCACTGACAAATGAATTGCATGATTCCAGCAGAAAGCAACCACTACTGGACTGTTGGAAACAAACCGTTTCATCACATTTGGCCCATTAGATATAGTGGCCACAATGTTATTTTCCAAATACAAATAAAATTCTTCTAGTCTTATTTCTAAAATTCTTCTTATTTCATCAGCATTACAGCTTCCTGATATATAAACCAACCCCAGGTTATAAAATGAACTATTTCCGTTTATACATATGTTCAAATATCTCTTTTGTGATATTCTTGTCCATTCATCTAAGATTATGGTAAATCTCCTATTGTTATAAATATTGCTCAATATTTCTTTTATCATGATATTTTTTACATGATGGTAGTAATTTAATATAATGTTCTTTACATCGGTTTCATTTTTTGGCAATGCCAGGTTTTTATTTTAAAAACTTTCTCGAATAAACGAAGATCTAGTTATGGTGCGGATTGACACTCGGTCAACTGGGGCTAATTTAGATACCATTTCAGGAAATGTTTGCCCTACCATAAAACGTTCAATGCCTATTCAGCTTACACTTTTTTCTTCGGGTACTTTGCTAATTTTGGCTGTAACGTTATTTTTGTTGTTGTTTTCTTCAAGGGAAGTTGCATGACCATCAATTGTTTTTTTTTTTTTTTTTTGGATCAAAATTTAAGTGTCGGATAACCAAGTTTAAATACCTCCGTTAACCATTAGCCTTTTAGGGCAAATATTGCACTGCACTGCCTTTTTTGTGAAGTATTTCCATACTCCTGACATTTTATTCTTTAATATAAAAGAACATATTAGTTTGAAAGCAGGTGTATTAAAATAAAGTAAACTTACTCACATTTATTAATGAAAACGTTACTTATAAAATTATTGGCCCTTAATATAAAGGAGTATTTTAAATTTAAAGTCGACTTTATTTTTAATCATACGGTTTCGTTCATTTTATGTATGAAAACCTTACAAAAATATTTATATTTTCAAACATTCTGAGTGGTTGAAAATAAATTAACCAATCAGAATGCTCCAAAAATAAACCAAGTTAGGGTATACTGCCACCCAATATTTTAACTAAAGTCGACTTTAACTAAAATATACATTTGGAGAATTTAGATAGTAAGGGCGATTATTTGTAAGAAACAAAACTTTTTTTTCATATTTCTTTTAAACATTTTACCAAGTTTTTAGGTTTTACTACTTAAATTTTGAATAAGTTATCCGAAAAATCTTTTTTAGTTGAAATGCTCCTAATTACTTATATATATATTTGTTCCTTTTACTCCTGCAAGGAGCATAGGGCCGCAAAAATGCTCCTAATTACTTGGGAAATATTTTTTTATGGTGTCAAATAAATCGATTCCCTTTTAAAAGATTTTAACAATGACATTTTTGTTTTGGTATTTAAAATGTTTTTTATGACTAATATTAAAAAATCCTATTCCAAACAAAAACAATTTAAAAAATTTAATAGTTTTAAAATTTCCCGTTTTCCCGGGAAAAATATAGTATTTTCCCGGGAATTCCCGACAAACTTTTCCCAGGATGATTTTTTAGTTTATTAATTATTTAGCAAAATGTTTTGCTGATTTTAGCAGGTTAAGTTGCTATTTTCTATTAACTAAAATTTAACTAAAATATAACTAAATTCTGTATGTGTAGAGTTACACATCCTTCCTGTGTAAGAATCGTCTACGCTCGAGATCATGATTCTTATTATGTTGCATAGTGTAATATAAAATTAATTTTTAAATTAAAAAAAAAAAACACTTAAAGAAATTTTTTATTTCAAACAGATGAAAGATGATTCATTTAAATTAACGCACATAAATAAAAAGATCTATAGAGCTTTATATTTTTCTTTTTTTTCTTTTGGCGACCGCAATATAAAGTCATATTTTATTAACCCATTAATATCTATGTAATTATATGCAATTCGAAAAAATGCAGGCATTGTAAGTAATTTGCCAACACAGACGTGGCAACGACGTTGCTGAGATTTAAAAAAAGCACTGATTGTAAACATATTCTTTCAGAATATATTGGATTTTCTCATTGGTGAAACCACAAATATAATTTTGTCGGGCGGTGTAATATAATAAAATTGTTTGATGTTTGTAGCAGTCCAAAATATCAGTCGTAGACCCGCTTTTAGGATACTGACTGACTTAGATCCACTTTCGCACTCTACAGTGCGCAAATGCCAAAAAAATTTAATTAAATTTGGTAAACTGACTCACATTCGCCAAAGGGCGAACCCTATTTCATATTTCATAGTCTCCCTATTTTTAAGCTAAATTTAGTTGAATGTAAATAGCAGTCTGTTTTGTTAAAATCAGCAGAAATATTTCGTAAAAAAACTGCTGTTTTTTTTTTAATCGAAAAGAAACTTAAAAAATTTTTAATTTTTTGGTGATTTTTTTAGGCAACTATTTATTTAGCAAAATTCGTTGCTGATTTCAGCAGGTTAATTTGCTATTTTCCATTAACAAAAATTTAACTCAAATATAACTTAAATTCTGTATATTTAACAGTTTTATGTTTGCTGTTTCAATATTACTAATATATAGCAAAAATAATCAGCTAATTTTAGCAGTTTTTTCTGCAGCATCATTATTAACTAATTTTTAGTAACTTTTTTTTGCTATTTTTACAGATTTATTTCTATGAGTGTTGTAACCGAGTTTTGCCCAGACTGTTGTAGGGTGTCATATTGAAGGTGTTTACCGATTTTTTTTTCTTTTTTGAAATTTATTAAGCAATTATTCATCTTTTATATGACAAGTATGGGACTTCTAAACAACATTGAGGGTTAGTTAACGTAGTTGTGCGAGTAATAAGTAGGTATAAATCATATAATATTTAAACGCAACGCTTTAATACCAGCTGTTGTTGATGATATTTATAGCATTGATTTTGGCCTAGGATAAAAATGGCAAATTAAGTATGGGTGGGCCGATTTGTAAGGACAAAACTTTGTTGCTATTGTGCCATCGATTTTTCGATAGCTTTTGGCATGAGGAAATAAAGTTCCACTACGTCATATCAAAATACGACTTTTGCAAACGTTGGTAAAGCATGTTCTGCCAGTAATTTATTATTAATTCTACGGTTACCCATTAATTTGCCAATTTCCAACTGGGTACATTTCTTTTAATGTAAAAATAAAAAAGAACAAACAAAGAAACACATTCTATTCCCTTTTACTATCTTTGAATTTTCTAATAGATTCCTCTGAAATGAAAATGGCTATGAAAATCAAGTAAGCGTAATATTAAATCAAAATATGTATTTGAATTTGATCGATTTAGTATAGCAGTCATTTTAACTACACGAAAGAATTTTAAAATAAACAAACAAATCATTCTTATTTTGACACTGACCATGAACATAATTGCAAAAGAAATTGTAACAAGAAAATAAATTTTGTAGTAAAATAAACCTTGGAATGATATTGATCAATATATCCAGGTGTTTTTATAAAGCAATTAACGAAGAATCAATTAGGCTCACATACTTTCTACTCAAATTGTTATAAAATAATTTTTTTTAATGAAATTTTTAATTTAGTGATAAAAATAAGCTACTAAAAACTAAAATTTCAAATAAAGATATAGTTGAGCTTTTTATTACAATAATTTTGTCGTGGCATTTAAATATTTATTTTTTCCGTTTTTTTTTATGACATTACAAAATTTTAAATTCCTCACTTGTACTTACTTTGCCATTTCACAATGAACCAGCACATTCATATCATATTTATTATATTTTACTCGTACTACAATACATGCATTACAATTGTGAAAAAATGTACTATTTTTTTGGACTTTTCTATCCTAAAGATTACATTGAACTACATGAGTTTTTTTCAAATATCACCTTTATGCAATATTGAGGGAATAAAATGCAATATTCTTTTCATGGAGATTATCGACAAACTAAAACTGTTCAACCATCAATATATAGATACGCCAATACCTAGCTAAACGGCCCAAACAAAAAGCTTTTCGCTAAAATTTAGTCATAGAAAATATCAATAAGTTAAGGAATATTTGTTGTAAAATGATGCCAATATTATCATATTATATTCCTACTTATTATATTATGATCACTATAGTGTTCTCCCAGCATTTGGTTGAAGCTGGATTAAAAAGATTTGCACATTTCGTTTTATTCAAAATAGTACTTATATTTATTCAAGGAATATGATACATATTTAAATAAATTCGTCACCAATTTAATTTTAGTTATCACTTACGTATAAATAACGAAGAAAAAGACTAAAGTCGGGCATGCCGACTATATAATACCCTACACCAGTCTGACTTAAAGTCAACTAATGTTTGGATCCGAAATTTGAATGGGTTAAAACGGACTTGTGTCAAAATTTTCTATAAAATCATAAAAGAAGAGAAAATCTAAAATATAGCCCATATGGGCGATAGGTCCAAATATGGACCGATCCTATCTAGAATCAATAGGATTTTTCCTTGGGATCATGTAAGTCAGCGAACCAAATTTCATTGAAATATCTTCGTATTTGCGACCTGCAGTGTGTAAAAAAGACAATTTTGGGGGGTACCCTTATATGAGCACTAGGTCTAAACATGAACCGATTTTAACCAAAATAAGCTTCGTCCTTGGGCCAACATATGTCTGTGTATCAAATTTCATGGAAATGTCTTCGTATTTGTGACCTGCAGCGTGTAAAAAACACAATTTTGGGGTGTACCCCTATATGGACCGATTTCAGCCAAAATCAATAGGCTCCGTTCTTGGGCCGACATAGGTCTGTATACCAAATTTCATTGAAATATCTTCGTATTTGCGACCTGCAGCGTGTAAAAAAGACAATTTTGGTTGGTACCCTTATATGCACACAAAAAAATAATTCAGGGAATATTGCCTTGGTTGGCATAGGTACCCTATTTTAGTATGCTATTAATAAAAATAGTTTTATTACCTATGCCCAAGGGTTATTAATTTACCTATTCTCATTGTAAATTCAACTAATGAAGATAGGCAACCCTTCGAAAATTTCGAAATGTCATAATTTAAAATAATTTGTTTACCATTTATTTTTTTTAAATTCAATATTAGCAAACTTATTTTTTATAAATTAATTTTTTAAAGAAAAATTATGCATTTTCACTGAATATAGGTACATATTGGAAAAACTAACAAAAACGAATTGCTAATTGTTATACAAATTATTTGTGTTTACATTGTTGCTGTTTGTTATTTTTCAGATGGTCTTATAGAAAGATGGGATTGTGTTCTAAATTTAAAGCAAGAAGGACTTAAATTCTTGCTCATCTTTATCTGGAAAAATCACGTGACGAGGTTTTCTTTCTTAGGGATTTCTATTGGAAAGTAAACCTCTGAATCTTTTGTGTTTTTTTCTTTCCATTAGATATTAAGAAATTTTTCGAAACGAGGTATTTTTTCCATAGATTCTAAGATTTTTTTTCTTGTACAAAAGCCGTTATATTTTGAGGATATGTTTTATTATGTTGTTCGTACGTATGATATGTTGTTCGTACGGACAAACCTCAGAATATAAGGGTTTTCCCGAAAGCAAGGTTTCCTCGTCCTCCTAGGACGTTTGCAGAATTTGAAGGTTTTTCAAAAGGATCAATTCTTCAGGATTTGATGGTTTTATAAAGAAAAATTCTTACCCCTCAATCCATAAATGATTTGTAAAGTTATAGCAGGTTTACAAAACGTCATTTTAATACAAAATTTGTTCAATAAACCTCCTATAATTATACCCTACACCACTATGTGGTCAGGGTATTATAAGTTTGTGCTGATGTTTGTAACACCAAAAAATATTGGTCGTAGACCCACCTTATAGTATACCGATCGGTTCAGAATTTTTTTTTATTTCGATTTAACGATGTCCGTCTGTCCGTCCGTCCGTCCGTCTGTCTGTCTGTCCATGCAATCTTGTACGCACTCTACAGGTCGCACCTATTAAGATATTTCGATGAAATTTGGTACATAGACCTATGTTGGCCCAAGGACGAACAAGTTTGATTTTTTTGAACATCGGTCCATGTTTAGACCTAGTGCCCATATAAGGGTCCTACCAAAATTATATTGTTTATACGCTGCAGGTCGTAAATATTAATATATTTTGATGAAATTTGGTACACAGACCTATATTGGCCCAATAACGCAGCCTATTGATTTTGGTGAACATCGGTCCATGTTTAGACCTAGTGCCCATATAAGGGTCCTACCAAAATTATACTGTTTATACGCTGCAGGTCGTAAATATTAAGATATTTTGATAAAATTTGGTATACAGACCTACATTGGCCCAGTAACGCAGCCTATTGATTTTGGTGAACATCGGTCCATGTTTAGACCTAGTGCCCATATAAGGGTCCTACTAAAATTATATGGTTTATACGCTGCAGGTCGCAAATATTAAGATATTTTGATAAAATTTGGTACACAGACCTACGTTGGCCCAAGGACAAAGCCTATTGATTTTGGTGAACATCGGTCCATGTTTAGACCTAGTGCCCATATAAGGGTCCTACCAAAATTATATTGTTTATACGCTGCAGGTCGCAAATATTAAGATATTTTGATGAAATTTGGTACACCGACTTATGGCAGCCGAAGGACGAAGCCTATTGATTTTGGTGAACATCGGTCTATGTTTAGACGTAGTGCCCATATAAGGGTCCCCCCAAAATTATATTGTTTATACGATGCACGTCGTAAATATTAAGATATTTTGACGAAATTTGGTACACAGACCTATTTTGGCCCACGGACGAAGCCTATTGATTTTGATGAACATCGGTCCATGTTTAGACCTAGTGCCCATATAAGGGTCCTACCAAAATTATACTGTTTATACGCTGCAGGTCGCAAATATTAAGATATTTTGATGAAATTTGGTACACAGACCTATATTGGCCCAATAACGCAGCCTATTGATTTTGGTGACATTAGTTGGCTTTTACCCAGACTGGTGTAGGGTATTCTATAGTCGGCATGCCCGACTTTAACCTTTTTACTCGTTTTACAAAGCGTTTATGAACTTAGTATTTAAAAGATTTTTTGTGGAAAAATTCCTCAGAATCTACGAGATTTACTGTAGAAACAGTTCTGAGAGTTTCAGGGTGTTTTTATAAACATATTCATAATCCGAGGGGGTTTCTATGAAAAAATTTCATAAGAATCGGAGGGGTTTTCTATAGAAAGCAATCGAAATCCAAAAGGTTTTTTGTAGGAAAATGATCTTGGAATCGGAGGATTCTCAAAATATGAGAGGTTTTCTGTGGAAAATATTTCTCAGAATCTGAAGGGATTTCTGTAGCAATAAGTCTATAGGATCTGAGAAAGAATCCTTAGTTGTTTTTATGGAAAAACATCTTTCAGAATCTGAAGTTTTTTTTCTATAATCAATTCTTTACCCTACCGAAAAGTCCTAAGATTCCAGGGGTTTTCCATCGGGGATTTTTGTATAGAAAAAAATCCTTAGAATGGGAGGGGTTTGTGTTGAAAAACGTCAACATAATACCCAAATATTATTACATTCCTTTAAATCTGAATGTTTTTCTACGGAAAAACGTACGTGCGGCAAAATCGATAAAAGACTTTTAGATTTGAGGACTTCTCCAAGAAATTATAAAAACTCCAAGAAATTATAAAAATATTCTAAAAACTTTTTCTTCTAGAACAAAATAACTATAAGGAATTTTTATCATTAAAATTTATAGAAAACCGCCAGTGTAATGTATAGTGTACGACTAATATCTGTAATTGGTATTTTTATTAGACAATTTGTGAAATTTACTTGTATTTTTATATTTTTTTAATAAATAATACTTATTTAATAAAATAAAAAAATGTATTATTAAGAGGCTTTTTGCAATAAAAATTACCTAACATCAAAGTAATATTAACAAATGTTTGCCTATCTTAAAATAGGTAAAGCGGCAATTCTTCATAGTTAATTTAACAAAAATTATAGGTGATTTTTCGAACATAAAAGTCAGATAGAAATTACCTATTTTTTATGGTAATATTGCCGTAAAGCATAGTAAACTCTATGTTACCTTTGAAAATAGGTGATAACACCCTATAGTTTTAGGCAATATTACCTATAGTTTTTTTTGTGTGTGGGTACTTGGTCTAAACATGGACCGATTTCGTTCTTGGGCCGACGTAAGTCGGTGTACCAAATTTCATCAAAATATCTTAATATTTGCGACCTGTAGAGTGTTCACAAGAATGCATGGACAGACAGACACACAGCCAGACACACAGACAGACAGACGGACAGACGACATCTGAGCCGATCGGTATACTATAAGGTGGGTCTAGGACCAATATTTTTTGGTGTTACAAACATCAGCACAAACTTATAATACCCTCTCCACGTAGTGGTGTAGGGTATAAAAATAATTATGGAAATATGTGATATCAACACGTAGACAAATATTATAACATAACATAATATATTTCTAGTGATCACAATATTTTTCTTTTGATAATAATATATTCCCAGTGTTTATATTATGGTCACGTATAAGATTTTGTTATCGTTTAGGATCATATTATAGTCATTAGGAGTATAATATAATATCACACAAATTTTACATCCACAGTTTTTAGTTTTAAATTAAGCCATCAACAAACAATATTTATCTTATTAGAAAACTGAATTATGAAAAATTTTGAAACGAGTATATTATCAGACCCCTTTAAAATTCAAAATTTACATAAATCAATTCTCAACATTTGAATTTTTTTTACTTCAACTTATAAATTCATTTAAATTGTCAATTTTTTGTGTTTTATTACCAGGGCAAGTTTAAAATGGCAACGCAGCTAAGTCAAATTGTTTACCTGCCTTAATGTGCAGACTAAAAACAAGCAAAACAAATGAAGCTTTGTGCTTTGCACCAGATCTTGCTATTTTTTTATGGCTAAAAAACGACTAAGTAGGATATTTTAGTCACATAAAAAGTTAACAACACATTTATTGTATGTGTGTTCTTTTTGCCCAGAATTGAAAAACAAAGCAAAACACAAGAGGCAGCTAACGGTGATATTTTTTATGAAAATAGTGTAAAACTGCCAAAAATAAAAGGCAGTTATCTTAAATGCGCCGCTACAAAAAGTGCACTTAAAGAAGACAATTGCGTACATAATTTTGTAAAATAGAAACGAAACCAAAATTTTGTGCAGTTATAGCAAATGTACACTTAGGAAAAAGGCAGTTAAATCAAAACTACTGCATTAGTATAATTAAAAAAAAATCTGGAATTTTATTAAATATTAAAAAAAATATCGTTTTTTTGTTAATTTTGTCCAAAAATTATTTTACCGAATTTTAGCACTTTTTTAATGAAAAGTCTAAAAAATAGACAATATGGCTTTTTCTGGCAAGGATTTGTAAAAATGGCATTTTTACAAAATAAGTGAAAAAATGGCAAAAATGGCATTTAATGGCAAATGCCAAAAAAAACTTGCCCTGTTTATTACTTATGAACTATAAAACCTACACTCAAAATAACAAGTCTTATGGATGAACAGAAAAATTTGTTACTTTAACAAAATTTATTCCGGTTTTTTGGCTTAAAATAAAATTTGTTGATTTTAACACATTTTTTGTTAAATTTAACAAATCCAAATTTAAGTAAAACATTAGCAGAATATACTGCTATTCGCATTCAACTAAATTTAGCTTAAAAATAGCTAAATATTTGTAGATATATTAGTTTATTTTTGCTATTTTTAGTTTACTAATATTTATGAAAATTTTCTGCAGATTTTACAGTATAATTTGTTATTTTCAATTAAAGTTAACTTAAATATAACTAAAATTCTGTGGATTTAACAGTTTTAATTTTGCTATTTTATTTTTCTAGTATTTAGCAAATAAATCTGCTAATTCCAGCAGTTTTTTCTGCAGCATCCTTTTTAACAAATTTTTAGTAATTTTTTCTGCTATTTTTACAGATTCCAAAAAAATTTTTTTTTTTTTGCCGAACGTAGGGTTCGCCTTTTTCAATTTTTCGTTATAGCTTCGGCATTTAAAGGCGAATTTTAATGTGTGATATATCGATTTTTTTTTTGCCACGAGGAAACCAGTGTTTTGCTGTAAAGGAAAAATTCAAATAAAAAAAATTTAAAAAGACGACCCCTAAGTTCGGCAGCCAAAAAAAAAAAAATTCTGCTGGGTTTATCGAAAAACTTCCTTAGCAAAAGTTTAATGATTTTTGCGAGCTTTAATTTTCTGACATTAGGGTTGTACATTGTACCAACTGAGATTTGGTGGGTAAATACTATAACGGGATAGTTGAGGTCAATGGTTCTGAGAAAATCATTGAAGTATCATACTTTAAGATCCGACTGATAATGCCAAAGATATAACGACAACCCCTACGTTCAGCAAAAAATTTTTTTAAAAACCTTGCTAAAATAATTTAGATTGGTCGGTGTACGTCGAAATTTTTTTTTTTTTTTGAGGTACGGTCTAGTGTAAAAGAGTTGTGAAAGAGTTCGCATATTTCTTATCAAGTTTACATTAGTAGAAGCTGATATATCTATATATCTATATAGACTATCCAGTGTTAGAGAAGAGTGAACAGCGTATAGTTGATATAACTTTATAAAACAGCGAATATTCTCTCTGTTTACCCACGCTGAGCCCGGTGTGAGATACACGGATAATCGAGGTTCAACTGTAATTATAACGTAACTTTTTTATCGGGTAGTATTTGAAATGTGTACACACAGGAAAAAAATTGCTAACCGAATTGCTAAGCCTATGTTGGTTGCTACAGCCAATAAATTCGGTTGGTGAAACCATATTGGAATGTGATTCCTAAATATTTTGGGTAGTGCAACTAAAATTCAGTTGTATAAACCGAATTTTGTTGTGATAACCAATATTCAGTTGTATCAACCAATTTTAGTAGATGTAACCGAATTTCAGTTGGAAATGGCATATTTTTTCTCTGTGTGTATCAATAAAAGTCGCTACATTTTTATTTGAATAGAAAATTTTTCGTTCAGATTTTCTATGTCGATTTTTTTTTGTCGAAGACTGTTTATTGTTGATTTGTTTTTTTTTTTTTTGTTTTGCTGATATTTTTATTTTAAATTTGATGACGTGTTGGTTGCGGTTGGTTGATGTTTTTCACTCAAGTGCGTTTTTTTCTATACTTTTTTTTGTTATTATTCCGAATTTTTATTTTTTATATTTTTATATATAGAAACAAGTTAACAAGTAATATTGAACAAAAGTCAATTACACAGAGAGAATTTTCTTGAACGAGCTTTAAATTGTTCATCAAAATAATGAAGGTTTCTTCACAAAATGAATGAAATGTTTCTTAAGTTTTATAAAAAAAAAGATTCGTAATTTTAGCGAAACTGTTTTTAATCAAATAATAATAAATAAATAATATGAAATCTTTTATAAAACTAATTTATTTTAATGTATCAGTTCCAGTTCATAATAATTCTCGCAGTGTATAGATTAGTCTACATTATGCAGCATTACATATTTATATTAGAATGTGTTGCACAGTGGGGTATTTTGAATATATAAGTACTGTTTTCAGTAGCTTGTCGAATTTTAATGAAAAAGGAAAGTTGCAGTTGAATAATTAACTACAATTCGTAAAAAATACCTGAAAAATCAATGAATTTAACAGAAAGTTTTACTGTTTTCCACTTTTTAATTTTTTGGATTTTACTAACAAATTAATAAAACAACAGTTGAATTTGTAATAACAACATAACCAACTTCCTCTCTAATATTTATTTACCGACTTCATTTTAAAGGGTGTTTCTGATAAATACTAAATAGTGTCAACTTAAAAATTTTGGATATACCAGTGGTAAACAGCATACGATTCGTCCGAATCAACTGAAACGTGCCATCACGAGAAAATTTTTTCTTGATTACACTGTACAACACATTTTTTGGGGGTGAATAATTCCTATTCCGGATGATTGTATTAGATTAGTATAGTAACACCCATAAAGGGTTTGGTCCTGTGTAGGTACAGCAATATTTTATGGCCGTTTTAAGTTTTAATTTTTTCGCCAACATTGTATGGAATAAAGCTCAAAAGGTAGTGTAAAAATTGTTGAGATCTAAATTCTGAGTTCGGATGTCCCCAACAGAATTTTAAGAGTCATTTTTTCGTAGAATATTTTAACCCCATATCTGCTAATTTGATTTTAGTCCTTTTTTTAACAAATACCAAAAAAGTTCCCTAAAACGTGCGGTTAAACTTTTCTGCAACAAATTTTACTAGAAGGTGTTGAAGACAACAACGTCATCCGGTAATGTTAAATCACTGAATGTTCAGTTAGCTACTAACTGGGACTTTAACTGACACATTTGTTGTTGATTCTCATATAAAATTTTAATTTAACTGTTGGCTAAATTTTAACTGGACATTCAGTAATCGGGCCTAAAAATTTATTTTATTCATCACTACCATAAACAATATCCAACTGGGATCTATCGTCTTCTTTATTATATTTTTCCCTTATTTTGATAATGAAGAAGACGAAGGACTATTACTATCATCATCCCAGTTGGATGATGATAGTGATGACTAACATAAATTAATAATTAAATCGTTCTTGAAAACAATCGTAGTTTATTTTAAAAATTATATAAAACTAAGTCAGTAAATTAAAAACATTAAAAAGCAGACCATTATCGTAGAAATTCCTTAATTTCAGCTTCCGCCAATTTAAAAAAGAAAATAAAAATTACCAGAAAAAATGCGAGATAAGGTGTTAAAATATTACATACAAAAATCCATTAAAATATTACATTAGATACACTGATCGAAAAAATTCTGTAAAAAATTTAGTTAAAACTACTAAAAATTCGTTACAAATGATGTTTCAGAAAAAACTGCTAAAATTAGCAGATTATTTTTGCTATATTTTAATAAAATAGGCACAGCAAAAATAAAACTGCTAAATATAAAAAATTTTTTATTATAATTAAGTTAAATTTTTGTTAATAGAAAATAACAACTTAACCTGCTAAAATCAGCAAAAAAAATGTTGCTAAGTAATTAGTAGCCCTTTTTCCTGCTGATTTTAACAGGATAGATTTGCATTCAACTAAATATTGCTTATAAATAACAAAAATTTTGTAGGTATAACAGTTTGTTTTTGCTATTTTTAGTCTGCTAATATTTAGCAAAATTTTCTGCAGATTTTGCGGTATATTTTGTCATTTTCAATTAACTAAAAACTAACTTAAATATAACAAAAATTCTGTAAATTTAACAGTTTTATTTTTGCTGTTCTTATATTACTAGTATTTAGCAAAAAATCTGCTAATTTCAGCAGTTTTTTTCTGCAACATCATTTTTAACTAATTTTTAGTTGGTTTTTCTGCTATTTTTATAGATTTATTTCTATGAGTTAATGGTTAATGCACGTAATAAATTAAAATTAACCTTTTTAGTGATTTAACATGACCGGATGACGTTTTCGTTCTCGACAATTCCTAGTACAATTTGCTGCAGAACATATTCCCAGAACATTTTAATCCATTAAACGCAAGTTTTAAGATACTTTTTTGGAATTTATTGAAAAATTACCCATGAAAATAGCGGATATAGGATTAAAAAGTTCCCATATATTTAGTTAGAATATATATATATAAAATTCTGTTGGGGACATTCGTACACAGAATTTTGTTCAAAAGAATTATTAATTATTCTTTAAACTACTTTTTGAGTCTTATTCAATACAGTGTTGTCGAAAAAAATGAAAACTTTAACCGGCCATAAAATTTGACTGTACCCACACAGGACCAAACGCTTTGGGGGTTTTACTATACAAACCTATTACAATCATTCGGTATAAGAATCACCCACTCACAAGACCTGACCCTCATTTTGTTCAACAGTGTTATCGGCAATTTAAAATGTTGAAAAATTTTTGATTTTAAATACATATATACAGAAATAAACCTGTTCAAATGCGAAAAACCTATTAAGATTTGGTTAAAAATGACTGCAGAAAAAACTGCTTAACATACCAGACTTTTTTTTTTGCTAAATACTAATAAAATGAGAACAGCAAAAATAATACTGCTAAATTTATAGAATTTTAGCTACATTTGCGTTAAAATTTAGTTAATTGAAAATGACAAATCAGTAAAATCTGTTAAAAATTACGCTTAATATTGAGCCTGATTACGAGTGTCGAAATTTTCGACTGACCGACACCACTTCATAGTGCCTCTACAAATGGTAACCCAGCAAAAAATACTGCTTGCTTGGAAGCAAGTTCGTCAGAGAAAGAAAATAGTGTACACTCTAAAAAATGTTTGTAAATTTACTACTATAAAATGGGTAAAATTTTGTTTAATTTTACGAAAATTCGGTAAATATAAACAAAAAATGCGTAAACTTTTTCCATACACAATAATACACACACAAAGTATTTTTAGACATTATGTGTTTATAAATAAACACATTGTGCCTAAAATTACTATTGTTTTGTTAAATAAAATTTTTGCGCACAACGTTGGTAAATATACTATCCTATTATAGTAATAAATACTCTGACATTTCAAATTGGAAAAAATTTAAAAAAATAATTATAAATAATAAAAAGAAAAAGTGAAAACGGATTATTTTTAGTGAATTACAACATTTCCACAAACACATTAGAGTCTGGAAATAGCAACATAAGCATGAACTTTTTTTGGTACTTATTGCTAACGCATGTGGTAGTCTAAACCGCATTTCAAAATTGAAAACGCCGTAAGAGAGACACGGCCTAAGCAGGAAAAACTGGGTGCAATGACTCCTGCTCAACAAAATGCCTTCTTTACAAGGGAGGCAGTCAACCAACAACCGTCAACAATAACGGGAGAAAATGCCGTAAGAGAGATACGGCCTTGGTAAAACAACTGGGTGCAATGACTCCTGCTCAATAAAGTCAGTATTCATTGAGTACTGCCTAACTTGCAAAGAAAGTATTTTGTTAAGCAGGAGTCATTGCACTCAGTTGTTCCTGCGTAGGCTATATCTCTCTTAAGGCGTTTTCTCCCGTTATTGTTGACGGTTACTGCCTCCCTTTCAAAGACGGCATTTTGTTGAGCAGGAGTCATCGCACCCATCCAATAGTTATAACAAAATTTTATATGAATTTTATACAAATGCCTTAAGATCCCAAAACGACCAATTTGGACATAAACGATTATGAGAGAATGACTCGGATATTATTATTAATAAAATACGTACTAAAAATTAATTTGTTATTTTATTTAATAAAAATTTTAGGGTGGTGCTTAAAGTTAGCACAACTGTTGTAAATGTATGCATTATATTGGATTTTCACGCACTTTCTGTGGATTTTTGCGCATTTTTTGTGGATTTTTACTCATTTTATGCGTACATTTACACGTGAAACGTGCTTTTTTACACACAAATTTAGTAAATTAACACACTAATTTAAAAATTTCATTTAATTTTTACGCACTTTCAATGTAAAATTACAAATTATTTGTGCACCAACTTAAACATAATGTGCGTATTTTTTTTCAATTACGCACATAGAGTAAATTTACCCAATTTATAGTAGGAGTTCAGTTTCCTACTATAAGTTGGGTAAATTTCAACAGAATTTAATTAGAGTGTAGCGCTTGCAGTATTGGTGATATAAGGCATGATTTTTGTTCGAGATAGCTCGCGTGAAAGCACTTGTTTCGTTATCCGATATGCGCTCTAAATAATGGCATGAAATCACAGCTTTTAGCTAGTAAATTTGGTTATCATTGTCATTCTTTCGTGCTTTGTTAGAGCGATAAAGTGTAGTAAACAAAACTCTATTGTCTTTTTTTAACACACTACTGCAAGCTATAAATCTTCAGAAGCAGTAGACGAAGCAGAAAAGAAGCACTAATCATTTTTACCGCTTCCGAATTTCTGCTAGGAAGCTTTAGATGGTAAACAAATGATTATTTCCTTAGGCAAGAATGAAATTCGGATAGGGACATGCCTTCAACAGACCATTTTTCAAATAAGTTTTGTGATTTTAGCACATTTAATACCTTTAATGCAAAAATAAATATATTTTAATCGAGTTTGGTATACCTACTGACTCCTAGAACAAACAAAAATCAGTCCACACTCTCAAAACAATTCCGTTGTGACAACCGAATTTTTTCCAACCGAATTGGGTCGGTTGCTACAACCTCGTAATTCGGTTGCCCCAACCGAATTCAGTTGAGGCAACCGAATTGAAATTGAATTCGGTTGCTGCAACTGAATTCGGTTGCTGCAACCAAATTACGAGGTTGCAGCAACCGAATCAATTCGGTTGGCAAAAACTTCCGTTGCCACAACGGAATTGTTCTGAGAGTGCATATTTAGAGATAAGCGCTGTGTTAATAATTCTCTCATAAATTCTTCTGGACTAAAAATTTAGATTTTGCAAACAACTTGTATTTTCAAGCATTACTCAGACTTTTTATACACAAGACCATTTTTTCGAATTTACCCAGAATGCTGTAACGTACACTAATAGAAAGAAGTAGGAAGTGAGATCATAAAAATGTTAACACTAGGGTTTAACGGGATTCCCGGTAATCCCGCCCTTTTTTCAATCCCGCAATCCCGGGAATTTTGTGCGGGATTCCCCGGGATTTTTTTGTTCTTTTACAGAAGTTTTAGCTATTAAATATTGCAATGTTGAAAATTAAATTAATTTAAATTTAAAGCATTGGTTTGAAATTAATTTAAATAAGAAATATTTGATATTAAAAAATGCGATTTTAAATTTAATAAACTGAATTAGTATAAAAGAACATATTATTTAGGCCAAATTGTTTTTGGATATAAGTTAAATTTGGTTAAGTTAAACCAAAAACAAATACTCGAACTTGAGAAGAAATTTTTTTCTTTAAAATGGTGATCTTTGGTCAAATAAAGCAATATATACAACACTTCAAACAACAGGCATTAAAAAGTTAGTAATATTTTCGTATTTCCAATTGAGTATTTTGAGGTTTTTTCACTTCAAATATTTAAAAGATACCAATTAAAGTTAAACATTTAATGAATGTTTTTCGTTCAATTTGAGATCAAATATTATCACATTTTCCTTTAAATTATTTTGAAATTACAAGAGAGATGATACATTTTTCACAAGTAAATTACATACATAGAATAAAAATTTTAAAAATTCGATAAGGCCAGCAGGATAGAATACATATTTTCGGATCCTGTTACAAACCCATCCTCAATATTCTATGCCTTTATGGGTTAATAATTGATGATGAACTATTTATTGAAATGAAACAAATAAGCAAATTGAAACAACTCAATTAGACTAACATCAACAAAATTCTTACAATGTTATTTTTATCCAGCTGCTTGGAATTCAACTCTGATCGACAGCTTATGAAGCACAGATTTATGAACGACAACGAACCGTTAATTTTGAATGCATATTCTAATTATTTTTTAGCCTACAACATAACTCCATGTTGATAGTAACCAATTAGGCATACGTATTAAATTATATTTTTCACTATATCTAGTGTGTTAAGATGAATAAAATATTATTTAATAGTATTCTATATAGTGTCGATTTTTATCAAAATCTTTAAGAGAATTTGGGTAATAATTTGTGTGAAGAATACTCACTTTTAAACTTTTTTATAAAATTATTCTATACGAATACTTCTTAGAATCTGTACAGAAACAAAATCTTTAGAAATTAAAATTTTTGGATTCCATATTTAAGAAATACTTAAGCAAAAAATCTATCTTAGTTCTGACTATAAAACTGATCCGATACAAGCTTGCACCCATTAATAATTCCAATATATCCTGAAAGAAGGGAAGAAATTAAAATACCCATGTCTTTCACTTTTTCTATATCAATTCGTTTAACCGTTTTAACCGCGAATTAATATTTAGTTAATATATTTCATTTTAAAATTAAGACCGCCTTCCAAATAAATATATTACCTAAAGAGCAATTCGCGATTTAAACTATTACACGAAGATTTTATCATGGGAACAACCAAAAGATGAACTTTGTCGGACTATGTTTTAATAGAAATCGAGTTTTTCAAGTACAACATATGTCGGATTTATTTATTTTGTAACGAGCGGGAATTCCCGGGATCCCGGGAAATGCAGAAAAAATTCCCGTTGTCCCGGGAAATGAAAAAGTCCGGGAAAAGAAAAACCCTAGTTAACACACATTTTTATACCCTACACCACTATGTGGTCAGGGTATTATGAGTTTGTGCTGATGTTTGTAACACCAAAAAATATTGGTCCTAGACCCACCTTATAGTATAACGATCGGCTCAGAATTTTTTTATTTCGATTTAACGATGTCCGTCTGTCCGTCCGTCCGTCCGTCCGTTCGTCTGTCTGTCTGTCTGTCTGTCCATGCATTCTTGTGCGCACTCTACAGGTCGCAAATATTAAGATATTTTGATGAAACTTGGTAAACCGAATTTTATCGGCCCAAGGACGACGCCTATTGATTTTGGTTAAAATCGGTCCATGTTTAGACCTAGTGCCCATATAAGGGTCCTACCAAAATTATATTGTTTATACGCTGCAGGTCGCAAATATTAAGATATTTTCATGAAATTTGGTACACCGACCTTTGTCGGCCCAAGGACGAAGCCTATTGATTTTGGTGAACATCGGTCTATGTTTAGACCTAGTGCCCATATAAGGGTCCCCCCAAAATTATATTATTTATACGCTGCAGGTCGCAAATATTAAGATATTTTGATGAAATTTGGTACACTGATTTATATCAGCCCAAGGACGAAGCCTATTGATTTTGGTTAACACTGGTCCATGTTTAGACCTAGTGCCCATATAAGGGTTCCCCCAAAATTGGCTTGGTTACAAACTGCAGATCGCAAATATTATGATATTTTAATGAAATTTGGTGCGCTGACTCACATTATAGAAAATTTTGACACAAGCCCCTTTTAACCCATAGTTTCTTTTGCTGTTTTTACATGTTTATTTCTTTGAGTGTATCCTTTAATATTTTATTTGTTTTTGTTTGAATCTCTCAATATGGCCATATTGTTTGTTAACTTGTGGTATATTGTCATCAAAAAGTCGAATATGTAAATGCATCATTCTTTGTTTTGTTTTGATAAAAAAAAGTAAGAAAAAACGAGTACAAAGGTGAAAGTCGAGCATGCCGACTATACAATACCCTACACCTGTCTGGGTAAAAGCCAAATAATATTTGCATCCGAAATTCGAATGGGTTATAATGGGGCTTGTGTCAAAATTTTCTATAATGTGAGTCAGCGCACCAAATTTCATTAAAATATCTTAATATTTGCGATCTGCAGTTTGTAACCAAGCCAATTTTGGGGGGACCCTTATATGGGCACTAGGTCTAAACATGGACCGATGTTCACCAAAATCAATAGGCGTCGTCCTTGGGCCGACGTAAGTCGGTGTACTAAGTTTCATCAAAATATCTTAATATTTGCGACCTGTAGAGTGCGCACAATAATGCATGGACAGACAGACAGACGGACGGACGGACGGACAGACGGACATCGTTAAATCGAAATAAAAAAAAATTCTGAGCCGATCGGTATACTATAAGGTGGGTCTAGCACCAATATTTTTTGGTGTTACAAACATCAGCACAAACTTATAATACCCTGACCACATATTGGTGTAGGGATAACTATTGTAAAAATGTAATTTCAAATATTGCATCCCAATGTAGAAAATCATTACCAGATATGTGGTTATGTAACTACATACTTGGTAATGGTAACTACTTACTTTTGTTATTACATTTCTTATTACCTTTATATGGCGATGTCGCGAAAAATAATGAGTTGTCGTTACACACCAGCATACGAAAAATCAAAAAATATATCGTTACCTATGTGCTTACCAGTACTGACAAAAATAATGAGTCTAAAAATAGATTTTCAAAAAAATTAATTATATAAAAAAAATATTTTTTATTGTATTTTATTTTTTTAATAAAATTTGCTGGTGCGGGAATCGAACCTGGGTCTACAGATTGCCAGTCAACAGCTCTACCATCTGAGCTATATCGACATGTAATATTTAATAGATAAAAACATAATTGACCTGATGCACACAAGTAAGCTTACTCGCCAACATACAAAAAATCAAAAAATATGTGGTTATATATATCCTTACCAGTGTTTAAAAAATATTGAGTCTAAAAATAGATTTCAAAAAATTTAAAAAAAAATCTATAAAATTATTTTCTATTTGAAATAATGATAAAAATAAGTCATTATCAGTAACTCATTATTATATGTTTTAAAATAATGAAGAAGGTAAGTGGGTGTCATTACTGGTAGTCCAAAAAATAATGATATGGCATTACCGTTTCTACACTGGGATATTTAGGTTCATATTGTAGAACCCAAAGCTTTTTGGAAAAAGAAAGAGCTGTGGAGGCTAGACTTTTTCATTGATATCAACAACAGACAAATTTGTTTGCAATATTTCGTCTTCACTTAATTTTCTTTTTAAGGAACTTTTATTCAGTAAAAACTTTTGTAATTTGGGAAAGATTTCCTTCAGCCTTTTTTATTTACTAAAACCCCGGGAATTTTTTTATATTTGCCCGGGAATTTTTTTATATTTTATGGTAAATATGTATTGAAAACTATACTGATTATTTTACGAAATAAAATCTTTATTAAAAATCTATATTAAAATTTCTAAAAATATTTAACAAAATGTAGATTGCCACCAAAAGTCCATTCGCGTGCCAAAGCTTCGTCAGTATTAATATAGGGCATATATGTATTTACAAATTGAATTGTTTAAATGCCATCTTCGATATATAGTACTTGTATAAGAAACAGGGTAACTTTTTAATATTCATTATTAAAATAGTTCTAGTAAAACAATGCACTTTGTTATTTCCCAAAAAAAAAAATGAAAATATCTGAAAATGTATCATCTATAGCTCTGGATTTGAGAAGGATTTCATGAAAATCTTGTTTTGTGTTAATACATATATCACACTCTGTACACACCGAAAAAACACAATCCGTATTGTTTGTATTCAGTATGTTAGTGTGTATACAACAACACTTAAATTTGCACTTAAAAATTTTTGCAAACAATTTAATTTATTTTAAGTTTTCCTTCTGTACACAAGAACCTACAAACAGAATTACTACAAGTACAATTTTAAAATATTTGTTGATAAATACATTTGGAGTGTATGTACGATTGTTTGCAGATGTCTGAATTTTGTAGATATCTAGAGTACAGGCCTAGGTAAACATACTATCTTTCAGTTTTTTATTATTTTTTTTTTTTGACATACACATTTTGCTAGAAATGTTTCTTTATTTTTACAATTTCGTGTAGATATATAGAGACATTCATAGGTAAATATAAATAAATACACAAAATTTACATATTTACATTGATACAAATACAGATTCCTTAAATACAAGTACCACTTTTATACATAAATAACAAAGTGTTTCTTGCCATTTTTCTGTTTTGTAGATTATACAAAATTTCTAGAAACATACGCACTAAACAAATGAATGCCATAACAGTGAGCGTGGCTTAAAACGGACAGTGTTGTTTTGAGAATATTAACTCTATACTCAACCAAAGAAGTCTGTAATGGCTACTGAAAATGTTTCTGTTATTAGGGGAAGTTTAACTGTTTTGAGCCCAGCGGTATTTTATGTCTGCTGATCTGTAGTACAACAAAATTAGTTGAAAAAATTAGTAGCCGCTACTAAATTTAAGTAAAATTGTTGCAAATTGCAATTCAAAAGCGATTTGCTAAAATTAGTTAAAAAATTTACTAAATATCAATAATTTTAATACAATGAAATTAGTATAAATAACAAGTTGTAAATTGTTGTAAACTGCAATTTAAAATTAATCTGCTGAAATTAGCAAAAAAGTGTACTAAAAAATAAACAAACTGTAAAATCTAAAAAAAATAATAATAAAAAAATTTTTTTTCTTTCCATTGTAAAAAATCTACAATTATTTCATCGTACTTAAAATTTGGAGTCAAATTGCAAACGATTCATATTACCTTTTTATGCATTGGAGATACAATACAATTTTCTGTGTGTTATTTCCAAACTAAGAATATATCAATAGTAACAAATATAAACTAAACAAGAATTGTGAAAAATCAACAAATTCTTGTAAATAAAATTTTTTTACATTAGCATATTTTTCTGCTAAGTTTAGCACTCGGTTTTGAAAAATTATTAAAATGTTTTGCTGAAATCAGCAGCGAAAATTAGTAAAAAAAAATCCGTAATTTGTAATAAGAGAATGCAATGAATACTAAAAAAAATTTGTACTAAAAATCAGTATAAAAATAGTAAAGTGCCATTGGAAACTGTTTACGAATTTATTTTACTAACTTTTTTATCTGAGTGTAAAGAAATAGTTGATTGTATATAGAGTTGAGAGCGTAAAGAATGCAACACTACGCTAAATCATCTAAGTATGCTTCGATGCCTTCTAATGGTTTTTTATTTGCGCTTATCTTTTATTATTATATTCGTTGATGTGTAGGTTCATATTTTAAGTCGTTTGTCTGGCATTTATTTATGTCAATTAGTTTTTACGAACTTTTTTTTGAAGTCATGCTTTATAAACAATTTCTTTCATTACCAGCAAAACTTTGGTAATGGGTGCGATATACTCACGCATTACCTTGTAATGACAACTTGTTACCTTCTGCATTATTTTAAAGCAAAATATAATGACTTACCGATCACTGATTACGTACGCTTATAGTAAAAAGTCTGTTAAAAAATTAGTTTAAACTACTAAAAATTAGTTAGAAATGATGCTGCAGAAAAAACTGTCAAAATTAGCAGATTATTTTTGCTATATATTAGTAATATAGGAACAGCAAAAATAAAACTGTTAAATATACAGAATTTTAGTTATATTTGAGTTAAATTTTTATTAATGGAAAATAGCAAATTAACCTGCTAAAATTAGCAAAAAATTTTGCTAAATAATTTGTTGCCTAAAAAATCACAAAAAAATTTAAAATTTTCTAATTCTTTTTTCTAAATGCAAATAAAAATCGAGCCTTTCGAAAACAACAGTTTACAATTTTTTAGCAAATATTTCTGCTGATTTTAGCAGAATAGACTGCTATTTGCATTCAACTAAATTTAGCTTAAAAATAGCAAACATTTTGTAGATACATCTAATAGTTTATTTTTGCTATTTTTAGTCTACTAATATTTATAAAAATTTTCTGCAGATTTTACAGTACGATTTGTTATTTTCAATTAACTAAAAATTAACTTAAATATAACTAAAATTCTGTAAATTTAACAGTTTTAATTTTACTGTTCTTATTTTACTAGCATTTCCTACACAAAATTATAAATTCTCGTCCTGTTGAATTTGTGGAAGGTATGTAATATTTCGGTTTGAGTGGTCCAGTCATAATTTTCTCATTGCAGACAACTGATGAATGGGATGATGCCCACGAAACAATTGTACTGTTTATTATGAAAATGGTCAACCTTTTTGAACCAACAAATAGAATCTAAAATATCAATATCATTTTTTTTTATTAAAATACGGCATTTCTATGAATACAATTTTACATGAATCCGTACTTTTTAAAAATATTACAGATTCTTCAAGACGTTTTTCGTTTTATCATTATTTGAAGTTTTTAGAGTCTTTACCTTTAAAAAGCGGTTAACCGGATCTTTATACAACAACCGAAACCGAAATCCGTTTTTGAAATATTGAATTTTCGAATAAACCGAAAACCGGTTATTTTGAAAAGCCGGTTTTTTTTAATACTCAAAATCAGATCCGATTTGATTTTTCCTTCAAACTTAAATCAGAGAACTTAAGAAGTGCGCCACTAAAAAGTGTAACACAAATTTTTCTTTATAACTTTTTCGACCTTTAAAACTATTTAATATAATAAGTTGCAACAGAAGTACAGGTGACCAGGCAATATGTTTCCCGAGTGGTCAAAAAGTTCAACAATGACAGAATAATTGAGAGAAAGCCTGGAATGGGTAAATCAAAAGGAACCAGAAACGCAACTAAAGGCAAAATGGTGCAGAAGCTATTGAGGGCGATTCCAAATACTTCTGGCCGCATAGCGGCATGCTACGTGCCATATTCGGAAACTTTTAAGCGAGAGTTAAAGCTAACGTTGGACTTAAAACATCTAAA
Organism: Leucophora obtusa; assembly: GCA_949987735.1. NCBI lineage: Eukaryota > Metazoa > Arthropoda > Insecta > Diptera > Anthomyiidae > Leucophora > Leucophora obtusa. The sequence continues at coordinate 117,565,549 of OX465297.1, forward strand.
GTTAAGAAAGTTCCGGACAGAAATGCTAAGAAGAACGTTGATGCCAAAAAATGAGCAAAACTTGTTTGTGTTATGGTTTTTAGTGGCGCACTCTTTATACCTATAATTTGATATTCTTAAGCCCCGTTCACATTATCACACAAATGCTTATACTTTTCTTCACACAAGTATGACAAAAAGTATGCTGAAATTGTGTGGTTGTCAAAAAAGTATAAAAGAAAATCTTTTCAGTGTTCAGATATCGACACACCCAACAAATAAATTAAAACAGTTATTTTTTCTTCTATTATTACTTTTTTTCACCACTACACCTTTTGCAATTGTAATTCAGAAAATATCAATTGAAATTCAGAATTTCCATTTGAAATTCAGAAAACATCAATTAAAATTCAGAATTTCCATTTGAAATTCAGAAAACATCAATTGAAATTCAGATTTTCCATTTGAAATTCAGAAAATATCAATTGAAATTCAGATTTTCCATTTGAAATTCAGAAAATGTCAATTGCAATTCAGAAGATATCATTTGAAATTCAGAAAATATCATTTGAAATTCAGAAAATATCATTTGAAATTTAGAAAATATCAATTGATATTCAGAAAATATCATTTGAAGTTCAGAAAATATCAATTAAAATTCAGAAAATATCAATTGAAATTCAGAAAATATCAATTGAAATTTAGAAATCGTCATTTGAAATTCAGAAAATATCAATTGAAATTCAAAATTTCGTCATTTGAAATTCAGAAAATATCGATTGAAATTCAGAAATCGTCATTTGAAATTCAGAAAATATCAATTGAAATTCAGAAGTCGTCATTTGAAATTCAGAAAATATCAATTGAAATTCAGAAATCATCATTTGAAATTCAGAAAATGTCAATTGAAGTTCAGAAATCGTCATTTAAAATTCAGAAAATATCAATTGAAATTCAGAAAATATCATTTGAAATTTAGAAAATATAAATTGAAATTCGGAAAATATCATTTGAAATTCAGAAAATATCATTTGAAATTCAGAAAATATCATTTGAAATTCAGAAAATATCAATTGAAACTCAGAAAACATCAATTGAAATTCAGAAAAATGTAAACAGAATTTTTTATAGAATCCGGCCAGGTAGATAATGTTGTACCCTATAAAAAATTTATATATGGATTTCATCAAAATACGTTTGATTAACAAGTGGGCGTAAAATTCATTTTACTTACGCGAGTGAGAATTATTTAAAATTTGTGTGCCTCAATGATTTTAGGTAGACTAATTTCTTTCTTGTTACGAATTATAGCTCCAAAATGTAAGGCTGAAATTTAAAGCCAAATAATAGTCTTTAATATCAGCGTTACGGTTTAATGTCTAATTGAGCCATAATTCGTTACAAGAAAGAAATTAGTCTACATAAAATCATTTAGGCACACAAATTTTAAATATTTTTTACTTGCGTGAGTAAAATGAATTTTACTTATTTTGATAAACCCCATATATAAATTTTTATAGGGGATAACATTATCTACCTGGACGGATTCTTTTAAAAAATGTGTTTACATTTTTCTGAATTTCAATTGATATTTTCTGAATTTCAAATGACGGTTTCTGAATTTCAATTGATATTTTCTGAATTTCAAATAACGGTTTCTGAATTTCAATTGATATTTTCTGAATTTCAATTGATGTTTTCTGAATTTCAATTGATATTTTCTGAATTTCAAATGACGATTTCTGAATTTGAATTGATATTTTCTGAATTTCAAATGACGATTTCTGAATTTCAATTCTTATTTTCTGAATTTCAAATGATGTTTTCTGAATTTCAATTGATATTTTCTGAATATCAAATTACGATTTCTGAATTTCAAGTGATATTTTCTGAATTTCAAATGACGATTTCTGAATTTTAATTGATATTTTCTGAATTTCAAATGACGGTTTCTGAATTTCAATTGATATTTTCTGAATTTCAAATGACGGTTTCTGAATTTCAATTGATATTTTCTGAATTTCAATTGATGTTTTCTGAATTTCAATTGATATTTTCTGAATTTCAAATGACGATTTCTTAATTTCAAGTGATATTTTCTGAATTTCAAATGATGTTTTCTGAATTTCAATTGATATTTTCTGAATATCAAATTACGATTTCTGAATTTCAAGTGATATTTTCTGAATTTCAAATGACGATTTCTGAATTTTAATTGATATTTTCTGAATTTCAATTGATGTTTTCTGAATTTCAATTGATATTTTCTGAATTTCAAATGACGATTTCTTAATTTCAATTGATATTTTCTGAATTTCAAATGATGTTTTCTGAATTTCAATTGATATTTTCTGAATATCAAATTACGATTTCTGAATTTCAAGTGATATTTTCTGAATTTCAAATGACGATTTCTGAATTTTAATTGATATTTTCTGAATTTCAAATGACGGTTTCTGAATTTCAATTGATATTTTCTGAATTTCAATTGATGTTTTCTGAATTTCAATTGATATTTTCTGAATTTCAAATGACGATTTCTGAATTTCAATTGATATTTTCTGAATTTCAAATTACAATTTCTGAATTTCAATTGATATTTTCTGAATTTCAAATGACGGTTTCTGAATTTCAATTGATATTTTCGGAATTTCAAATGATATTTTCTAAATTTCAATTGATATTTTATGAATTTCAAATGACAATTTCTGAATTGCAATTCATATTTTCTGAATTTCAAATGATATTTTCTGAATTTCAAATGGAAATTCTGAATTTCAATTGATCTTTTCTGAATTTCAAATGGAATTTCTGAATTTCAATTGATATTTTCTGAATTTCAAATGGAAATTCTGAATTTCAATTGATATTTTCTGAATTACAATTGCAAAAGGTGTAGTTGTTTTTAATCTTTGTTTAACATTTATTTGTGAATAGCACAACACTTGTGTTGAGACAAGTGGTAACTTTATGAAATATTTCAAAAAATAAATCTTGTTAAAAAAGTGTGACCGTATTTTAAAATGTGTGCACCCATTTTGACATGTGTGTAACGAACAGTGTTCACACTATTATACATTTTCGTTATACAACAAATTTCTGACATGTATAACACACTTGTGTGATAATCTAAACGGGGCTTTACCGAGGAATTCTTGAAACAAACTTTTCTTGTACATTTCTATTTTGGTGACAGCTTAAATTGATAAGATCTGGTACCAAATCTGGCTAGATCTGCTCACAGCTGGCCATGAAAATCACCCAGTATTCCAGATCACTCTAGATATTCACAGATCCGGCTTTAGATCTGATCAGATCTGGTCATAAAGTGTATCACTTATTTCGTATCTGATCGTATGATCTAGCACCGAATCTAATTACATTCAAGCATATCTATGTATATCTAAACAGATCTGATTAGATGAAAATTTTTTCACACGGTTATGCAGGTAAAAAAAATTAATCCAATCGAATTTTTTTTTTACTCCTCCATTGTGCACGAATTGTACTAATACTAGAGGCCAGTATGAATGCTTTGCAAGACATTCACAAAACATTTTCTTATACAACACCAAAATATTTTTTTTTTGTTATCTGTTTTTTTTTTTTTTTTTTTTTTGGAATGATCTGAATTTTAATATCTTGTAAATAACTACAAATAAGTAAAATGGTCAATTTTTGTTATATTTAGTATTAAAAATCGTCAAATCTCTCATCAGCGCATGCAAGAGAATGTCTTGTAAGACATTCATTCAGCCCTCTAACTAATACGAGTAATTTTTTTAATAAAATCTTGCTGTTTTAGCCAGGTTACGAGTATTTCTTGTATCAGATATTTTACTGTTGTTTTTGCTGTTAAATTCCAAGTAGCTTGTATATACATACAGTTAACGTAAATACTATTTTTTTAATTTATTTTTGTTCTATATAGAGGTCAGTTTTTATTTGTAATGCCATCATATTTGTTATCTTGAGGAGAGTCTTATTTTGCAGCTTGCATATTTTTAAATTTATTTAACCCATTTTTATTTATCTACTGTTTGATATTTAAGCAATTAGTTTTATTATAAACTAGCGGGCGCAGCCCGCTACGTTGTTAGCGTGCCTTAAAGGTTAAGAAGGGGGGGGGGGGCTACGCCCTCCCCCCGGGGGGCTGCGCCCCCCCACAATTTTTATTAAATTCGTTTTTTATTTAAAGTTTTTTTATTTAAAGCCTTCACCCAGCCACCACAATTAAATAATTCTGCACAACAATGGGTTTAAAATAAATAAATATTTGATCACTTTTTCTCATGAAAGTGGATTGTTAGTAATGAATCAATAATAAATTGCAATATACGTGTGTATGTTAAGATAATTTGGTAAAGTGCGAACTTAGGTATTTAGAACCGTAAGTAGTTTTGTTCATTTGTGTTTTGAATGAAAATAAATAACGTAAAGCAGGGTTGGAAAGCATTTTATAATATTAAAAATAGCGGGCAAAGCCCGCTACGTTGTTGGCGTGTCTTAAAGTTTTTTTTTTAATTCCAGTTTATGCAAAGGTAGACCTGGCAATTCAAGTAAATTCACAAATTCAGTTGGAAAATTTACTGCGTCGGTTTCTTCCACCGGTGCTTCGTTACATGAAGTTTAAATATCGGAATATATAAGTTCCGTTCCTTTTCTAAGGTTTTTTCTCTTTTAGGAAATTTGTTTAACTTTTTGGAGAGTAAGTTTCAATGCTACATAAGTTTCATATTCCGTGGATAGTGTTTGAACAGGTAATTCCCTCTTCCAATCCATTTGCATTCTCTATAATTTCAATTCTACTCGTTCAACGTTTATATCCATTTCATTCCACTTGTGTAGTGTTTCATTCCACTCATTTCCTATTTAGTTTCTTAATTTTAGTGTTTCATATACACTTGTTCTTTAAGTTTTAGGTTTCTAGCTAAAGACGCAGACGTTAAGGGGGGGGGGGGCAATTTTCCCCTTTTGAACCACCATTTTTACCACGTTCCTATCCAAAGTCCTAGAAATGCCTTGTCGATAAGTTAGCCCATACTCCAAGAAAAACATATTATATATTACAGGTTTCTAGCCGAAGGGTTCGGTTAGGCCAGAAGAGAGAATTATTCCGTTTTTACCCCTCCCGGTAGGAATTTCCAAAAATTCCGTCTTAGAGGACGTCTGCGTTGGAGGAGGAACCTACTACATACATAATTTTAGGTCTCTATATCCAGCAGTTTGGCCAGGCCGTCAAGGGGGAAGTTTTTTCCCTTTTTACCCCTCCCGGTATGAATTTCCAAAAATACCACCTTAGGGGTGGAGAAGGAACCCAAATACCGAATTTAAGCTCCCTTGTTCCAGCAGTTTGGCCAGGCCGTTAAGGGGGAGACTTTTCCTGTTTTTGACCCTACCTGTAGAAATTTCCAAAAATCTCATTTTAGCGGATGTCTACAATAGAGGAGGAACTTTAATACCAAATTTCAACTTCCTACCTCCAGCGGTTTGGGCAGGCCTTTAAGCGGCACTTTTCGCTTCATTAATCCCCATTTTTGCAATGTCCCTGTCCAAAAAGCACCTTCCCGGTCCAAAAAGCCCATACTCCAAGTAACATTTGTTTTACATTTAAGGTTTCTAGCCAACTTTTACTATTTGTGCCCCTCTCGGTAGGAATTTCCGAAAATCTATCGACAGGGAATTTCAGCTTCCTAGTTCCAGCAGTTTGAGCAGGCTGTCAAGGGGGACATTTTTTCTTTTTTTTGTCCCTTCCGGTTGGAATTAGGCTGGAAGAGGAACCTAAGTACCGAATTTCAGCTTCCTAGTTGCAGCAGTTTGGACAGGTCGTTAAGGGGCAACTTTCCCTTTTTGAGCCCCCATTTTATAACGACCCTGTCCAAAATTCAAAAACGTATCTTTCTAATAAGTTAGCCCTTACTCCAGGGACCCACATTTTAATCTTCAGGTTTCTAGCCGAAGGGGGTTTTACCGGCCCCCAAGGTGAGGTTTTTCTTCTTTTTGCCCCACCCTTTAGGAATTTACAAAAATTCCATCTTCGCGGCTATCTGCGATGGATGAGGAACATTCATATCAAATTTCAACTGCATTGCCTTAGCGGTTTGGGCAGGCCGTTATTGGGGACATTTTTCCCTTTCAACCACCATTTTTACTATGTTGCTGTTCCAAAATAGAAAAATTACGTTGCCGGTGAGTTAGTCCTACTCCAAGGAATACATATTTAAAATTTTAGGTTGGCCAAAAGGGATTGGGCAAGCCGTCAGGAGGAGAGTTTTACCTTATTTCCCCTCCCGATAGGAATTTCAAAAATTCCGTCTAAGCGGACGCCTACACAGAAGGAGGAACTCACATACCGAGTTTCCTTTTGGGATATCCTGTAGGGAATTCCAAAAATACAAACTTAGTCGATGTCTACTACAGTGGAGGAACCTTTATATCAAATTTCAACTTCTTACCTCCAGTGGTTTGGGCAGGCACTTTTCCAATTTGTGAGACTGTTTATGTGGAGACTTTTCCCCTTTTCCGTTCCGGTAGGAATTTCCAAAAATCCCGTCTTAGCGCACGTCTATGCAGAATATCAAGAAACCTTGTTTTAGTGGAGATATCCGTGGGGGAGGGAAAAAAGTAGTTTTTTTAAATGGTACTTTTTGGAAAAACGAAATTTTTTGGAAAAAGATACTTTGGTTTTACAAAGTACTTTATTTGTACTTTTTTTGGAAAAGGTATTTTTTTTAATAAGGTGTTTTTTTTTGGAAAAATGTATGTTTTTTGGAAAAAGGTACTTTTTTTGGAAAAGGTACTTCTTTTGGAAAAGGAACATTTTTTTAGAAAAATGTACTTTTTTTTGAGAAAAGGTACTTTTTTCGGAAAAGGTACTTTTTTTGAAAAAATGTATGTTTTTTGGGAAAAGGAAAATTTTTTTTGAAAAAGGTACTTTTTTTGGAAAAAGGTACTTTTTCTTAGAAAAGGTACTTTTTTTTGAAAAAGGTATTTTTTTTTGGAAAAATGTATGTTTTTTGGGAAAAGGTACTTTTTTTGGGAAAACGTACTTTTTTTTTGAAAAGGTTCATTTTTTTAGAAAAAGGTACATTTTTTGGAAAAAGGTACTTTTTTTAAAAAAGGTACTTTTTTTGGAAAAATGTACTTTTTTTTGGAAAAAGGTACTTTTTTGGAAAAAGGAATTTTTTTTGTAAAAAGGTACTTTTTTTGGAAAAAGATACTTTTTTCGGGAAAAGGTACTTTTTTTGGAAAAAGGTACTTTTTTTGGAAAAGGTATTTTTTTTTTAATAAGGTGTTTTTTTTGGAAAAATGTATGTTTTTTGGAAAAAGGTACTTTTTTGGAAAAGGTACTTCTTTTGGAAAAGGAAAATTTTTTTAGAAAAAGGTACTTTTTTGAAAAAATGTATGTTTTTTGGGAAAAGGAACATTTTTTTAGAAAAAGGTACTTTTTTTGGGAAAAGGTACTGTTTTTTGGAAAAGGTACTTTTTTTTGAAAAAGGTACTTTTTTTTTGAAAAAGGTATTTTTGTTGGAAAAAGGTACTTTTTTTGGAAAAAGGTACTTTTTTTGGAATAAGGTACTTTTTTTGGAAAAAGGTAGTTTTTTTTTGGAAAAAGGTACTTTTTTTGGAAAAGGTACTTTTTTTTTTGGAAAAGCTAAATTTTTTTTAGAAAAAGGTACATTTTTTGGAAAAAGGTACTTTTTTTAAAAAAGGTACTTTTTTCGGGAAAAGGTACTTTTTTTGAAAAAAGGTACTTTTTTTGGAAAAAGGTACTCTTTTTGGAAAAAGGTACTTTTTTTGGAAAAAGGTACTTTTTTTTGGAAAAGGGTACTTTTTTTGGAAAAAGGTACTTTTTTTGGAAAAAGGTACTTTTTTTGGAAAAAGGTACTTTTTTGGAAAAGGTATTTTTTTGGAAAAATGTATGTTTTTTGGGAAAAGGTACTTTTTATGGAAAAGGTACTTTTTTTGGAAAAGGTACATTTTTTAGAAAAAGGTACATTTTTTGGAAAAAGGTACTTTTTTTAAAAAAGGTACTTTTTTTAGAAAAAGGTACTTTTTTTGGAAAAAGGTACTTTTTTTGAAAAAGGTACTTTTTTTGAAAAAGGAATTTTTTTTGGAAAAAGGTACTTTTTTGGAAAAATGTATTTTTTTTGGAAAAAGGTACTTTTTTTGGAAAAAGGTACTTTTTTTGGAAGAAGGTACTTTTTTTGGAAAAAGGTACTTTTTTGGAAAAAGGTACTTTTTTTGGAAAAAGGTACTTTTTTGGGAAAAAGGTACTTTTTTTGGGAAAAGGTACTTTTTTTGGGAAAAGGTATTTTTTTGGAAAAAGGTACTTTTTTTGTCCCCTTGTTGCCCCTCCCGATAAGAATTTCCAAAAATGCCGACTCAACGGACGTCTACACCGGTCGAGGAACCTACATACCAAATTTCAACTTCATAGCTCCAGCAGTTTAAGCAGGCCGTCAAGGGGGAGACTTTTTCCCATTTTTGCCCGTCCCTGTAAAAATTTTCAAAACTCCCGTCTTGGTGGATGTCTACGATAGTGGAGGAACCTTTATACCAAATTTCAACTTCCTACCTCCAGCGGATTGGGCAGGCCGTCAAGGGGGGCCTTTTTCCCCTTTTTAGCCCCCATTTTTACAACGTGCCTGTCCAAAATTCTAGAAAGTACTTTCCAGAAAAGTTAGCCCCTACTCCAAGGAACACATATCATAAATTTCAGCTTTCTAGCCAAAGGGGTTTTGGCAGGCCGTCAAGGGGGACACTTTCCCCCTTTTTGCCCGTTCCGGTAGGAATTTCCAAAAATCCCGTCTTAGCGGACGTCTACCCCGAAAGAGGAACCTACATACCAAATTTCAACTTCCTAGCTTCAGCGGTTTGGGCTGGGCGATGTTGAGTCAGTCAGTCAGTCAGTCAATCAGTCAGTCAGTCACGTTATTCTTTTATATATAGAGATTATCTCTGAATAGGAAAACTATATATACCGGAAGAATTTAGAAAGTTCTAACTGAATTATTTAACATTTTGCTCATAAATATTTAGCCACCTCGCACCGGGCCTAAATATATAAAAAAAACTGCTTATCAGAGAACTTTTTAATTGTCGTTACAAAAAGTTAAAGTGGCTGAACGTAACATTACATAGCTCTACAAAATAAGACAATATTCATAAGGGGGGTGCTGCAACCCGTTTGTTCAAATTGGCTCTTGAGTTTGCACAACTCGCGATTTTACTTTTTCCATTTTCAACCAATTATTTCAACAAAAAATGTATTATTTAGTAATTATAGGTCCAAAAAGAAAACCGTTTACACAGTTTAAGTTTAATTCCATGCCCTATTTTTCAAACTTAAGTGTGTGTCAATATCTCAATAACTTTTGTAAATACAGTCACTTAAATTAAAAATTTTAAATTTTTTAAGGTTTTTAAAAAAAAAAAATTAAGTATAAGACGAAGTCCGATTGTAAATATCAAAGCCAATTTGGAAAGAAAAAAGTTAAAAATTTGTATATATGTCATATTGCATTAACTAATTATGCACTTTTAGAGTCTTTATTTAGACTTAAAAAAAAAAATAATTGTACGAAAATATTGTGATTTAAATACAAGCTTTGAAAATCACAATAATTTCGCAAAAAAAAATCAATGAAATCTGATGTTTTTAGAAAAAAAGAATTCAATAATAGTACAGTAGATTTGTAGTGCTGTAGAATATATATGGGTGAAAGCAAAAAATCTGATAAATTTTTGGCCAAATTTGTGAGAAGCAAAAAGTGTTAATATTTCGGTTTTTTCTTAATGGAATCAGTAAGTTTAGTCATTATAAACCTAATTGCAAAAAATCTCTTCTACAAGTTGTCGCAATAACTTTTTTTGCACAATTTTAATTTGTTTTTGTTGTTACGGAGTTTACATTTCTGCAAGCAAAAGACAACAAAAAGAATTGCGTACGAATTTTCTTAAATTTTTTAGTTTTTCGTATTTGGGTTTTCAACTTGCTTTCCAATGATATATAATTTGTGTTGATCAAATTGGCGGTTTCGCGAAAAAAATACAATTCATTCCGCGAAAAAAAAATTTTTTTTTTTAATTTTGTATTTTTGGTCCTTTTAAATGCTTTTCAAAAATATAAATTTTTTTAAAATCCAAACATCGGTTGCGCAGTTACAAAATAATATATTAAAACGAGTAAAAAGGTTAAAGTCGGGCATGCCGACTATAAATACCCTACACCAGTCTGGTGTATTGTTTGGATCCGAAATTCGAATGGGTTAAAATGGGGCTTGTGTCAAAATTTTCTATAATGTGAGTCAGCGTACCAAATTTCATTAAAATATCTTAATATTTGCGACCTGCAGTTTGTAACCAAGCCAATTTTTGGGGGACCCTTATATGGGCACTAGTTCTAAACATGGACCGATGTTCACCAAAATCAATAGGCTTCGTCCTTGGGCCAACATAGGTCTATGTACCAAACTTCATCAAAATACCTTAATATTTGCGACCTGCAGCGTATAAACAGTATAATTTTGATAGGACCCTTATATGGGCACTAGGTCTAAACATGGACCGATGTTCACCAAAATCAATAGGCTGCGTTATTGGGCTAATATAGGTCCGTGTACCAAATTTCATCAAAATATCTTAATATTTGCGACCTGCAGCGTATAAACAGTATAATTTTGGTAGGACCCTTATATGGGCACTAGGTCTAAACATGGACCGATGTTCACCAAAATCAAACTTGTTCGTCCTTGGGCCAACATAGGTCTGCGTACTAAATTTCATAAAAATATCTTAATATTTGCGACCTGTAGAGTGCGCACAAGATTGCATGGACAGACAGACAGACGGACGGACGGACAGACAGACGGACATCGTTAAATCGAAATAAAAAAAAATTCTGAACCGATCGGTATACTATAAGGTGGGTCTACGACCAATATTTTTTGGTGTTACAAACATCAGCACAAACTTATAATACCCTGACCACATAGTGGTGTAGGGTATAAACATAACATTTCGCGATCAAAAAATTCTTAAATTGTGTGAAACAAATTTAATTTGTCAAACTAATGTCAGTAATGACTCGAAATATCGATTCAAAACCAATGAAATGCAAAATCAATCGTTTTTCGCTCCAGCAGCTTAGGGTAAAAAACTGATAACTTTTTTGATTTGACGCAAAATTATTAGTTGAATCGTCTTTTGACACATAAATATTAGTTGAATCACCTCTGTTTATGGTTATTTTAAAATATTTTAAAAATTTATCTGCATTTACTTGAATGAAATCTGATGCAAACAATTGTGGTTACGGAGTTTACAGTTACGGTGTTTACATTTGGTTACTTTTTTCGTTTTCTTTCAGAAACGCTTTGTCAGAATTTTTTTTCCGAAACAAAATCGCATGATGCCTACAAGGTGAATCCAAATATGACATTGTTTTTCTTACTCGTTAAATAGTTTGGTGTAAAAATTAGGAACGGAGTTTACAACATTTTTTCAAATCTTATTAAAGACATCCTTTTTCATCTCGAGAATGTTACATGCTGCGGAAAAGCTTCAAGTCTGTTATACTAGATGATTACTTACAGTCCAACGATCATTTCAGTATAAATAACATTATACTTTTCGCAATATAAATAATAGATAACTCCAAAATTCTGGTATATGCATTTTTATCAAAAATTATGACGAAAAATCGTTACAGAGTTGAAGTAGTGATAGCTAAGATATACGAAAAAGTTTGTAAAATGTATTAATTTTTATTAAAAACGGCACTTTTCCTCTTCATAAAAATTCTTACAGTTAGTGTTTAGCTTTATAGGTTATTAAAATATAAGCTATTAAAGTTAAAAATCCTTATGAGTTACTTGTTACGGAGTTTACATTTGGCCTATAAAATTGGTCACAAATTTTAGTTATTAACCAAAAATTGGTCAGATTGTTATAAATTTTGTAAAACAGGTGACAATGCGCTGATATATATCGAAATATGTAACTCAAATGTAATCCAGGCATTAGAAATTAGGTGGTTACACGGTTTTTATCACATTTTTTGATATCACCCATATATTTTTTTAAATCTAAATTTAATTATAAAAGGCTCTAATAAAAGTGCATATAATTTGTTTATGCAATATGACATATATACAAATTTTGAACTTTTTTCTTTCCAAATTGGCTTGATATTTAAAATCGGACTCCGTCTTATATTTTAAATTTTTTTTTCTAAAAAACCTTTAAAAATTTCGAAATTTCAACTTTGAGCGGCTATATTTACAAAAGTTACTGAGATATTGGTACACATTTAAGGGCATGGAATTAAGGCGAGAAAAGTGAAATCACGAATTGTGCAAAATCTAAAAATCGCCAGTTGTACAAAAAATCAAGCACTGGCATATCCCTGGGTTACCCTTGGTGTTGAAAATAAATGCCAGCGTTTGCAAAAAGCGTTTTTCCAGTATTTGTTTTACAAAAATTTCCGTGGTTTATAAAAAAAAAACCGCTGGCAAAGAATGGTCTTAGATTGATATTATTTTAGAGTGATTTTATAAAAATGTTGACGCTTCGTTAAAAAAGGTTTGCAGTCAGAAGGTTCCGAGTTCGAATCCAGTTGGAAGGAAAAAATTTTTTTAATTTAAAAATTTTTTTGTTCTATAAAATCAATTTTTTTGTTTGTGGACAAGCTCCTTTAAGACCAACTTTTTCTTTGCTCTCGCTGGCATATTAGTTCCAAAAAACTGTTTGCCAGTGCTAGCATTTTAGCACAACCAGTAGTGGTCTAGGTGTTATCACTCATTTATGTTTTTAGCCACCAAGTATTATATTGTATGTCCCATTAGCTCAGTGTGTTGGGCAATCGTCTGCCAATCTAACGGCCTGGGTTTAAATCCGGCAGGACCAAAAAAAAATACATATAAACTTTTTTTCACATTTTATTTTTGAAATATATTTCCAGACCACCTATTTATTTGTTTTACCAGCGTTTTGCCAACCATCAAAAATTTTGTTTCTCCAGTGCGTCGCTTTTTGATCAGCCGGTCCTTTTGTCTAATGATGTTATCATTTTGGGAATGGGAAAGCACTTTTTGCCAGTACTTGTACCTGTTAGAGTGATTTACCTTCGCTTTCGCGTTTGTATTTTTCTGACTGGGTACTTATTTGTAAAAAAGCTTTGTTGCAGTAACAAAAAAATTCCTTAAGCTTGAAACTTTTTTTGTAATACAATTGACTTAAAATAACAATATTATTTTGACAACGATTATTGCTTAATCACAAATACTAACACAGTCATATGGAAATACACCCACAACACTATTAAAAAAAAGCTTTTTAAACATATAGTTTTTATTTTTCTATAATTTTTTTTTGTTTTGTCTCTTCAAGCGTCATCTATGTAATAAAATAGAAACTAAATCAAAGACAAAAAAAATTCAGAAAAGCTTTTTTGTACCGTTAAACAGAAACTAATATTGTAATCGAACTAAATGCATAAAGACAATCACTAACACTACTAACGCAAATTATAAGTTTGGCCAATAAACTCTAGAGTAAAAGCTTTGGCAATTGGAGAATAACTAAAATCAAAAATGTTTAAAATTCAGATGTTTTTAATCGACTATAAACTAGGGTAAATCGTTTTGCCACTTTTCTTTCGGAGCAAATGTGATAGCGAGTGAAAGCTGTGGACCCCCATAGATATTCCAGATCTAAATTTTTTTTAAGTCTGTTGAGATCTTTTGTTAGAATTTTTGCCTCAAAATTTCGGACTTTTGCTAAAAATGGTAAAAATTAAAATTAATAAAAAAATGATACTTGTGAAATTAGTTACCGCTATAAATTATTTTGTGTGGGCTTTATTTATAAGTACCCAGATACAACATATGAACTTTCCAGCATAACTAACGTTAACCCGAGGACAAGATAAAAACGTAATTTTGGCAGAATTCTCAAAACTCGATTAAATTTTTTTTTTTTTATTATTTTTACAAAACATAAAAAATTGGTAATATATCTGCTTGATTTTATTAAATACATCTTAGAGAATATATGTGACCTTCTCCGAGAAAAGGGACCTAGTGTGTCAAAAAACGGGAACTTGGGAAAATCGATAAAAATGAGAAAAACATTAAAATTTGAAACTTTAAATGCGTTCTTCTAAAAACTTCATTTTCAAACACTCTTTGCGGTATTTTTCTGGAGTAATATTGTGAGTGTAATTAAATTTTATTTTTGTTTTCAAAAATTGTGTTTTTTTTCAAGTATTATTTTTCAATTTAAGCCAATTTTTTCCAAATCCGTAAGATATAACTATTACACCGGCCCTTCGTTATATGGGCGATTTTAAAGTTGCTTCGAAACCCGCTCCCTGGGGTTTAGTTTATGAGGTTACTGGAAAAACTACTCCAGAAAAAATTTCAGCACAATCGAAGTTTTGTACTACGATTTACAAAGGAAAAAGATTACTTGTTGGCATTTTTTGAAAATACTGGCTCTTAGATAACCTAAAAATGTCAATAGAGTAGAAATCTAATCTAATTCAAAATCGGTTGGAAAATACTTAAGTAATTGCAATTCCCCCAGACCATTGTACACTGAACCAAAAGTCGTAAGTGAAATCAACATAAAAATTTTGTTACTTTTTGATGAAATGAATTGTTAAAACAATATATTTTTTATTCAAATTAATGTGGGTTTTTTTAAATCAACTATTTTTTTTTTAAATGAACATACTTATTTCCGTCAATAATTCTCTACAAAACAATTGTTGTTTTAATAATTTTTTGTCCATTTTTTAACAAAATTTTATTTGTTAACTCTAAAAAATTTTGTAAAAAGGCAGTAAAGTAAATTTGATATAATTTTTCTTCAATTTGAAAAAAAAGTATTAAATCTGTGTAAAAAAGTTTAGTGAGGTTAGTTCTGTCGCGTCATTACTCCTGCTAGCATGTGTATTTGTAATTGTCGGAAATATCAATAAATTGACATTAAGTGTTTTTGTTTTTCAAAGTATAGATAACTAACAAATTCAGTGAATTGTAGTGAATTGCTAATTGAAGATTTATTAATTTTAATTTAAATAAATTTTAACGTTCTCATTTAAGTCGTACATATAAATTTCTCTCAGTAATATCAACAGAGAATATCAACTCTATCTTTTTGTTATTTTGTTTAAGGCAAACTATTAATGAAAGTTATATAATGTATTTGAATTATTAATTTAAATAAAATAAATTATATGTTTTTGTATATAAAATGGTTCATGCGTTTTAAATAAAGGGTTTTTAGTATGTGCTATGTTATAATTTCAATTTTATATTTCATTATTTTTTATATTTTATCAAATTCATTATAAAAAAGACATTGTATGTATATTGCTTAAAAAAATTTGAAATTGGTGAAATATAAAAAATAATGAAATATAAGTCTAAAAATTAATAATAAATCGATAAAAAAATTAATTAATTAAATAAAATGCATTGTTGAATTGAATAAAATGCATTGGTAAAAGAACAAAATCATTATGTAATTTGATTAAATGTAATTGTTAAGACAACTAATTTTTGTTAATACATTTGACGATATTTTGTCAAAATAACACCACATCAAATAGTTAAACATCAAAATATAAATCTACTAAACAATGCGTTAAATTGATGGACAGGTTTTGTTAGTTGTATAGTGATGACCCATTCATCAATTTAATATGGATTTTAGTTGATTTCACAGTTGTCTTTGGTTCAATGTAGAATTAAAATCGGATAAATTATGAAAATCGTAAAAAATTAAATATTTTTTTCAAAAACTTACAAATGTTATTCTCTAGTTTCATTCCCAAGATCTATATATATTTAAATATAATATTTTGTCTTTTTTGGATTATGCTAACCTAGTCGCAAGTATGCCCAAAGATGGGATTTTTTTTAGCTGTAACAAAATCACTTCCGATTTTTTTTTTTAATACAGATAAAAGAGATTGTTTTCCCAAAATTTTGTGAAACTTCGACAACGTTAACCCTTTCTCTACCAAGGTCAAAGGTGAAATTTTTTTAAATTTTCGATTTTTCCTGAAAGTATATCAAAATATTGTGTTGTTTCCTGTGGAATTTGATGAAAGTTGTCCAAATAACTCTGTTAACACCAAATTTTATATATAGTATTAAAAAATTATAAATTAGCCCTTACGCACACATGGGGCCAAAATGATTCCAAATTTTTAGAATGTAAAAAAGTGCCATTTGACATGAAAATCGACATAAAAACGTATAATTAAGTATTTTACAGAAAAAAATAAAAATTAACCTGTGCATGCTACAGGTCGCAAATATTAAGATGCGTTAATAAAAATTGATACTCTGACACATATGTGCCCAAGGAAAAGCCTATTGATAATACACAGATAGAATTCCTTGGACGAGTTTTAGTGAAATTTTTTCACTAAACTAATGAAGTGTTCTTCATAATAGGAATGAAAAATTTCTTAAACTCTATGAAAAAGCTTCATAGTTTTAATGAAAATATTTTTAATGAAACTTTTTCATTAGTCGCATTAAATTTTTAATATATAATATGAAATTTTTCATTAACTTTTATGAAAAATTGCATTAATTTAATTAAAAGTTTCAATGGACGAATTCCAGTGAGAATTCATAGATCTAATGCAAAAATTCATTGATATCATGCAGATAATTCTCTCAGTGTAGATAGGATCGGTCCATATTTGGACCTGTCGGCCACACGGACTATAATTTTGATTTTCTGTTAAATATATATACACTAGACCAGGGGTGGCAAGACCTATTTCTCTGCGTGCCAGAAACGGATAAATTTTTTTTTTTAAGTTTCTCGCGTGTTTTTTAGTTGTCTTTTAAAAATCCTTTTTTAAAAATGTTTAAAATTTGGAAATTTTCTCTTAAAAACATCATCGCTGATGTACATATTTGTCAGCGCTACGGATAACCCCCATGAAATAACCCCAAAGGGAAATATTAAATAACATCCAAAAAATGACTTAAAAATGTTTGACGGTAATTTAATATTTGGGGGTTTATTTAATCTTTAAATATTGAGATTATTTTATTATGAAAAAATCCATAATGAAATAAAATTAAAACAGTTTGAACATTATTACCTTTTAATTTTTTTGGGGGGTTATTCCATTTTTGGTGCACGCAGAAAAAAAACAGGTGGAACTTTATCTAAGTGCTATGTCATTATACAACTACATAAGTTCGAAGTAAGTTTTACAATTTTCTAGCAAAATATATGTTATTTTTAGGATATTTTCCGCTGCACATGTATATATTTTGCAAGGATTGTATATATTTTACAATACAATTCACATATTTTACTAGAACTTTGTAAAACTAACTTGAAAATTATGTAGTTGTATAATTACATAGCTCTTAGGTATGTGCGTTTATTTCATTTTGTTTAAAAAAAGTTAAATTATTGGGCGCTATTTATTATTTAAGTACGTTAGAAAATTGAAAGTTGAAAAATGTGCTTCGGGCAAAAATTTGATTTTGTTAAAATAAATCGCGCGGTTTTTTCATCATAATAATGAATAAAAAGCGAATATTATGGATTTGAACAGAGAAATTTCTATTTCAGATGAAATGGCTCTGCGAAACACGATCAAAACCCAATTTAAAATTCCAACAAAAGGGGTTATTTCAACTTATTTTCTGCCTTTATTTCACCTATTTTCCTTTAAAAAAAACATAATTTTTTAGATCCAATTTTATGACAAATTGTTTTCCATTTTTGTGCAATTGTCTGGTACTTTTTATTCCTCCGATTATGAGGCATTTTCTCATCGAAATATTTAAACTTCTTTCAATCTAGACATTTAGAAATTTTCCCAGAATTTTCTGATAATCGAATTTGCGAGTTCTTTATTAACCATAAATATGGTGGTATTATAAAGTTTTATTCAATTTATGAAAAATTTCACCATTATGGAGTTAAATCACACATTTTTGTAACGAAATTTAACATTTAACTGAATTTTTTGTCGGTCTTCTAGAAGTTTAAATTTTTTGAAAATATCCAACAAAACGTCGCGTGCCACCTAAAATCCACTCGCGTACCACTACTGACACGCGTGTCATAGTTTTGTCAGCCCTGCACTAGACAAGGCAGTTTCATAAAAAAAAAAATTTTTTTTGCCGGACGTAGGGATCGTCATTTTACATTTTTCTTAATATCTTTGGCATTTACAGTCGGATCGTAAAGTGTAATAAATACATCGAAGTTTTCTCTCGAGGCGACTAATGTTTTAATCTAGTATTTACCCACTAGATCTCCGTTGCTACCACCCTAATGTCAAAAAATTAAAGCTCGGAAAAAATCATTAAACTTTACTAAGGAATTTTTTCGATAAACCCAGCAGAAATTTTTTTATTTTTTTTGTTGCCGGGGTCGCCTTTAAAAATTTTTTTTTATTGGATTTTTCCTTTATAGCAAAACACCGGTCTCCTCGAGGCAAAAAAATCGATATATCATACTTTAAATGCCAAAGCTATAACGAAAAATTAAAAAAGGCGACCCCTACGTTCGGCAAAAAAAATAATTATTTTTGAAATCGCCTTCCAAAAATACTTCATATTGGAGGGTGTACGGCGAACTTTTTTTCAAGGTACGGTCTAATACATGTACGCACAAAAATTTATTAGCTGAAATCATCTAAGTAAAGATTTGTTTGAAATAAAATTAGTTTTTAAACAAATTTTTAATTGCATTAGTTAAATACTTGAATTGTTTAATTGTTTCAATTAATCGTATACAATTTATAGTAATTAATAGTAGCTGTATTTTCGCTCATACCCAGCAAAGTTAAGTATTTAAAGGAAATCTACGTTTAACCGATTAATGTATAGAAAATAATAAACATTTAATGTTTGTAATAATTGCGGTATAATCGGACGTATGGCAGCAAAAAATTTAGGAAGTAACGCGAAGAAGTTATGTTATATACGAAAATCTATAAACGTTGAGTTTTCGACGTTGATAATTATCCACGTTGCAAGTTAACGTGCATACGAAAAGTAATGTGTTATTTTTCATCTCAAACAAGTTTTCGTGTACTTTGAGTTTTTTTCTGAGTTAACGGAGTATCATTTGCGTGATAGTTACAAAATCAATTAAAATATAATGGGTATTATCAATTTCGTAATTGAAACCCATTTTTAATTTTTTGTGTGTAAAATGAAAATTTCTTACCGTTATTCTATTTTTTTTTTATAATTTTATATACAAAAGTTTATTTCAGTACATTTTGAATCCCAACATGAGTTGGTTTTTAAGCAGACCGGTGTAGGGTATCATACAGTCGACAATCCTAACGTTTTTTTTTTCAAACAGAATTTTTCAAAAATAGCTCCATACAGTCTTTAAGTAACGGTTAATTTTAATTTCACTACTGGGTTAACTAGTCAAAATTTTAATTTTAAGATTTTAATTGGCACATTTGGCGTTGTTTTTCACATAAAATTTAAATTTAAATCGGATCTTAAAAGATCACACCTAGCTTCATGTTTTTCAATTTTATTTTTGCAACATACCGCAAATATCACTATTTAAAACAGTACATAATAAACTAAATGTTTTTTTTTTTTTATTTTCACGAAATTTATAACTTTTGTGTATCTAGAAACTGTAACAAAAAAATAATAATTTAAAATTTTGTATTGAATAAAACATTCGTACAAAACTACAAATTTAATGCCATCATGCATAAAGTTTTATAACAAAGTTACTGCAGTTTGTTTTATTTTATTTTTTTTATTAAAATTGTAAAAAGCATTATTTTTTATCTAGGGCAAGGGGGGTGGGGGGGGGAGGAGATTGAGTAAGTTTAACTGGCAATGCGTAAATATTTACTAGAATGTAACAGCAACAAAAACAAAAAACTTAACTGGTACAAATTTTTATATGTAGCAAATAATAAAATTAATATTAAAAACGGAATATCAATAAATTCTACTAACAATTGGTGCTTTTAGTGAAAAATTTGGTTGGCTATGCAATATTTCTCAATTAAAAAAAAAAAAAAAAAAAAAAAAAAACAAGGGTAATTTTTTTGGGAGGGGTTTTGTTTTTTTGTGACAGAAAATGCAAATGCTAGGTTCAAACAATATTTAAAGTTTGGGATTTAAATTTTAAATACCATTTTTGAGCATTTCAGTGTTTCACTAGTGGCCTCTGTTAAAGCTCTTCTAAGTCGCAATTTTCGGCTTTCGGACAATGTACGAGGCATTAGTAGTACACCCTAAAGGGGAAAATGTTTTTTTAATTTTTAAATAGTTTCAAACGTTAGACAGTAAGTTACAGTAAGAAGTGTTAAGTAATTAATTTTAATTTTGAAAGCATTGTAAGTAGAACACAAAATAGAAAACTAGAAATTTAGCTAACGAAATTTACGTTTTTAGTTTGGTAGAGTTGTTCATATTTTTTTAGAATCCATCTTTTAATTTAGCAAGCAGTTTAACTGTTTGTTATAAATTTATATTACAAAAGTTATGGAGAGATTTTATTCTTCATTGTATGTACTTTATATTGACCAAACAGACCAGAAGTTTTAAGTTGAAATTTATGATGAACACTTGAACTACAAAACGGTTTATTAAATGGTAGATGAATTTCATGACTGTTGATTTACTCGTATAAGACTTTACGAAAAAAATTCATGATAAAAAATTAAATATTTTTCTAAACACAAAAACAAAAACAGTACTTAATACTAATATCGTGTTGTTATATTCCGGCCAAAATCATGTGGAATTAAAAGAAGAAAAAAGATAAACTTGAACAAAAGCTAATTAACTGCCAAAAATCGCTGTTTGCTCGAAATCCGCTCATAGAATATCTCAGCCCTAGCCAAACGAAAAAAGGAATTCCTACAATTTTTGCAGCTTTTAATCTCTAATATGTTTTTAATAAAACCTTAAAGGTCCAATTAATGATTTTCTAAAATTTGTTAAAAAAAAAATTTAAATTGTAGATTTGATAACAGGGTTTAAAAATTCTGAGCTTTTTGGCGCTAATTTAAAACGAATTAGCAAAATGCAATATAAAAAAATACTTCTTATCTGAGTTTCTTGGCAATTATAGAATAAAAAAATGTCTCTGTAGTAGATTATTGTAATAAATTTTAAAATTTGGAGCCGAATTTCTTGACTAAGTGGTCTGCGACTAGGGTTTGGGATTTCCCGGACCTTTTTATTTCCCGGGAAACGGGAATGAAAAAATTTGAAAACCACCTATATAAGTAATTTTTGTTTAAAAAAAACACTATTTCAGTACAAATGCAGTCTGTATAGTGAGAATTCAAAGTTAAAATATCAGAATGTTGAACATTTGATTTCACATAAATTACTCCCAGCACTGCCAAATGAATTGCATGATTCCAGCAGAAAGCATCCACTACTGGACTGTCGGAAACAAACCGTTGCATCACACTTGGCCCATTAGATATGGTGGCCACAATGTTATTTTACAAAGACAAATAAAACTCTTCTAGTCTTATTTCTAAAATTCTTCTTATTTCATCAGCATTACAGCTTCCTGATATATAAACCAACCCCAGGTTATAAAATGAATTATTTCCGTTTATACATATGTTCAAATATCTCTTTTATGATATTCTTGTCCATTCATCTAAGATTATAGGAAATCTCCTATTGTTAGAAATATTGCTCAATATTTCTTTTATCATGATATTTTTTACATGATTGTAGTAATTTAATATAATGTTCTTTACATCGGTTTCATTTTTTGGCAATGCCAGGTTTTTATTTTAAAAACTTTCTCGAATAAACGAAGAGCTAGTTATGGTGCGGATTGACTGCGGCTAATTTGGATACCATTTCAGGAAATGTTTGCCCTACCATAAAACCTTTAATGCCTATTCAGCTTACACTTTTTTCTTCGGGTACTTTGCTAATTTTAGCTGAAACGTTATTCTTATTGTTGTTTTCTTCAAGAGAAGTTGCATGACCATCAATTTTTTTTTTTTTGTGAACCAAATTTAGATGTCGGATTTTCTTTTCTTTTCACATTTGTTAATGAAAACGTTACTTATAAAATTATTGCCCCTTAATATAAAAGAGTATTTTAAATTTAAAGTCGACTTTATTTTTAATCAAACGGTTTTGTTCATTTTGTGTATGAAAACCTTACAAAAATATTTATATTTTCAAATATTTTGATTGGTTGAAAATAAATTAACCAATCGGAATGCCCCAAAAATAAACCAAGTCAAGGTATACTGCCACCCAATATTTTAACTAAAGTCGACTTTACCTAAATTATACATTTGAATAATTTAGATAGTAAGGGCGATTATTTGTAAGAATTCATATTTTCATATTTCTTTTAAACATTTTACCAAGTTTTTAGGTTGTACCACTTAAATTTTGAATAAGTTATGCGAAAAATCTTTATTAGTTGAAATGCTCCTAATTACTTGGCAAAGATTTTATTTGTGTGTCAAATAAGTGCCTTTTAAAAGATTTTAGCAATGACACTTTTGTTTTGGTATTTAAAATATTTTTATGACTAAAATTAAAAAATCCTATTCGAAACAAAAACAATTTAATATTTTTAAAATTTCCCGTTTTCCCGGGAAAAATATATTATTTTCCCGGGAATTGCCGACAAACTGTTCCCGGGATTTCCCGGGAATTCCCGAACCCCAAACCCTATCTGCGACACATCAGTAATAATGCGGTACGATGCGGTACACCTTCCCGATATCCGATTTTCTTATTTTTTTGGAAGACGTATTTTTACACCCAAATAAATAATCCAGGGGGTAGCCTGGTCAATAACTGAAAAAATTTTATTTTGGAGCACCCTAAAGAATAACAATAATTCTTATCAAATTTAAATGCGGGGTAGCCTGGTCAATAACTGAAAAAATTTTATTTTGGAGCACCCTAAAGAATAATAATAATTCCTATCAAATTTAAATGCGGGGACGTCTGAAATTTAAATTTTTCCATTATTTGTAATCGCTTGGCTTCATGGCGACTTTTCTCGAAGAGCTTTCTTTTACCAATATTACAATATTACTGCACTTCAAATTATACGTCAGTAGAAAAATCTGTAAAACGGGTTTCAAACCGATTTGACTAATTTTTAACGAATTTTTAGTTGAAACACTGATTTAAACAAAGCTTTTGTTATCTTCATATAACACAATACTAAAAATCCTCAGTACATTAACTAACTTTGAGTGTTTATCTTTAAAATTATTTATAACTAATTTTTAAGAACCCATTCGTTTAATTGTACACAATATATAATATTTTCCCGTTAATGTTTTAACACGATAGATGGCGCCAGCAATGTACCCGAAGTTTTAAAGATAGCCATGTTTCTTTCGAATGGATTTTGTTGAATGGCTCGTATCTCGAAAACTAAGAGAGATAGAGCAAAATGTATGAACATTTTGGCTACCCCTAACCATATAACACTCCCGTCAACAGGTTATCTCTATCCAAAAATGAAACATGGTGGGCCCTTAGAACCTCGGAAATTTTTAATAAAAATATTCCAGAGAGAGAGCAAAACGCACAAAATATTTGCTCCTTCGAAGTGCCCTTACATGCCATTATATAATATGGACTAGGCTCGGTGAGGGCCCGGGACCCAAAATTTTTACAAATTTTACGATTCAGTACGATTACAGATAAAACTGTAGTTTTACTAATTTCTTACTTAAATTTAGATTTGTAAAATTTAACAAAAAATGTTTTGAAATCAACAAATTTTATTTGAAGATAAAAAAACAGGAATAAATTTTCTCTGTTCAGTCATCAGACCTATTATTTTGAGTGTACAAACTGTTGCAATTGATTTTGAAAATTCTCCATATGTCGTCGCACACCAATGGGTTAAATAGTATAAAAATGGGTTAAGTTTTGACCTCATTATTTAACCCCTAAACATGAAATGGGATATGTGCCTCTTATTTTCTTCTTCTCTATCATATATCTAAATTTCATTAAGATTGTAAATAACCCATCGTGATACAGTGACGGACAATACAATAGAATCAATTAATTCTAAGTTTATGCTTGGTGCTTCAATTTTTAAAGATCCAAATAATGGTTAAGTTGTCCTCGAAAAACTGGAAGATGATCCCGAAAATTGTAGACATTTTTAGCGTAGCATTTGTTTTTTAATTTATCTACCCGTTCGAAGAAGTCGTGGCTTTTAATGAAAAATCAGCGATATCGACCTTTTATCAAATTACAAACTGAATATTTCCTTAAATCTTTCATTATTTTTAATCACAAATATTGGCCATATTTAACATGACAGCGCTTTAAACATAATCAAAATTTTCTTTGTTTTTAGCGATTTCAAATAAAAGTTTACAACACTGACATTTTAATATAATAAAAGATTTAAGGAAATTTTATAGAATTTCCAAAAATATTCAGTTTTTATAGATCCAGTCAGTACTCGCTTAATCTTACTATGTAATTTGATAAAAGGTCGATATCATTGAATTTTTATTAAAAGCCACGCCTTCTTCGAACGAGTAGCAAAATTAAAAAACAAATGCTACACTAAAAATTTCTACAATTTTCTGGACTATCTTTCAGTTATTCAGGGGCAATTTAATCATTATTTTCATCTTTAACAATAAAAGCAACGGCCATAAAAATTAGAAAAACTTTTAATGTATTATATTGTATTGTCCGTCGCTGTAGTTACCTTGTAAGTACTTACCTTTTGTAATTCAGAAAATATCAATTGAAATTCAAAATTTCCATTTAAAGTTCAAAAAACATCAGTTGTAATTAGATTTTCCATTTAAATACGGAAAACATTAATGTAAATTCAGATTTGATATTTGAAATTCAGAAAATATTAAGTTTCAGAAAATCGACTTAAATTGAGAAAATATCAATTGCAATTTAGAAATTATCAACTGATATTCAGAAATCATGAATTGAAATCCGTGTTATGTTAAATGATATTTTCAGAATATCAATTAATGATTTCTGAATTTCAATTGATATTTTCTGAATATGAATTGATATTTTCTCCTTTGATGTTTTTCTGAATTCCGATTAATATTTTCTGAATTCCATATGATATGTTATTTTCTAAATTTGAAATAAAAATCTGAATTTTTTCTGAATTTGAAATGGAAATTCTAAATGTTAAATGGAAACTCTGAATATCAATTGATATTTTCTTAATTCCAATTGAAAATTCTGAAATTCTATTGATATTTTCTGAATTAAAAATTAAAATTTTTGGTCACAGATTTAATACAAAAAAAAAAATAGTTTATTGAGAAAACAAAAGCTCGAAAATATGTTTGATTTTACAACACAAAAAAATAAAAAATACAAGGTTCTGGCAACGGATTCTTGCAGAGGGGGGGTTAAAGTTTCCCCCTTTTTCAAATGCTTATTGTGAATCGACATAGGAAACCACGTGAATCTTCCATTTTAGGTATAAAGGTTGAAATAACTCCCCAAAAAACATAGGGCCAGACGTAAACTTTTGAAATGCCGGTACACGTATATATGTGACAGCGCATAGAGAAAGGGACCTAAGGGTAAAAAAAATCAATGTGGACAACATCTGAGCATCGAATGAGACCGATCCCATGCCCTCCTGAGAAAGGGACCTAAGGGGACCTAATTCTGCTAAGTTGTTTTAATAACGGTCTTTATCAATTTTCATGAAAAATTTTGCTGGTTTTGGAATAAGCAATTTGGCAACAGTGAATTATATTTATGAATAAATATGTTTGTGTGTGTGTCTTTACTAATAATATCAACAAATATACAATTGTCTGGTAGAAGTGCATAACAACAGATAAATGGTATTAATCCTTTGACGACCAATGACACTCGCTGACTGAAAAAAAAATGAATCACGCAGGAACATTTTTTCTTACTTCTGTACGCTAATGTGAGTATAGTAGAAAATCACTCACAGTCACGAAATTCTCAAGAAAAATAAAAAAAAACTACTAAAAATAATTGCTGAAAAAACTAAACCTTTCAAGTTGTAGCGGATATAGTATCATTTTTGACTTAAATTTCTCTTAGGTAAGATATTTTCAAACCAAATTTGAAAAAATCTTAACCCATAATCATATTAGCTTTATTAGTACTGTATTTATCCGATAAGTCTAAGTCTCCAAAAAGTTTCGTTAAAAAAACGCCAGCATTTTAAGTTTGGTCGTCAAAGGGTTGAATATTATTAAATATAATTTTCACATTTAATTAATAAACAATATGATTACTGGTTGTCTGGACAATAAAAGTACAATACATTTACACAAAGAGAAAACGTATTTCAATAAGGATAATTGCTTAGGAAATCTTTTATAAGCTTTAGATATTATAGTTGAATTAACAAAATACTTTAATGTAATTTGATTTAAAACATTGAAAACAGATTTGAAAACAAAAACAGATTTAAGAACATTTAATAAAATATACATAAATAAATAGAGAATAGAAACAAATTTGTTGGAAAATCATAAAGTAAATAAATTAAATTGCCATGTTTTTGAAAATAAATTGTGAACTTACCTGTTTAAATGGTCGCATGCCACCATTTATTCTTAAAGAATCAGCTGCTATACCAGCAATACCATCAGCTTGACTTGCATCGATGCTACGCAATTGTTTGAGGGATACATTAGGCACGGTGTGGGAATGACCACAGGTGGCATGGGCACCACAGCATATGGCCAGATTACTGGACTCGGGTTGAGAACTTTGTCGTATAATCCGAGAACCGTTAGTAGGAGAAGACGTAACGAGGACAGGGGGTATATTGTGGGGCAGGGCATTATTGGAACCACCCAGATTTCCTTGTTGAAAGGCACTTTTAACACTATCACGTGATGCTGAACGATCCATTTGACCTGTGGTCGATATGGGTGTAGTCGAGGCACGCCTACTGCAGTTTCTGCAGGCACGACAGCGTGTTTGGACACTCGGAGATAGGATGGGATGTGAAGAAAGATTCTGATATGATGATGTTCCCAAACTCGAGTTATCTTGATATCCATGATTTAAATTCGTTATTGATATGGTTGGTTGTTGTTGCAACAACAGCAGCTTCTTCTTCTTCTGATGACTTTGAGATGATGATGAAGTTGGCGCTGATGTCGCCAATGGTTGTGGTTGTTGTTGCTGATTCTGATTATGATCTTGGTCCTCTTGATAAACTTCAATATCAGGCACTGTGGATTGACGAAGACCTTGTTCGACATCTTCGTCGGCTGCTATATTATTACTGCGTTCACTTTCATCAGAACCCAAACGTGTTTGCTGCGACAACTGGGGACTGGTTAGATATGTAGAGGTACGATCCTGTCGCATCAATGTTGGCTTCGTTGTTGATGCTGTGGAAGTCATATTGTTCGTTGTTGGTCCATTGGCTGAATTCATTTTTATTTGTCGTAAAACAGAAGTTTTTGATTTAGGTGTATTCGATACCAAAAGGGAATCGGTTTCCTCAGAGCTAACATAACCGGAATTGGTGGCATCGGTTAATTTTTGCATTGACATCTAAAATGAAAGATAAGAAAAATAATAAGGTGTGATCAAGAGAAATTGTTAAGCAAATGAAATGTTATAAAGATAAAATGCATTTGGTTTAAGGATATAACCAGCGTTGCCAGATTTTTTTCACAAAGGGCGAGGCAATGTTACACAAATCTTCAAAATGTCGGGATTTCAAGAATTTTAACGAGACAAACAATTTGAAATGTAAAAATCTCAGATTTTAAAACATAATAAAAATTGTATAGTGGATTACATGAAAATTTCGCAATTTTTAACATTATTTCGGATTTGAAATTGTTCAACAAAAAAAAAAAACGCTATTTTTTGTAGTAAAGTGTTTGTAACCGTCGAATAGGACAATCATAATTAATATTAGAATTAATTGCTAAAGAATTTTTCTAAAGTTAATTTACAGGAAGAAGAAGAAAACATATTTATTGAAAAATTGAAAACAGACACAGAGGAATCACCAGACTGCCGCAGTTTCATTTCACCCAAAGACTCGTCAGTGGTTAGTTTATGTGCCAATTGATCAAAGTAATTTTTAATTGTTAATTTGTCGCTATATGAATTAACTAATACATGAGCAATTTATTTTTCAATTAGAATGTTTCCTCTTTTGTTATTTGAAGCCATTAGGGACCAAGTTTTGTAATATAAAAGATGCTAGAAGCCAAATTAATGAGATCTTGAGTGTCAAATTTAAAGCTGACGCTTTTTCTGATTTGGTCGAATAGTGGAATCAATGTTTAAATTCAAACTTTTTCTTAAATTTGTAAAAGTTTTCAATTTCCAAAATTTGTATATTAACCCTTTGACACGGGAATTTTAATGACTAGGAATTTTCCGACCAAACTTCGTAGAAATGTAGATCTATGCCCAAGAAATATTGTTTATTACTTTTATGGCTTTGCAGCGCACCCTAGCGGAGATATTTGGAATTAAAGTTCAAAGATTAACATGCTGCCGTCTCCGAGCGGGTTAAAATTTTTTTAAAATTTTAATTTTATATTTTCCTATTACATAAAACCTTTTGAATTTTTGAATTTCATTCATCATACAATTTTTGAGACTAAACTTTAGCCTTTTTTGAACTTTTAAATTTTAACACATTCTCAGCAGCGTTGATGATCACAAGACATAACGCGCTCTACTGCTCTCATATTGTTTTGAAATTTCATAGCCTGCATAAAATTTTAATAAGAACAAAACAACGAACAGATAACAGTAAATGAATAGCGCTTTGGTTAAAATTTAAATCAGTGACGAATTGATGAAGTCGACGTACATTATAAACTCGTCAAAGGGTTAATGCTTTAAAATACCGAATATTGATCAAATACATTTTCCAGCCGAACTGTTCAGTGAGACACTTAAGATAGTTTTGCGTACCTGTTAAAGAACCGAAAGAAATAATTTTTCTATTTTGAATGACCAAAATTAATATTTTTTCTAAAGTATATATTTTCGTATTTAAAAGATTTTCATATAAAAGATTCGTTAAGCTTGTGATTCTTAAAGTTCCATTTATTTAACTTAGAATTAAATAAATTCTAAAAACTCTGTATTCCCTAAACTTTTATAGAAATATTTTAAGTTCAAAAAATCATCAAATTTATCAACTACACTAAGTCATTTATAGATTCCTTACCGAAAAATTAAAAAAATACTGAATAAATTGTTCATTAGATATAAAAAATAAGGAATTTACATTCCAAATTCAAAAAACATCGATTGAAATTCAGAATTTCCATTTAAAATTAAGAAGTCATCAATTCAGATCAAGATTTTTCTACTCATTGGGTGTATAACTTAAAAATACGGTATTCACAACAGATGGCGTATCTTTTACACATGGTTTGTGTCTTTAGTAACTTATATGGCATTTTGGATGGTAAACATCTGTCATTTATTTTTACTTTGACATTGAACAAAATAGTGTAAACAACAAAGTTTTCTTTTTTTTTGATTCGAAAATGTCGAATTTTGTGCCAATTTCGATTTTCGAAGCAATCCCGCCGAAAGCAGGACGTCTGGTAACGCTAGATATAACTGTAATAAGGTAGGAAATATCAATTTGAAGAAACCAAGTCTTTTAAGAAATGTGCACCATTTCCCAAAAATAATGGGTGGTCATTATTTTGTGTTTTCTTGTAAGTGAGAAGGTAATGAGTACCCATTACTACCCAGTGTAGAAAATCATTACCAGATATGTGGTTATGTAACTACATACTTGGTAATGGTAACTAGTTACTTTTGTTATTACATTTCTTATTACCTTTATATGGCGATGTCGCGAAAAATAATGAGTTGTCGTTACACACCAGCATACGAAAAATCAAAAAATATATCGTTACCTATGTGCTTACCAGTACTGACAAAAATAATGAGTCCAAAAATAGATTTTCTAAAAAATAAATTATATAAAAAAAAAATATATTTTATTGTTTTTTTTTTAAATAAAATTTGCTGGTACGGGAATCGAACCTGGGTCTACAGATTGCCAGTCAACAGCTCTACCATCTGAGCTTAATCGACATGTAATATTTAATAGATAAAAACACAATTGACCTGCTGCACACAAGTAAGCTTATTCGCCAACATACAAAAAATCAAAAAATATGTGGTTACATATATCCTTACCAGTGTTTAAAAAATATTGAGTCTTAAAATAGATTTCAAAAAATTTTCAAAAAAGTCTAAAAAATTATTTTCTATTTGAAATAATGATAAAAATAAGTCATTATCAGTAACTCATTATTATATGTTTTAAAATAATACAGAAGGTAAGTGGGTGTCATTACTGGTAGTCCAAAAAATAATGATATGTCATAACCGTTTCTAAACTGGGGACACAATCCATTGTTATATTTTAGTATAGCCATTATACGAAAAGTTTGGCACTTCTAGTTGTTACTGTATTCCCCCTGCGTTTGTTGTTACAGATATTATATTTACTCAAATTTTTGTTTGAAAACTTTAAAAAAGTTAAGACCTGGTATCGACACAATCATAACTTTGATAAATAAAATTTGATGTTTTTGAATTTCATGTTTATTTTGTATGGAAAGTTATGACTTTAGGTCTTAACGAGTAAAAAGGTTAAAGTCGGGCATGCCGACTATACAATACCCTACACCAGTCTGGGTAAAAGCCAACTAATGTTTGGATCCGAAATTCGAATGGGTTAAAATGGGGCTCGTGTCAAAATTTTCTATAATGTGAGTCAGCGCACCAAATTTCATTAAAATATCTTAATATTTGCGACCTGCAGTTTGTAACCAAGCCAATTTTGGGGGGACCCTTATATGGGCACTAGTTCTAAACATGGACCGATGTTCACCAAAATCAAAAGGCTTCGTCCTTGGGCCAACATAGGTCTATGTACCAAATTTCATCAAAATATCTTAATATTTGCGACCTGCAGTTTGTAACCAAGCCAATTTTGGGGGGACCCTTATATGGGCACTAGGTCTAAACATGGACCGATGTTCACCAAAATCAATAGGCTGCGTTATTGGGCCAATATAGGTCTGTGTACCAAATTTCATCAAAATATCTTAATATTTGCGACCTGCAGCGTATAAACAGTATAATTTTGGTAGGACCCTTATATGGGCACTAGGTCTAAACATGGACCGATGTTCACCAAAATCAATAGGCTACGTTATTGGGCCAATGTAGGTCTGTGTACCAAATTTCATCAAAATATCTTAATATTTACGACCTGCAGCGTATAAACAGTATAATTTTGATAGGACCCTTATATGGGCACTAGGTCTAAACATGGACCGATGTTCACCAAAATCAATAGGCTTCGTCCTTGGGCCAACATAGGTCTATGTACCAAATTTCATCAAAATATCTTAATATTTGCGACCTGCAGCGTATAAACAGTATAATTTTGGTAGGACCCTTATATGGGCACTAGGTCTAAACATGGACCGATGTTCACCAAAATCATTTTGGCTGCGTTATTGGGCCAATGTAGGTCTGCGTACCAAACTTTATCAAAATATCTTAATATTTACGACCTGCAGCGTATAAACAGTATAATTTTGGTAGGACCCTTATATGGGCACTAGGTCTAAACATGGACCGATGATCACCAAAATCAAACTTGTTCGTCCTTGGGCCAACATAGGTCTAAGTACCAAATTTCATCAAAATATCTTAATATTTGCGCCCTGTAGAGTGCGCACAAGATTGCATGGACAGACAGACAGACGGACGGACGGACATCATTAAATCGAAATAAAAAAAAATTCTGAACCGATCGGTATACTATAAGGTGGGTCTACGACCAATATTTTTTGGTGTTACAAACATCAGCACAAACTTATAATACCCTGACCACATAGTGGTGTAGGGTATAAAAATAGTCTTATGACAGTCAAAATGAGTCACAAGTAGGAGTAGGCGGTGTGGTTTAAAATTTAAAACTTATCATTTTATATTTAAATTGCAAAACTACACTCAACCAAAAAAGTCTGTAATGGCTACTGGAAATTTTGCTGTTATTACGGGAAATTTAACTGTTTTGAGCCCAGCGGTATTTTTTGCTAATTTTAGCAACACATGTCTGCTGATCTGTAGTACAATAAAATTAGTAGAAAAAATTAGTAGCCGCTACTAAATTTTAATAAAATTTATGTAAAATGCAATTCAAAATCGAATTGCTGAAATCAGTTAAAAAACTTACTAAATATCATAATTTTCGTACAATGAAATTAGTATAAATAATTAGTTGCAGCTACTAAAGTTCAGTAAATTGTTGTAAACTGTAATTTAAAATCAATCTGCTGAAATTGGGAAGAAATTATACTAAAAAATAAAAAAAAAATTACTTCATCGTACTTGAAATTTGGAGTCAAAATTGCAAACGGCTCTCCAGTTATTAGCGTTTTATGCATTGGAGATACAATAAAATTTTCTGGGTGTTATTTCCAAACTAAGAATATATCAATAGTAACAAATATAAACTAAACAAGAATTGTAAAAAATAAAAAAAAATAATTTTTAAATTAGTATATTTTTCTGCTAAATTTAGCACTCGGTTTTGAAAAATTAGTAAAGTGTTTTGCTGAAATCAGCAGAGAGAATTAGTAAAAAAAATCCGTAATTTGTAATAAGAGATTAGCAAAAATGATTACTAAAGAAAAATTGTACTTAAAATAAGTATAAAAATAGTAAATTGCGATTGGAAACCGTTTACAAATTGTTTTACTAACTTTTTTATCTGAGTGTATGGGATTATGTTTACTAAAATATATCTTAATATTTCAAGAAGTGTTGAAGACAATGCCTTATTATTTAAATTCATTTTAATTCCCTTGTAATAAACTTCTTTGCTCAAAGCAATTGTATAATTTCTCAATTAGTTTTCTTTTTTTTCATTACTACAATACAATAATGTCCAAGTTGCATTCATGTCTCTGCATTTGGTTCCGGATATTTTCTTTTGTAATGTTGCAAACAACTTACGACAGTAATGTTTGCATTGCATTAAATTAATATTCACACTTAAATTCATGTTTGCACACTATATTCCGTAATAATATTAGCGACTTAGGTGACTCTATGAGGTAAAATTAGAACACAAAACATGGACATTTTAAAATTATTTTTATGACATGCATCCTTTTGTACTACGTTATTGGTTTTTTTAGTACATCCAAGAAACAGTCTTACGAGGAAGGTATCTCTGGGTTCTCCCACGGATTTGCGTGAAATATGGATATGTGAAACAGCGGCCCAATCTCGTATTTAGGCATTAAAAGGGAGGGCTAAAAAGTGGATGATTTTTCATATTTTTAAAAAAATTTAAATTTATCAAAGTTAAATAAATTAATGTTTTTTTTGTTAGATTTGAAATCATACAAGTAAACTAAAGAGAATGAAATTAAAAAAAAACCGATAAGGCCAGCAGGATAGAATACATATTTTCGGGTCCCGAATCCCATCCCACCCATCCTCAGTATCCATGCCCTTGTGGGTTAATATTTGATGATTATCTACAAAGGCATGGATACTGAGGATGGGTCTGTAGCGGGAGTCGTATTAAATGGATTGGGTCAATTAATACCGCACGGGTCGAGTGCAATTACAATACTTGAACCAATTCACAAATAAACCATTTATCGGTACACTCTGGCATACATACCGTGAACAAAAAAAAAAGTTGGACACTAGAGCGTACCACCTTACAGACAAAAAAAAAAGTGCGCCGTACACCCTCCAATATGAAGTATTTTTGCAAGGAGGTTCCAAAAAATTTTTTTTTAATTTTTTTTTTTGCCGAACGTAGGGGGTTGCCATTTTACATTTTTCGTTATATCTTTGGTGTTTACAGTCGGATCTTAAAGTGTGATACATCGATGTTTTTCTCTCGAGGACATTTTGACCTTAAGTATCCCGTTCTAGTAGTTACCCACCAGATCTCAGTTGCTACAACCCTAATGTACCACCCTAATGTCAGAAAATTAAAGCTCGCAAAAAATCATTAAACTTTTGCTAAGGAAGTTTTTCGCTAAACGCAGTCGAAATTTTTTTTTTATATATTGGTTGCGGAACGTAGGGGTCGCCTTTTTAAAATTTTTTAATTGAATTTTTTCTATATAGCAAAACACTGGTCTCCTCGAGGCAAAAAAATTGATATATCACACTTAAAAATCCGATTTTAAATGCCAAAGCTATAACAAAAAATTAAAAAAAGGTGACCCCTACGGTCGGCAAAAAAAATTTTTTTTTTGAAATCGCCTTCTAAAAAAACCTCATATTGGAGGGTGTACGGCGAACTTTTTTTTTGAGGTACGGTCTATTGGACACTATATAAAATAAAATGAACAACCATGTTATTTGAATTTCTTTTTAAAACAACATAAGCACATTGTACGTAAAATCAGAGACTATTATATAGATAGGAAAACAAAACTTACACTACTAACCGGTAAAGGGCGCCGAAATTCGTATCAGTTGATCCTATATTTAAAAACTCAAACTGCTGAAAACTGTTCAAAATAAGGAAAAAAAAAAACAACGCGGAATACATTCAAATAATAAAATTTGAGATATCCGTTTGTTTTTTTGCTTTGTTGTTTGATATTATTTAAATTTAAATAAAAAGCAAATTGTCAGTTTTTAATAAAGTGCCATCTAGTGATAACGCAGTTTTTATAACCCTTTAGGTAAACGTGTAAGTCCACACAATGTAATCGAGTTCGTGTGCTTCACATTGTGTACTTACGATATCGGATACTTGTGTATAACAATTGTATATGAAACGAAAAATATTCGAAATTTTTCAAAAATTTTGTCTTACTTACTTGCCACTATACTTGTGTGTATTTACGAAGTATATTGGCTTGTGGGCCATTACAATGCGGCCCATGGCCTGGGTAGAGTAAGCCAGCTTGTGTGTAGAGTTTGAAAGTACTCGGAGATTCTAGTAAGTACACACAAGTAACTCCGAGTACTTTCAAACCCTACACACAAGCTGGCTTACTTTACCCAGGGTATGGCCGCATTGTAATGGCCCACAAGCCAATATACTTCGTAAGTACACACAAGTATAGTGGCAAGTAAGTTAGACACAATTTTTGAAAAATTTCGAATATTTTTCGTTTCATATACAATTGTTATACACAAGTATCCCATATCGTAAGTACACACAATGTGAAGTACACGAAATCAGTTACATTGTGTGGACTCATTTTGGATTCCAGGCTAAAGTGGGTTAATGATATCCGATGAAGTAAAAATTCCATGTATGAATCATTTTAACTATATTAAATGAATAAATGGAATAAAAAATAATTTTTTTCGAAATTTTGAATTTTGGGATTTTTTAATAGTAATACACTTTTTTTCCAAAAGGGGCCATTTTCGTCCAACTTTCGGCACGGGTTAACGTTTTCCAAAAAAAAAATCGATTTCTTCCATTTGGGACCATTTTCAATAAAACTGGGGGTGTAATGACAAATCTATTTTTAAGGGACACTCTACTGTATATCTGTCTAACCGTACATCATACATATTCTTATTTATGCACGTTTTTTTTTCCTTTCAACATTAATATTCCTTGACCTATATTTTTTTGTTTCTTTGCATTCCTCTTATACCACACGTATAGCTAATATACAGTGGCGGACAATACAACAGAATCCATAAAAAGTTTTTTAATTTTATCCCCGTTGCTTTTATTTTTAAAGATCAAAATAATGATTAAATTGTCCCCGAAGAACTGGAATATGGTCCAGAAAACATTTTTAGTGTAGCGTTTGTTTTTTAATTTTGCAACCCGTTCTAAGTAGGAGCGGCTTTCAATGAAAAATCAGCGATATCGACCTTTTATCAAATTACATAGTAAAATTTAGCGAGTAGGTACTGATCGGATTTATAAAAACTGAATAATGTTGGAAATTCTAAAAAAATTTCCTTAAATCCTGCATTATTTTTATTCACAAATGGTGGCCAGATTTAACATAACAGCGCTTTTGATATGAGCAATTTCAGTGTTGTTAACTTTAGTTTAAAATCGCTAAAAACAAAGAAAACTTTGTTCATGGTTAATGCGCTGTCATGTTAAATTTGAGTTTTGAAAACAATTATTATTTTTTTAGCATTAATATTACACTAATATTTTGTGCTGTATCCGTTATTATCAATAACCGCTTCGCATCTTCTTTGCATACTCTCAACTAATCTCTGGCATCTTTCTTTTGGTATAGAATACCAGGCTTCTTGAATACCAGCCCAAAGTTTGGTGGAATTTTTGTAATTGTTTTGCGAAACTTTTGTTTTTACATCATTCCATAGATTTTCTATTGGATTAAGGTCCGGACTTTGGGCTGGCCAGTCCAAAACCTTAATTTGTTCTTGTAAAAACCAATCCTTGACTATGTTTGACGAATGCTTCGGATTATTGTCTTGCATATATGTCCACTTAACTGGTATATTTTCATAGGCAATTGGCTAAATAACATTCTTAAGAATGCTCAAATATTGAAACCTGTCCATTTTGTCCTCTACTTTTACAATAGGGCCAACACCACGCCAGGAAAAAGCCCCCCATACCATAATATTACCCCCACCGTGCTTCAAGGTCTTCTGAATATACTGAATGTTTAAAGCCTGGTTTTTTGTGCGATGTACAAATGTTCTACCATCTGGTCCGACACGATTTACCTTCGTTTCATCGCTCTAAAGCACATTTTTCCAAAAGGACAACTATTTCCTTTGTGGGTTTTGGCAAAATCAATACGTTTCTTAATATTTTTTCTTAAAAGAAGAGGCTTCTTTCTTCTTATTCGTCCAAATAAGTTTGCTTCATTCAGTCTTCTTCTTACTAACCTGTCTGACACTTGAACGTTGAATTTTTCCCTGATTTCATTATTTATTTGACGGGAGGACATAAAAGGGTTGAGATAGCTTTTGCGTACTACAGTCCTGTCCATATAAGTTGTAGTTTTACGACGGATTCTTATTTCTTGTCGGCAGCACATAGACGAATAGCATTGTATACCATATTTCGCGAACACTTTAGTATTTTAGCAATTTCAGTTGGGAGATTTCATCTCGTTGTGGAATTGAGATATAAGTCTTCGTTTTTCTGGATTACAATGTTTTCCACGTCCCATATTGGTACAATTAGGAAAGAATTTACTTATTTCAAACGCAAATTATGAAAAGAAAATTATTATTAAGTGCATCGAGTAAAATTTTGACAATTATTGCAATTGTCCTATTTTTATGTCCAAGTCAAATATGAACAAAGTAAAGTAATTTTGTTGTAAATATTTGCATATTTTAAATATTGCAAAGTTTTATACATAATCTGAGACTACTTGATTACAGTTTACTATAATAGAAAAGAAAGATAATTATTGCTCTATAATTATTAAGAGAAATGCATGATATACCATGTGATATACCATTCGCCCTTGCGAATGGTATATCACACCTTGTCATTTTTATGACGATGTATGATATATTATTTGCTTATGGGAAGCACAGCTGAGTGCTACCGGACGCGTCACAGGTTGCGGATAGTGATTCCGCAGAAATGTGGAGTAGCTGCCAATGGCAGCCGCGGACAGTCAGCGGTTACAAGGGGAGAGTCTCGGAGGGTCTTTCGAGCTCCCACTAAGTCCCGAGTTTGCCTATGATCCTTGTAACGTCGTGGCGAGCAATTGGCGCCAACCAAAAAACCAATATCCCAACCGACCATGGGCGGTATAACCCTATTGGCGCTTGGATTAAATCCCTGCGCAACCACTGCAGGCCTGGAGGCAATGTTGGCAGCCCCAACACCAGGATCGGATGCTTTGGCCCAATCAGCCATTCATCTTAAACCAAACATGATTGCCGAAACCGTATAATTTGCGGCCCTATGCTCCTTGCAGCAGTAAAAGGAACAAATATATATATATGAAGATAATTTTGTATGAAGTGTCCTATTTCCATGTCCATAGCTGTATAAATAAACTAAAAATTGTGTTTTATTACATATATTGTTGAAAACAAAAGAGATTAGTATTATTCAGTATTAACCCTTTCACTACCAAACTTTAACCGTTGTAGATTTTTTAACGAAACTTTTTGAGGACATGAGCCTATGGCTGAGAATTGTTGTTATGCTATTTTTGGCGCTTTACTATGTACCGTATCGGAGAAAAATAGAACGAAAATTATAACATTAATGGACTATCGCTCCTGAATGGGTTAGCATTTAAAAAAAATTAAAATTTTCAGTTTTTTTCTAAATTATGGCCACTCCGAAAATAATAAATAATTCTCTGTGTATTTCAAATTGAATTTTTAAAATTAAAAAAACTAAAAATAGAACACCAAAAAAGTCATAAAAAATTTCGATTTCGAGCTGAGTAGTATAGTAAACACGTGGGTTACTATTTATATTTTGAGCCTAATGATGTAAGAACAGAAATTTTTTATTGAAAATGTCTTTATTGTATTTCAAAATATTCTCCTTTATGATCTATGAGGCAAAATATTTTTTATATAACCACTTATGATTTTATAGATTTATATATCGTTGAGTAAGCATATACTGTCAAAATATATTTAGTTATATAAAATCCTATTCACTAGATCCACCATTTTTCGGATCTATTAATATATGCTTAGACGTAATTATGTTATGATTTGATCTGGGAAATGGTGGATCTGGTTAATATGATTTTATATAATTAAATATCTTTTGAAATAATTATATAAAAATATACATTTCACAATACTCGACGAGATATAATTGTATAAAATCATAACTGATTATATAAAAATCATTTTACTAGGATATACTTTTGCATGCATTCGAACTACTTGTCATAGCATTTTTTTCCACTCCGTGAGCAGAGCTTTGAATAATTAATTCCTTTTTGAATGAATTCACTACCAATCGAATTCAATTTTCTCTACAATTGAATGAATTCCTTTTCTTAAGTAATTCACTGGATTCGTTCAACTGAATGCGTTCATAAAACAACAAATTCAAAGAATAAATTCAATTGCAATAGTTCTTTTTATTAAATCAAATGAATTAATTCACCGGTGAACGCGTTCAATTTTATAAATCGAACGGAAAAAAAGTGAATTAATTCCTTACTGAATTAATTCACTACTAAATTCGTTCAATTTCATTTTCGTTCAGTGAATTAAAAAAATAAAATGAACGCGTTCAATTTTATAAATCGAACGGAAAAAAAGTGAATTAATTCCTTACTGAATTAATTCACTTACTGAATTAATTCACTACTGAATTCGTTCAATTTCATTTTCGTTCAGTGAATTAAAAAAAATAAAATTACGTTCAGTGAATTAAAAAAAAACTAATAAGTTCACTGAATTGAAAAAAAAAATAAAATAAGTTCACTGAATTGAAAAAAAAAAAAATAAAATAAGTTCACTGAATTCAAAGCCTGTTTTCTGCCGTTCAGTAGAAGAAAACAATAATGTACAAATAGAATTTTTAAATAAGCAATTTTACAGCGTGTGCTAGTAAAAATGAACAAATTAGAAACCGGATGCTGTTTATCAACCTACATGATTCAAAAATAAACCCTTTAACTATTAAAAATAAAAACTTTACAGATATAGATAAATTTGGAAAAAAAATAACTTTTCAAAAATTTTTTCAAACTTTAAAATTGTTTATAATTTGTTCATTTAATTGTTATTTCCTGAAGATGCTACACATTGGAGTAGCGAAATATCGAAAATAAAAAACTTTTTATAAATAAAAAGCAAACCTTAAGCTCAAGAAAATAGTAGAGTTAAAAAACTATATAACTAGTTTGAAAAATTAATATAACTTAATATTAATAATATAATATAACTATATAATTAGTTTGAAAAATTAATAGTTATATTTTTTTCCAAATTTATCTATATCTGTAAAGTTTTTATTTTTAATAGTAAAAGGCTTTATTTTTGAATCATGTAGGTTGATAAACAGCATCCGGTTTCTAATTTGTTCATTTTTACTAGCACACGCTGTAAAATTGCTTATTTAAAAATTCTATTTGTACATTATTGTTTTCTTCTACTGAACGGCAGAAAACAGGCTTTGAATTCAGTGAACTTATGTTTTTTTTTTTTTTTGCAATTCAGTGAACTTATTATTTTTTTTTTTTTTTTAATTCACTGAACGTTATTTTATTTTTTTTTTAATTCACTGAACGTAATTTTATTTTTTTTAATTCACTGAACGAAAATGAAATTGAACGAATTCAGTAAGGAATTAATTCACTTTTTTTCCGTTCGATTTATAAAATTAAACGTGTTCACCAGTGAATTAATTCATTTGATTTAATAAAAAGAACTATTGAAATTGAATTAATTCCTAACAAAATAAATCGAACGAAAGCAAATATGAATTAATTCCATTCAATATATGGTGCTTAGTGAATTAATTCATCGAATTTTTAATTCAGAATTGAAAAATTTAATTAAGGAATTAATTCTTCAAAGCTCTGTCCGTGTGAGACACCTCAAGAACATGGTTTTTGAACGCAGTATGGCTTCTTCTGCTGGCGAAAATCGTTGTCCACATAGAGTCATTGGGTGCCAAGTTACGGCTCTATGGTGGATGACTCATTAATTCATTCTTTTGAGTGTTCAAAAAGTAATTTGTTTGAACCGATGTGTGAGAGCTTGCTAGTTCATGGTGAAGAACTATCCGTCTTTGAAGGTTGGTTTTTCCCATTTCTGAGAACACTTCTGGCAAACAATGAGTGGTGTACCATGCAGAATTAACTCTTTTACGTTGCTCTAACGGCACTGTTGCCACATGACCAGTTTTTCTAAAAAAAAAACTGAGGACCATTTGTTTGGAAGTGTTTCGAGAGTGAACAACTTTTGTGGGATTTCGTTCATCATGAAACTCCCATACAGCCGACTGCTGTTTAGTTTCAGGCTCATGTGCATAGATTCGTAACGATCTTATACACGTCTTTTGAAGCACCGCTATTGAACATTTCTTTGCACCAATCGACACGAGCATCTTTTTGGACTGTTGTAAAGTTATGAGGAATCCAACGAGAACAAATATTTTTTACGACTAAATTTTGAAGCAATATTTTATTTATGCTGGTGGAACTTATGTCTAAGGTAGTCTCAATCTCAGAGTATGTCACATGGCGATCTTGCATTATCAGTTTTTGCACAGCATCAATGGTTTCTTGGACAACCTTCTCTAAATTCGTCCTGGAGGGAAGGACGTCCGTGATTAAATTGGTTATAGAGCAATTCCATATGAAAGCGATCACCTTTTGGACGACCCCTCTTCGATTCTAAAATAAATAGTCTCAATCGATTGCCCAGCAAAAAATAATGTACCTACATATTTTTTTTTTTTTTATAGTGATTGGTTTAGTGGTGGTGTACACCACTGTCATGTGACAAAATTGAAGAATTCTTCATAAGGGACCTCATTGAAAGTTGTTTTAAAAAAAACTACTAAAGCGATCGCAACGAGTGATAGCTCGTTGGAAAGGTATTGAATCAGGCTTTAATTGAAAAATAAAATTTTCCTAATTTTTCTCAGAAATTTACCTTTTTTCCCATGAAAATTAAATTTTCCCATGAAAATTAAATTTTCCGATTTTCCACAGAAGCTCCTAAATTTTCCGGCTAATTTTTTTTTTTTTTAGATTCCTCATAATTTTTGCTTTAAGAATCAGCAATAAAAAAGTGGGCCCCGACTCCTTGTTTGGACAGGAGAGGAGCATTTAAGAGACCACCTTGTTTTCATTGTTTTTATTTTTTTTTATAATTGAATTATTTGTAATTATTTAACATTATTTTATTTTATTATTAAAAATACATTTTTAAAATTATTTTACAGTTAAAAATACATTTATGAAGAAAAAATCAATTTTTTTTAAGAGCCCCAAGTTGAGTGTGTAGTGAATATGGTCTGCCTGCCTTCACAAGATCGGCCATAAATCCATGGATAATAGCAGCAGTGGCATGTAATGGCACACCAAACCCGACTGAGGCTACAGGTCATAAAATGTTTTGTAAATTTTTTAAATTACCAGGTAATAAATATTTCGCCGAAAATGACACATGCAGAAACAAGTCATAAAACACGGATTTTCCATAAATATGGCGAAATATTTATTACCTGGTAATTTAAAAAATTTACAAAACATTTTATGACCTGTGGTCAGCTTATTGGCAGTAACCAATTAAGTCCCTCTTTAAAAAACATTTTATGACCAGTAGTTCACTCAAATTTTCCTATTAAAGAAAAGCAAATATCGCTTATTTTTTTACCTTTTTTTTTTTACTTTCAATTTCTTGCATGGAAAGAACATTAATTTGATGTTTTGATGAAACATGCAAACGCAGACTGAATGCGTTCCGTGCCTGTCTAATGCCAGCACGCATTCTTTTGGTCGTAGGATGGCAAACTTAGAAAATCCCACTTTTTCTGCTGGGTATTTCTCTTTGAACTGATGGTATGCTTCGGATAGATTACATAATAATAATCTGCGCTGCTTGTGTACTTTTTCTCCATCTTCACGTGTGATAACATAGTCACATGTACCTGGGCAGGCGCGGCTGTTGTCATCATTGCAGTAAAAATCTTGAATCAATTTCACCGTTGCTTCGCTGAGGGTCCTTGAGCCAAATTTCTTGGTGGGAGTCGCCAATATGCCCTTCTGTCGAACTAATTCTTTGCTTCTTCTCGCGATGTAAAAAGATGTTTGAAACTGTTCAGAAATCGTGCGTATAGACCATGATTGAGGCAGCACAGATAAAATGAGATATTTCTCCGGAAAAGTGGTCGCTAAATTGAATTTTCTTTTCAACTGCTCAATCATTTGTTTGCCGTCATCAACGTCATCTGCTTGACTGCATTCGTTATCAGAGCCTTCATCAAATATTGTCGCGATTGCACTCATAACCTTGCCTTTTTTCTCTTTCCTGTATTTTTCACTTCGCAACTTTCTTTTTGTAATAGGCGATTCACCTAAAGTGGTAATAGCCTCATTCAAAGGACTCAAAGACATATTGACCATCGGAATGTCTGCCTCACTATCAGATGAAACATTTTGTTCAATTGTCATTTCACTCTCGGATTGTGGTTGCATTTGTTTCAATGCATTTGCTTGTTGAGACAAATCGATTTTACACTTGGGGCAAATGAATTCTGCTTCTTCACCGTATTGTATATTTAATTCATTCATGTATCGCTTCGAAACACCAGTTAATTTTAATACTTTTATCTTTTTCGAACGATGTCCACTCTTGTTAAACGGATTGCAGCAAAATTTATTCATTTTACCTTAAATTGTCTTTACAGCTTCACTCTTTACTTTACAAAAAAAAACACTTTAACACTTTCAGGTTT
Source organism: Leucophora obtusa (assembly GCA_949987735.1). Lineage (NCBI taxonomy): Eukaryota > Metazoa > Arthropoda > Insecta > Diptera > Anthomyiidae > Leucophora > Leucophora obtusa. The sequence goes on from OX465297.1 coordinate 117,608,968, forward strand.
AGTATTCAACTAAAATTTGACTCAGAGTGTGTGAAGTATTTATATTTATTTTTTGGTAAAAAATAGGTAAAAAAAAATAAGCGATATTTGCTTTTCTTTAATAGGAAAATTTGCGTGAACTACTGGTCATAAAATGTTTTTTAAAGAGGGGCTTAATTGGTTACTGCCAATAAGCCGACCACAGGTCATAAAATGTTTTGTAAATTTTTTAAATTACCAGGTAATAAATATTTCGCCATATTTATGGAAAATCCGTGTTTTATGACTTGTTTCTGCATGTGTCATTTTCGGCGAAATATTTATTACCTGGTAATTTAAAAAATTTACAAAACATTTTATGACCTGTAGCCTCAGTCGGGTTTGGTGTGCCATTACATGCCACTGCTGCTATTATCCATGGATTTATGGCCGATCTTGTGAAGGCAGGCAGACCATATTCACTACACACTCAACTTGGGGCTCTTAAAAAAAATTGATTTTTTCTTCATAAATGTATTTTTAACTGTAAAATAATTTTTAAAATGTATTTTTAATAATAAAATAAAATAATGTTAAATAATTACAAATAATTCAATTATAAAAAATATAAAAACAATGAAAACAAGGTGGTCTCTTAAATGCTTCTCTCCTGTCCAAACAAGGAGTCGGGGCCCATTTTTTTATTGCTGATTCTTAAAGCAAAAATTATGAGGAATCCAAAAAAAAAAAAAATTAGCCGGAAAATTTAGGAGCTTCTGTGGAAAATCGGAAAATTTAATTTTCATGGGAAAATTTAATTTTCATGGGAAAAAAGGTAAATTTCTGAGAAAAATTAGGAAAATTTTATTTTTCAATTAAAGCCTGATTCAATACCTTTCCAACTAGCTATCATTCGTTACGATCGCTTTAGTAGTTTTTTTTTTTAAACAACTTTCAATGAGGTCCCTTATGAAGAATTCTTCAATTTTGTCACATGACAGTGGTGTACACCACCACTAAACCAGTCACTATAAAAAAAAAAAAAAATATGTAGGTACATTATTTTTTGCTGGGCAATCGATTGAGACTATTTATTTTAAAATCGGAGAGGGGTCGTCCAAAAATTTGCCAATTTTGATCGTTTTCATATGGAATTGCTCTATACCAGTATTTCAAAAATTTAATTGAGATTGTCTTTGTATTCTTGTCTACATAATCAGTAGGCTGGCACCCTTAAGAATTGATTTGTGCGGTATTGTGAAAATAAAGTACCAAAGAAAAAAAAAATTATATATATTTCGCAACCTATTTTTTTAGATAAAATCAATTTGCGTGACCCCATGCCAAACTTCAAAAAATCTAAAGAACAAATATTTTGGCCCATAACAATTCAAATATTTTTGGTGATACGCCCTAATGTATTGTATGTATGTATATCATGCAGTTTTGTATAATAAAGTGCATTCTAAAAATATTTCAGTATCCTTAAGTTTCTTATTTACTATTAACTGCATAGTGCCACTATAATTTACAAACACACACAAAGAACAAACTGGTCGTACACTAATCTATAATATTGCAAACACACACACTCTTACACACGCATATAAAGAATTTTCTTTACACACTTGCTTACAGTCTTCTGCACACACACTTATACATAAATAATAATGAAGAAAATTGTTACAAAATATTCAACATTATAAACTTTAATATCTTGGCCAAGTTCGAATGCCCAACGATTGTTAGAAAACGATGACACTCGACCAAAATAAAGTGACATGATAAAAAAAAACTTCCTTTTTCTTAACTTGTTAGTTAATGATCATCTGTCCTTTCCATCAGGAAGCCCTATTTACTACTAAGCAAAAACATGGTTTGCAACTACTTATCACGATGTCCCGAACATAATTGGTACTCATTATTTTTTTCCACCTTGTAAGCGAGAGGGAAATGAATACTCAATACCCTCTCGCTTACAACTCAACTAATTACCAGTCTATTTACTCGCTTAATTACTTTTGTTCTAGATGTCCCAAAAGTAATGGATACTCATTATTTTGGGCCTCATAGAACAAAAGTAATTAAGCGAGAAAATCGGCTGGTAAGTAGGTAGTTGATACAATATTTTTGCTGGATATAAGTGAATATGAACAACCCTTATATTTTGTTTACATACAAAATTAACTGCAATTTAAAATAGTGTCATGGATTAAACAATGAATTGTTTTAAAACTATTTGTTTGTATTTTAATATTACATACAAATAGAGAAAAGTATTGCAGCAGTTTAACTTTCATTTCCACTGCATTTTATTATTTGTTTCCTTGTGTTTTGGTTCAAGTAACATTATTAAAATTTAAGAATAATTCTTGAAACTCTTGCATGTTAAAATACAATTTACTTTGTATTTGTTCATACATAGCAAAAAAAAAAAAGAGTTGCCAGATTTTGCACAAAAATTATGTTAATCTGGATAAACTGGGCCCATTTTTATTCTTTTTTTTTTTTTGTGAAATTTTATAATTGTTTTTTATACATCCGACTCAGGCGTGTGGTTTTCAATATTAATTAATGAAATGGAAAAATTACACATGAGGTTAATTACAAAATATAATTTTAGCCCTGGTTTATGTATTACGAAAAAACTGTAAACGAAAGTAAAGTAAGTTCCCATGTATTTTTCATGAAAGTAATTGTCAATTTCTTTCGTTTGTACTATTTTCGTAAAAGATAAACAGGCCCTTAAACCCCATATCTAATCCTACTTTATTTACCAAAAACTATGTTGGAAATCGAGTCTATGTTTTTAGAGGAAATATCCCAGTAAAAATGTAAAATCCAAAAACCGTGTTGCAGAACACCTTACTTTGACATAGGTTCTAATTTATATTCTACAACAGGCTCTTTTTGTATGGATTTGGACCTATAAGCAATAGTTTCTTTTCCTCCAAACTACAACAGATTGTTAGAACCAGTTAAAGAAGTGCTTCTGGGATAGTGAATCCTTACATTTTGACTTTCGTGAACCGGTTCTAGAAGAGGTTCCATAGAACCCGTTGCAAAAGCACTTGTTCTGGAATATATTCAAAAATAACCGGTTCTAAAAAATTTTGCTGGAATATTTTTAAATAATATTTTTTATGGGAATCTGTGACTCATAGTCGGTAAGTAATCGGTACTTGTGTATTCATAACTACCAGAAAAAATTAAAGTACACTTAAACACCGATTTGCGACTCCCTCGGTTTTCGTTCTGCTACCAAAGAGACACAACTAGATTTACGACCATTTCTTAAAAATAGAAAAGCTAATTACACTGTACAACAATTTCGAACTTTTTTCAAAATTACGGGATTCTGACAATAGATTATGGTAGAGGAGACCGATTTGAAAGATGACATCGGAATTTTATTTTAGGTGGGGGGAGGGGGGATTAAAGTCTCCCCCCTTTGGCCTGTTCGTGCAGCATATCGGTATATGAAACTATGTATTCTTTTCATCTGAGGTGTAGGGTATGATCAGGAGGGGGACTTTACCCCCCTCCCCACATCCACCAAAATAAAATTCCGTTTGTTTATGCAATATCACATACATATATACAAATTTTGGACCTTTTTGTTTCCAAATTGGCTTTGATACTTAAAATCGGACTTCGTCCTTAAAAAACCTTAATAAATTTTTAAATTTTAATTTTTAAGCGACTATATTTACAAAAGTTATGGAGATATTGATAAACACTTAAGTTTGAAAAATAGATTACGGAATTAAGCTTAAAATGTGTAATGGGTTTTCTTTCTGGAGCTTTAGTTACCAAATTATAAATTTTTAATTGTAAAAATCGGGTGAAAAATGGAAAAAAGTAAAATCGCAAAATGTGCAAATTCTGGAGCCAATTTGAACGAAATGGTTGCCAATTCGAAATTAGCACCCCCCAGTTATGCTAAATCCACCGCAATGTCATTCACCTTTTTTTGTTTTTTGTTGTAGAGCAGTGTTATTTACCAAAATATTTAAAAAATTTGTACTAATTAAAGAAATTATGTATGACAGAATCTGTAAATAATGTAGAGATTACATTTCCTAGAATTTTACAGAGCTATATTTTCGTAGTCTCGCGAATTTTCTCTTGTATCTAAATGTGCCTAAAGATCTCAAATGTAAATATCATGCAAATATAAGTTGTTAATAAAAGATGAATGAATATATTAAAAAAAATAATCCAATAACCTTGTAACCTTTAATTCATACCTTTCTTTGTGACAATGGTCAATTGAGTTAAAAGGATATTGGTGTCATTTTAAATGGTTTTTTTATGTATTTTTCCAACTAATTGTCAATTCAATAAGAAAACAAGGCAAAGAAAAACTCAAGTGGCATTTTAAATGATTTTTTCACAATCATAAAATGTTCTTATGTCATATACATAAGTACTTGTCGTCTTTTCGTTTTGTTTTCTGCCTCGTTTAGTTAAGCTTATTATTACCAATATCTTATTAGCTATTTGATTATTCTTCTTGTGGTTGTAAGTACTTTGTAGATGCAATTGTCCATAAGAAAATGCAATTTTAGCATAACTTTGTTTTTTCATTTTATTGGACGTATGCTCTGCATTGTTGAAATAAGCTTTTAGTTTTTCGTTTGCATATTGAACAAGAGTCTTAAATTTTGTATGTTATAATAGAGTTAAATGTGTCGCACTGCGGTGGTAACATTTTTAAATTTAACACAAAAATTACAACAGTTTTTCTTCGCAAAGGGAATTGAAAAGTGGTTTAGTGCGTCTCTTTTTATATAAAGAGCACTACATACATTTTGATTTTTTAAGTTTCTTGTTATTTGCCAATGAAATTTGTGATCACAAATTGTCGCATTTGGGAAATTAGGCAAAATCATATTTTTAAACTGAACTTATTCACTGAAGAAGATGCAAATGCAAACACCAAAATGACTAGAAAGCATCTTGAATTTTCATTTGTAAAATATTCTGTTCAAAATATTGTCGTTAAATCAACAACATTTATTGCGTAAAAGTGAATGTTATCACAAGAAAACTTATATTATTGGTATTGCAAAACCGATGTTGGTGTTATGCAACACCAACACGCAAAGAAAAATCATGGAATTACCATATTCGAAGAGCATCATATATTTTTGGGTTTATGATTGCGATAATCATGTTATGAAATAGTTTCGACAATCATACTCTAACTATTTTTTTACCATAGTATGATCCTTATATAATCACATCATGATTTCAAAATAACTCCAACATTATCATATTATTATTTTATTCAAAATAGTATTTACGTATATTTAGTCAATGACTACATTACGCATTTTAATAAAATTATCATTATATTAATTTTAGTTATCCCCAAAAACCATCATCGTATGTATGGACATGTAGAATCATAATATGATCATTATGAACATCATTAATTAATTTTATTTAACACTTATATTCGTGCAAATATAAATATATGGAATCATGGGATATCAGCACATAGAAAAATATTGTAAAGAATACAATTTTACAATTCATCCAAAACGATCATAATATGTTTCTGATCATAACTCTGTTCTGATTATTGTTTGTTCCTAATATTGTAAATGTTCTAATTATCCACAAAATATTTAAATTTCCTTGAAACAACTTTAAAAATTTTACAATTTTTTATTTGGTTTCCTAAATATATTGTTTGCAATATACACTCCGTTTCCTAACTATAGCCGCACTATAAAACAGCTGATATGTAAGGTTCTAAAAAATTTAGAGATATAAAAGACCTTATAAATAAAAGTTACATCTAAAAGACATATATTTCCACAAAAAAAAAAAAAAATTTTTTAACGTAGATTAATTTAAATCGCCATTTTTATTTTACTAGTGTTTCATAACTATAGCCGCACTTTCAGAAAAATGGATTTGGAAGTTAAAAGAATTTGAGTAAACAATTAAACAAAATAATTTAATGTTATATGTTAAATAAAGACCTGATTTTAATTAATACCAAAAATCCCATTTGGCATCCACCATTGTCCACTGTCCACCAAGTTTGTTCATTCGCTGGTCTTCAAACACGAGATCAAAGATCAAAAACTTTTAAGATCAAAAACTGTTTGATACTATCGATTTTCTGGAAAACATTTACATAACAAAATTCCGTAGGTATTCTAAATTCGGCTCTTATCCCGAAAATATATGGATCATTCCATAGTTTTAGTATTTTCAGTTTGAAAGCATTCTTGAGTTAGTGGATTTTTAAGGCCTGATGCGTTGCAAGGTTGAAAAATCAGTTCTTATGAACATTTTTTATTAAAAACTGCATAAATTTCTCTTTCACGATTTAAGCATACTACAGTGATCTCATCCGTGTACCAGGTAACACCAAATCAACCATACCCTCACAACATATAAGTAGTTCTTTCACAATGAAATAAATAAAATTACAAATTGTGCAGTTTCTTCCATTCATCGCTTAAACACTATTAAAATCGATTGAAATAATTAAAATCTGAAAAGTATAGATGATATTAATAAATTTTGGATCCATCTGAAGAAGAAATTTTGGCATTTCTAAACATTCACTTCGGGGTTACTTGCTAGTGGTTCGTGTAATATTTTATTGTAACAGGAAAGCTTGCTTTGTTGTTTTGGTGTGTCACTTATTTCTCTTTTTTTCGTAAGCGAGCGGGTAAGCTTGACTACTTATAAAAACGACCACGCCAAACAAAAATAATGAGTTTAGACGCCAAAAAGTAAGTTGTGCGGAGCTATAAATTTCTATTATATAACCACTTATTTGGTAATCAAAGATTTTGCTGGGATTTTAAACTTCAGGGCCGATGCGGCACGTGTTCTCGTTATCCGACCACCCTATTTTTTTGCACGGTGTATTTTTATACCCAATGGCATACTTCTAAGGGGGACGGCCTTAAATCGCAAGTTGGAAAATAAGGTCCACCCTAAGATACATACACTAGGGCAAAAAATGATTTTGGCTATAACTCAGAGACGAATCGAGATACCACCTTAAATTTTTCACCCAAATGTATAAGAGAGTTTACCAATAATCACATATTTTTTTAAGAATTTTAAAAAATGCGCATTTCGAGCAAAGACCCCATGACCTTTGACTACTGTTTCCAATTATTCGACATAGGCAGTTAACCGGTTATTGCATTATTCGAAAAATCGCTAAAACTGATTAACCGGTTATTCGGGTCGGTTATTCGAGAAAATCGGCGATTAATCGATTAATCGTTTAAAATAAAATTAATGTATTTCCTTAACTTTTTACCAACAAAAACACGAACAGCTTCCTGCTTTTGTTAAATATCAACATGACACATGAACACGATGTATTTAAAAAAAAATTTTCAAATTAAAAAAGCACATCTACAGAAAATGCTAGAGATAAAACAAAAAACACCTCTAATTAGCTCTATTTTGAATGAGTTTAGCTATTTTGGAGTGTTTTTGCTCCATCTCTAGCAGTTTTCTCTCGCGTGTAAACGTACCTTAAGGTTGAAAAGTTTCGGAATCTGAGATTATCTAAATTGAAACATTTCTTATACTAATAGAAAAATTTATGTAAAATATGGCTGAAGCTATTAAAAATTAGTTAAAAATGGAAAAAAAACTGCTGAAACTAGGAGATTTTTTTATAAATATTAGAAGTTAAAAATAGCATAACTCAAGGTAGATTTTTTACTTCTTACGAAATTTTTTTTTAATCTGTAAAACTTTGGACACAAAATTTCTTTAAATGCAAATTTAATCAATACTACAATAAATATAATATTGCATTTAAAAAAATTATTATCCAAAGTTCTTCCTCCTCTCCTGAAGAAATAAAAAAAAATTAGTTATATTTGAGTAAAATATTAGTTACATGAAAATACCAATTTACTAGAAAAATTTGTGAAAAAATTTTCTGAATAGCAGAGTTAGTAGACTAAAGAATATCATAAACAATTGTTAAATTTCTCAGTCTTTTTCCCATTTTTAAGGGCCATTGACAATAAACAAAATTATCCAAAGTTTGAGCTAACATTCCCTTCTGTATTTATGTATTTAATAAAATTTAAAATTTTTCCAAATGTATTTGAGAAATTTCTATTATTATTTTAAAAGCATTTTTTCAAACATACATGCTCTCTCTTTCTCTTGAGTCTCATAATTCCTATAAAGTTTTCATTATGAAAGAGAAAACATGTATGTTTGTAAAAATGCTTTAAAAAAAAAGTAGAAATTTCTGAAATACATTTGGAAAATTTTGGAATACAAATAGAGTCTTTTTAAATACATTTGCAAATTTCTGAAATACATTTGGAGAATTTTGAAATACAAATGGAATTATTTTGAATGCAATTTTACAATTCTGAAATACATACATATTTAAAATTTTTAAATGCAAGTGAATAATTTTGAAGTGTATTTGAACAATTTTAAAATACAAATATAATTTTCTTTAATACAAATAAAATATATTTGTAATTTTGAAATACATTTTGAAAATTTCAAAATACATTTTGGACAATTTTGAAATGCAATTGGACAAATATCAAAGTTTTTTAGACAATTTTAATTTTTTAGACAGATTTTTGGATAATTCTAAAACATTTTTCATCAATTTTGAGTGATTTTTAGACAATTTTTGGAAGAATTTAAAACATTTTTGGATAATTTTGAAACATTTAAGACAATTTTGAAACCTTTTTAGACAATTTTAAAATATATTTGGATAATTTTAAAACATTTTTAAACAATTTTGAAATAAAACTGAAAATGGTGTAGTTTGACATGTTGTAGAATTGATGTGGTTTTGAATCGATTATACTTTCTGTGGAGATGTGAGAAAAGGTAGAGTTTCTACAGAATTAAGATGTCAGTTGACAGTTGAGGGACACATATTTTAAAAAATGCAACCTTGCCTTGAAGGACATGGAAAGAGAATTTACATTAGCTTTAATTATTAAAAGAACAGAATCAAAAATCGCCTATTGTATTGATTAAAGCCTATAAGCAATTCGACGCTGATCCAGCCAGACACTTCGTGTATTTTGGGTAGTTTTAGAAACACCTTTATTTTGCTTTAAAAAGGTATCTAAAGGCTTAACGACCTCTTTCATTAAATTTTAAAAGAATTTGATGGTATTTTAGTAATTTTATGTTTATTCTAAGCTTTTCTTGTAATTTTTTAGCCAAAGTTAAGAAAATTATGAAGTTTTGGGGAAAAAAATAAGGGAAAAATTCCATATTAAAATTGTAACCGGTTAATCGACCTGTTTTAACCGATTATTCGGATCGAATAATTATTTGAGTTTTAAATTATTTGTTTCGACATTAACCAAAATAGAGGCGATTAATCGAGGAATCGGTTAATCGATTAACCGAATTGGAAACACTACCTTTGACCCTTAAATGAAAAAAATTTATATGCATACCATTTTAAAGGGTACATTCTTACCTAATAAATAATACTAAAACGAATTTTATACCTTGAACCGTTTTAAAGTTAGTCAAATTTTGATGTTTTTTCCAATTTTCATGACGTCATATTTCGGAATCCGAAAAGGTTTGGACCTCAAAATGTATGCATCATTGATCTCTTGTAATGTACCACAGTTATGGCGAATTTCATTCAAATCGGAGATGGTAAATCCAAATGGTGTGTTGAGTTGATGTGTTTTCACCAATACACCCAGGAAAAAGATTGGTTGGAATTTGATCAAAAACATTAAAATGAATTTGCCAGGACGTTATTTTATTTGGAATTACCTATAATTGACTACTACACCAAAAATATTTAACTAGGTATTAAAAATAGGGAAAATTAACTAAAAAACAATCCTTTCAACAAATTATTGGTATCTCCAATCAATTTTAAAATTAGTATCAGTTTAGTAATTCTATGCAGTAGAAGCAGCCATTTATTTAGTGAATATACAAGAAAATTGGTGTTATCTATAACCTTTATTAAAAAAAATCCAATATTCGAAAGTGGTAACTACAAATAGGGGTATCCTATCCAAATATGACCTTAAATTCGAGTTTCTGCAGAACCAACAGAATTGTGGATTGTATTGATAACACACACAACTATTAATTGGTATTGGTAAACGAATTTTGTACTATATTTGTTTTCCAAGCAAACCATATAAATTCAAAATTAGACTTCAAAATTAATAAGTGTTTGTGGTGTAGTCGGTAGAGAGTTGGCCTAGTACGCCGGATTTCCGAGTTCGAATCCCGGAAAAGACAAAAATTTTATATGTTTTTTTTTAATTATAATAAAATATTCATATGTATAACAGTAAATATGGCTAAGAAAATTAAAAGTAGTTGTGGTGCAGTGGGTAAGAGTTAGAACTATTAACCTGAATGGCCGGGTTTAATACCATAAAATTCAAAAAAAGTTTTTTAATTTCAATAAAATTTTATGGAACATAATAATATTTATGTGGAACATAATATTGAATTAGACAACCGAATATTGGCTTTCACGAGGAAAAATATAATATAAAGATAGTTGTCGCAACCGCACGAATTCGATTTTCAACAAATTCGGTGGACCAATTTGAAATGCAATTGGACAAATATCAAAGTTTTTAGACAATTTTAAACAATATTTGAACAATTTTAGAAGACTTTTGGATAATTCTAAAACATTTTTGGACAATTTTGAATAATTTTTGGACAATTTTAAAATATTTTTGGAAAAATTTAAAACATTTTTAGACAATTTTGAAATATATTTGGAATTTTCTGAAATTAAACTGAAAATGCTGAAGTTCACTCGATCATTCGAGAAATTTTTTTAATTGTTCATACACTGAAATTTTAAAATTTTTGCTGAAAAAAAAGCTGAATTCAGCAGAATATGTTTGCCAAACATTAGAAAGAAATCTGTTAAATTTACAAAATTTCAGCTATATTTTAGTTAATCGAAAATGACAATTTATCCTGCTAAAATCAGCAAAAAATTTCCTGGGGGGTTACTGCGTAACTCGATTCGAAAAAAAAGTTTTCGAATTCGTTAATTTTGTACCTTTCGTAAAAAGAAAAGTTTTAGCAAAAATCTTACTTTTTGAATTGTTATGTGTAGTGTACAAGGTTTAGGATAAAAATTAATTAAAAAGTAAAATTTTTATACAGAATTATATTTTTAATAATATTTGATAGATTTACGATTTTGACTGTCGCATAGTGTAATACAACTAATAATGGCTAATAAACATAATATAAAATTTAGTTTTTAACTCATTCTCTAAGTTCTAAACTAAGTTATATATTTCAAGTGTAATTTGATAGTGATTTGAATTTTCAAAAATTTTAGGTTTTTGCCAATATTTAAAATTTTCTGCAGTCCTTTTTTGATATGGAGTGTATTGTTTTACTCAGTTTTTGTCAAGCATGGATTCCGTGCGAATTACTCAGTTTTTGTCAAGCATGGATTCCGTGCGAATTTTCTGACAAAACTTCGTAGAAGGATAGGTAGACGTGTCTTTAAAGATATGTGGGTTAAACATTTTAAATACTGTGCCTGAAAGTTTTGTTACTTGATTTTAACAGTGAAATTATATTCTAACACTTTTTGGGCAAATTTTTAATTTTTTTGTCCGGTTTCCTTGTTCGATATTAGTTTTAGAAGGTTATATTACAATTTTATAGATTATCGGAAAGCTTAAATATTAAGGTTAAATATTACATCATTATTATTTTGATTTCCAATGGAGTGCGGCATTCAATCGCAAATATAATTTCAAGCCCGATGGTTCCAACGCGAAATGAAATGAAAATTCCAGATGATTTTGCAGAGTTAGCTCGCTTTTTTATTTTATGGCCTCTTCAAATATCTGTGTGGCGCGAAACCCCAAAAATTTTGCATTTTTAGAGTTAGGAACTCTCTCGCGTTCACGAATGAGTCAAATTTTAACTATTCTTTTTGGTTCTTTTATTTTATTCGGAATTATCAAACAAACCACTTATATAATAGCAAAAAAAAGGTACTCAAAATTAGTTAAAAGGGGCCCTGCACAGAAAGCTTTTGAAATAAGTAAAGCCTTTTTGCTAAATGTTAGTAAGATAAGTACAGTTAAAATGCAACTGGTAAATATACGAAATTTTAGTAATATTTGAAATAAATTTCGTTTAATTGAATTGCAAATTTACCTTGCTAACATCGGCAAAAACATATTGCTGAATATTAGTAGATAAAAACGAGTAAAAAGGTTAAAGTCGGGCATGCCGACTATACAATACCCTACACCAGTCTGGGTAAAAGAAAACTAATGTTTGGATCCTAAATTCGAATGGGTTAAAAGGGGGCTTGTGTCAAAATTTTCTATAATATGAGTCAGCGCACCAAAGTTCATTAAAATATCTTAATATTTGCGACCCGACTAAAAAAGATGTTATGTAATCATATATCACCATATATAAACCCATATATATGTTCATATCTAATTTGATACGAATATTGGAATATATAATTATATCAAACGAGATAAGCATGTTATCTAAAGTGATAGAATTTGATCCGAAAAATGGGTCTATCTAATTGCATTAAATTATATATAAATACATATAATTTTATAAAAATTTTCAAATAAAATTTTAGTAAATATTGTTCACACAAAAAAATATTGTTCAACTTTTATTGTGTTTTTCGCTTGTTTTATTTATGTAGTTGTTTTTATAAATGTTTATGTATTAGTAACTGATATTTTAAATTACTTTTTATAAAATTTCATAAATTTTCGTTGAGTTTATTATTTTATTTAGTTAAATATTTTAATTTTGCCATATTAAATATGAATATTTATTAATTCTAGAACATTACTGTAAAATAGTAATGTAATTTTTGAAATTTTGTTTAAAAAATTAAAAATTTTTTTAAACAAAAAATCGCAAAAAGTTTTCAATAAAAACAAACTATTTTTTTAATTTTCAAAAAAATTTTGACAGAGTCCTTATGCCCCAGAAAAAAGAAGAAAACTAATTTCTGTGAGAGAATCTTTCATATATGTAAGTATAAATAAATCCATCAAATGAATGAAAATTGCATACAGGTTTATTTTAATAAAATACAATGTTATGAAATGCAAGCTAAAAATAAAGAAATATATTTTTTATAGTTGGCATGACAACTACCACTTTATCCAGCTGAATAGAGTCTTATTTAGAATTTATACAATATTGATCACTTTTAATCCAATGGATTAATTTTTAATCAAATGCATATAATATCCCTACGGGAAATTTTAACAAACTGTCACCGAACTGGCGCCTTTATATGAAATAGACTGGTCACTTTTACATGGCGTTGTCATAGGAGGTAGAAATTGACCCCTTGTGACATGTCACAAGACAAATCCTAGGACAGGTTACTGAACTCTCAATTTCAGGGACCTGTCCTGGGATTTGTCTTGTGACATGTCACAAGGGGTCAATTTCCCCCTCCTATGACAACACCATGTAAAAGTGACCAGTCTATTTCATATAAAGGGGCCAGTTCGGTGACAGTTTGTTAAAATTTCCCGTAGGGATGCTATTTAGAAGGTATACAATATTATTCAATTTTTAATCCAATAAATTAATTTTTACTCAAATACATATAAAAAAACCAATAAAAATCCTAATCAAATGTATCACTATTTTATTGAAAATTTATTCAATTAAAGAGCTACAAATTTTTAGTTGAATGGACAATTTTTGTGATTGGAGAAATTTCAACGATAAAATTTATTGAATAGGCAGTTTTCATGATTGAATTTAGTTTTTATTTTTTTTTTTGTCTGTTGAGATCACTTATTTTCACTCATATTAAATACTAATGGCCGACAGAACAGTTTGGCTAACAAAGTGGGTATTTGTCGATCTTTGGTATTGATAGAAATGAGGATTGAATGCGATTTAGGACGTTTTTAGGACGCAAATTTTCCTTAAACTTAGAATAACGCAGTTTGTAATTGAATATCAATAAAAAGCAAAATTCAAAACGAGAAAAAGTTGCTTAGAAAAATTTGTGCTAATAAACTTGGAAATATTTGACAAAGTAAATTTTCGGTTTTTACTCAACTTTACAAAAATTTGTCGGAACAACTTTTTCTAGTTTAGAGTTTTTTCTTATAAAATTTGTCTTTCTTATAAAATAAAAAAAAAGCTCTTTCTAAGTTTGTCTTCTTCATTGTTATAGTGCAATAAACTTTATAAAATTTTGTATAATTAGATTTCATGTTATGTTATATATTTTGATATAAGATTGTTTATAGAAGCTTATACGCCATTATATATAATTATATATAAACTATATCGCAGATCTCTTAATATATGGCTGGATACCAAATCGCATATGATTATATATAACGTCATATCAAACATATTTATAAAACCAAAGTGTTAATATAAATGTATATGGTTATATAAAGCCACGCATATAAACATTTATAATAATATCAAATCATATAAGATTATATAAAAACTTTTTTAGTCGGGGACTTGCAGTTTGTAACCAAGCCAATTTTGGGGGGACGCTTATATGGGCACTAGGTCTAAACATGGACCGATGTTTACCAAAATCAACAGGCTTCGTCCTTGGGCCAACATAGGTCTGTGTATCAAATTTCATCAAAATATCTTAATATTTGCGACCTGCAGCGTATAAACAATATAATTTTGGGGGGACCCTTATATGGGCACTAGGTCTAAACATGGGCAGGTGTTAACCAAAATCAATAGGCTTCGTCCTTGGGCTGACATAGGTCGGTGTACCAAATTTCATCAAAATATCTTAATATTTGCGACCTGCAGCGTATAAACAATATAATTTTGGGGGGACCCTTATATGGGCACTAGGTCTAAACATGGACCGATGTTCACCAAAATTAATAGGCGTCGTCCTTGAGCCGACATAGGTCGGTGTACCAAGTTTCATCAAAATATCTTAATATTTTCGACCTGTACAGTGCGCACAAGAATGCATGGACAGACAGACAGACGGACGGACGGACAGTCGGACATCGTTAAATCGAAATAAAAAAAAAATTCTGAGCCGATGGGTATACTATAACGTGGGTCTAGGACCAATATTTTTTGGTTTTACAAACATCAGCACAAACTTATAATACCCTGACCACGTAGTGGTGTATGGTATAATAAGTAATGAACTCTCCTGCTACAAAAAACAGAACTATTTGCTAGAAAATATTATGCTGCTTTCTGCAGTGTAGATTTTCTTCGCATTAAGAAAATAAAATAAAAACTTAAAATTTAAAATTCTTTGTGATGGTTTAGTCGACTAATTTCCAGGGGGGTAACCGCGTAACTCAATTCGAAAATAAATAAACCAACGTGAAATGTTATATCGGCCAAAAACAAGTTATACGTGTCCCGGCGTTTCGCTGGGTCAACCCTAGGAATCGAGATATATCTTTTTTTTTGACATAACTCGAGAACCACTAGTCCGATTTTGCTCAAACAATTTTAAAAAAATTAAAAATTACAATTCCTTTAATCTGTTCATATAACGTTTTTCTATATACTCAACAGTTTTGCCGGTAAAAATAAATGTTTGTTTATTACTTTTTTTTAATATTTTAGGCAAAAAATATTTTTTTCTTCATACATTTATTTTTACCGGTAAAACTGTTGAGTATAGAAAAACGTTATATGAACAGATTAAAGGAATTGTAATTTTTAATTTTTTTAAAATTGTTTGAGCAAAATCGGACTAGTGGTTCTTGAGTTATGTAAAAAAAAAAGACTACCAAAGGTCAAATCGATATATCTCGATTCCTAGGGATGACCCAGCGAAACGCCGGGACACTTATAACTTCTTTTTTACCGATATAACTTTCCCCGGTAGTTTGAACCCTTCCCGATCACTGACCCCTACCATTTGTCTCACAGTGTAATTTTTTGCAGCAAACGACAATGGCAATAGGGAATATAGTTTTGTAGCCGTGATCGAATTGCAACCATATATTTTATGTGCGTGAAACTACTGATAATGTCAATCAATAATTTGACTATAAACCCACAAAGACGGGCCCTTATTTTAACAGAGAGAAGGAAATTGCTAGATTCCTAAATTTTGTGCTCAATTTTCCGCTTTATTCCTTAAAATTACTGATACTTGCTAAAGCTTTTACCTATTAACATCTCCTTCTTTTCCACTCAATTTAACACCTAAATGTTTTGATAAACAACTAAAAGCATTTTAGCTTTTTATTACCAGATGGTTGTTTTGTTGAACATAAATCGGAAATGTATTTAAAAACATTTCCTTTCGTTTTAATAAAAGCACTGCATTTTGAGGTTTTTTGCTATCATTTGCAGAAAAATATTTGTTAAACATGCAGTTGCAGTTACTGCACAATATATTAGGGGAACAACTTATTTCCCGAAACACTTACAAATCATCATGTCATATCCGGATATAACATGAAAAAGGAAAGTTCATTGAATTTCGAAATTCAAGTATTTAAATTTTATATTTATTTATTTACATTAGAGTTTTAGTTAATATACACATAAACCGATGTAATTTTTCGTCCGAGTAAAATCAGCAAGAAACATAAAAGACATTAAGCACAAACTCCTAAAAAGTTGATAACCTTCACTACAATACACTCTAATTAAATTCTGTTGAAATTTACCCAACTTATAGTAGGAAACTGAACTCCTACTATAAATTGGGTAAATTTACTCTATGTGTGTAATTGAAAAAAATACGCACATTGTGTTTAAGTTGGTGCACAAATAATTTGTAATTTTACATTGAAAGTGCGTATAAATTAAATGAAATTTTGAAATTAGTGTGTTAATTTACTAAATTTGTGTGTAAAAAAGCACGTTTCACGTGTAAATGTACGCATAAAATGCGTAAAAATCCACAAAAAATGCGCAAAAATCCACAGAAAGTGCGTAAAAATCCAATAAAATGCGTACATTTACAACAGTTGTGCTAACTTTAAGCACCACCCAAAAATTTTTTTTAAATAAAATAAATTAATTTTTGGTACGTATTTTATTAATAATAATATCCGAGTCCTTCTCTCGTAATCGTTTTTTTCCCAATTAGTCGTTTTGGGATCTTAAGGCATTTGTATAAAATTCATATAAAATTTTGTTATAACTATTGAATGGGTGCAATGACTCCTGCTCAACAAAATGCCTTCTTTGAAAGGGAGGCAGTAACCGTCAACAATAACGGGAGAAAACGTCTTAAGAGAGATATGGCCTACGCAGGAACAACTGAGTGCAATGACTCATGCTCAACAAAATGCTTTCTTTGCAAGTTAGGCAGTACTCAATGAATACTGACTTTGTTGAGCAGGAGTCATTGCACCCAGTTGTTCCTTCGTAGGCCGTATCTCTATTACGGCGTTTTCAATTTTGAAATGAGGTTTAGACTACCACATGCGTTAACAATAATTACCAAAAACAATTTCATGCTTATGTTGATATTTCCAGACTCTAATGTGTTTGTGGAAATGTTGTAATTTACAAAAAATAATCCGTTTTCGCTTTTTCTTTTTATTATTTATAATTTTTTTTCAATTTTTTCCAATTTGAAATGTCAGAGTATTTATTACTATTATTGGATAGTATATTTACCAACTTTGTGCGTAAAAAATTTATTTAACAAAACAACAGTAATTTTAGGCACACTGTGTTTATTTATAAACACATAATGTCTAAAAATACTTTGTGTGTGTATTATTGTGTATGGAAGTGTGTATGAAAAAAGTTTACGCATTTTTTGTTTATATTTACCGACTTTTCGTAAAATTAAACAAAATTTTACCCATTTTATAGTAGTAAATTTACAAACATTTTTTAGTGTGTATGATTCTCGCACAATTACAGTGTTGCCATATTTAAAGCCCTTCATCTTTCACCATCTATCACTTCTTCTCTATCCCCTGTCTAAAGGAAGCAACACGTTAATAAATAAGAAGAATTTTCTGAGTATTGATTCTCTTAAAAAAAATAAAAATAGATCCAAACCCGGTAGGCCGATTTCAATTAACGTAACCCGGTGTCTTCAAATGCAATAAATTACATGATATGAAATGTCAAAACCATTGCAGAGAAACGTCAAAATGATATCAATTGCAAAGTGGTGGAGAATATTTGACCATTTCATTGCTAAGAAATATCATAGATTTTTCTTCGAAAAATACAAAATTTTATTAAATAATAATTTTTCATATATTTAGTTAGAATATTCTTCTACCTCAAGTCCAAATTCTAATATGATATTGTCATATTAGATTTTTATTTGTTGTTTCAAAAAGGGTTGATCATTTTCATGATAGACAATACAATTGTTTCGTAGACATCACTCTACTCTTCAGTTGTCCGCTAAGAAAATGATAACTTTCCTACTCAAAACGAGACATTACATAAGGTACAAAAAACCAACGGGATGAGAATTTTGTACTTTCGTATATGAACTGTCTGATTTGGTAAAACCAGTTATAAATCAACTCCTTTTTGAAAGCAACAATTACATAAAAGTACCCTTTGGGTACTATTTATATGTATGTCTGTTGTCAATACATTTTGTAAAAACAACTAATTTTAAACTCAAAACAAAATAAATATCTGAATGAGATTTTAGCCGTGGTGTGCTTATTTTCAACAATTATTTTAATTTTTGCATTAAAAAATACAAAAATTGTTTTTTCGGACTTTCTATATTTTCATATATTTAGTTAGAATATTCTTCTACCTCAAGTCCAAATTCTAATATGATATTGTCATATTAGATTTTTATTTGTTGTTTCAAAAAGGGTTGATCATTTTCATGATAGACAATACAATTGTTTCGTAGACATCACTCTACTCTTCAGTTGTCCGCTAAGAAAATGATAACTTTCCTACTCAAAACGAGACATTACATAAGGTACAAAAAACCAACGGGATGAGAATTTTGTACTTTCGTATATGAACTGTCTGATTTGGTAAAACCAGTTATAAATCAACTCCTTTTTGAAAGCAACAATTACATAAAAGTACCCTTTTGGGTACTATTTATATGTATGTCTGTTGTCAATACATTTTTTTTATCTAAAAATAATTCCTTCAGAAAAACGTGTAAGTCCACACAATGTACTCGATTTCGTATACTTCACATTGTGCGTACTTACGATATGGGATACTTGTGTATAACAAATGTATATGAAACTTAAAATATTTGAAATTTTCCAAAAATGTTGTCCAACTTACATGCCATTATACTTGTGTGTACTTACGAAGTATATTGGCGTGTGGGCCATTACAATGCGGCCATACCCTGGGTAAAGTAAGCCAGTTTGTGTGTAGGGTTTGAAAGTATTCGGGGATTCTAGTAAGTACACACAAGTATCTCCGAGTACTTTCAAACCCTACACACATGCAGATCTTAATGAGCTTCGGATATTTTGTAGGGGAGAAAACGTTAAAGGACACGTATTTTTTTTAAGCTCCCCAATCTCATATTTAAGTGTTAAAAAGAGGGGTCAAAAATGGCCATATTCGTTCTAAAGTAAATATAGGAAATTTTGGTGTCATACGTAAGGTAATTGAGAGGCCTATTTATCGGTGTATAAAACATGCTCATTCAAGCTTGTTTGTTTATGGCATAACACAAAACTTCAAAATTTTAGGTGGTTTTGTATGGGGATATATTTAAACTGTCGCCTTGAAAACTTTTCTTATGAAATTGAAGTTTTTAATTAGAAATTTATTAATTCAGTTCGAGGCCAATTTCCTTATTATGCGTTAACATAATAAGTACTTTTTTCAAAAACTGCTATTTTTCTTCATCAGGATACTCTCCTGACAAATACTTCATAGAGTTTTTACTTTCAAAAAACCTCTACACTTGCAGGAATGAAAATACGATCGTTTCGGGGATTTTCCAGGTCCCCTTCATCAGTTTTCTTTAGAAAGTGGTGGCGTAGTGCAATGTAAATTAAAGCATCAAAATCTCATATTAAATGTAGTCTGCGACATCAGTGAAATGAAAAATAATTTTTTTTAGAAAAAAAATTACCAAAAAGTCTTAGTGCTGCGACACAGATGATAATTCCGGAGGCTTTGATCAAGTCTGTTTATATTTTAAACCGAGCCGAATCAAACGGCGGCAGCTAAAATGTAGTAAAAATTCAGAACGGCGCCGCGATGTGACTACACTCAGGAAATTTCTGCAGTTAAATTTTTTTAGTTGTTTAAGTAGTATTTGAGTTTTGTTTTTTATTTTCAAATAAAAAAAAAACATTAATTTATAGAAGAAATGTTAATTTTAACTACATATGTAAGTCGCTGGGAAAAATTACAGAGAATTAATAAAATTACTTCTATTTAGAAATTTTATATTACAAAAAAAAATATTAAGGCAGTCCTGTATGTTATGTTTATTTTATTATATAACAGTCGAAAACAAATAAAAAGTTAAGTTAAATTTAATGAAATTATAGTGGTCCTATTTTTAATTGAAATTTCATTATTTTTAAATACAAGGGCGGTCCCTAAAGTACCGGACCTAACGTAAAGATGGCAGAAGTAGTTTGAAACGAGTAAAAAGGTTAAAGTCCGGCATGCCGACTATACAATACCCTACACCACTCTGGTGTATTGTTTGGATCCGAAATTCGAATGGGTTAAAATGGGGCTTGTGTCAAAATTTTCTATAATGTGAGTCAGCGCACAAAATTTTATTAAAATATCTTAATATTTGCGACCTGCAGTTTGTAACCAAGACAATTTTGGGGGGACCCTTATATGGGCACTAGGTCTAAACATGGACCGATGTTCACCAAAATCAATAGGCTGCGTTATTGGGCCAACATAGGTCTGTGTACCAAATTTCATTAAAATATCTTAATATTTGCGACCTGTAGCGTATAAACAGCATAATTTTGGTAGGACCCTTATATGGGCACTAGGTTTAAACATGGACCGATGTTCACCAAAATCAATAGGCTGCGTTATTGGGCCAACATAGGTCTGTGTACCAAATTTCATTAAAATATCTTAATATTTACGACCTGCAGCGTATAAACAATATAATTTTAGGGGGACCCTTATATGGGCACTAGGTCTAAACATGGACCGGTGTTAACCAAAATCAATAGGCTTCATCCTTGGGCTGACATAGGTCGGTGTACCAAATTTCATCAAAATATCTTAATATTTGCGACCTGCAGCGTATAAACAGTATAATTTTGGTAGGACCCTTATATGGGCACTAGGTCTAAACATGGACCGATGTTCACCAAAATCAATAGGCTGCGTTATTGGGCCAACATAGGTCTGTGTACCAAATTTCATTAACATATCTTAATATTTGCGACCTGCAGCGTATAAACAGCATAATTTTGGTAGGACCCTTATATGGGCACTAGGTCTAAACATAGACCGATGTTCACCAAAATCAATAGGCTGGGTTAGTGGGCCAATGTAGGTCTGTGTACCAAATTTCATCAAAATATCTTAATATTTGCGACCTTCAGCGTATAAACAGTATAATTTTGGTAGGACCCTTATATGGGCACTAGGTCTAAACATGGACCGATGTTCACCAAAATCAATAGGCTGCGTTATTGGGCCAATATAGGTCTGTGTACCAAATTTCATCAAAATATCTTAATATTTACGAGCTGCAGCGTATAAACAGTATAATTTTGGTAGGACCCATATATGGGCACTAGGTCTAAACATGGACCGATTTTAACGAAAATCAATAGGCGTCGTCCTTGGACATAAGTCGGTGTACCAAGTTTCATCAAAATATCTTAATATTTGCGACCTGTAGAGTGCGCACAAGAATGAATGGACAGACAGACGGACGGACGGACAGACGGACATCGTTAAATCGAAATAAAAGAAAATTCTGAGCCGATCGGTATACTATAAGGTGGGTCTAGGACCCATATTTTTTGGTGTTACAAACATCAGCACAAACTTATAATACCCTGACCACATAGTGGTGTAGGGTATAAAAATTAATTTGGTGAAAAGTGTTCAATAGTGAACGATCTTAGTGAATTTGTAAAGGCTAAAAAGAAAATGTTGTTTCATCAACACAATGCACTATTTCACACACATTCACTATTCCGATGGCCAAAAACAATGAATTAAAGTTGGAGTTACTTCATCGCGCACCTTATTCACCAGATTTAGCTCACCCGCATTATTTTAAGGGAAAAAAATCGCTCGCTGGTAAAATATTTGCCAACAATGAAGAGGTGGAGTCTGCGGTTGATGGCTATTTTGAGGACCAAGACAGTTCTTAATATAAGCGGCTATTTAAAATCAGTGGGCAAAGCGCATCGACCTAAAAGGAGACTTTATTGAGAATTAAAGAAATTTTTTACCAAATTTTTTTTATTTTCTTTGTTAGGTCGGGTAATTCTGGAATCGCCCTCGTACATTTGCAGTTTTTTTAACCTACACAGTATTGTCAAAGTACACTCATAAAAAAAGCCCGTATAATTAGTTCACAATTCTGCTAAAATAACAAGAAATAGTACCTGTATTTGCGCCAGCAGATACATATAAAAATATCTGGGTAAAAATATGGATTTTTGGATTCAGCGGATCTGTCCCGAGACAGTCCCATAATTGTTATTGGGAGTATAGGTGCCTGATAGGGATTGATAAGTACAAAGTCACGAATTTTTGTCCAATTTATGATTATACAGTAAAAAATATAAAAATGTAGCACCATCTCTATGTGAAACTGATAGCAGAGACATAAAAATATAATCATTTGGAAATAATTGTTGTTTAAATTAGCTGAAAATTTTTTATAATTAAGAAACACAAATTACTACAAATTAGGATGCAAAGTTAGTTCAAATACGGATGAAAATAATTGTTATGCTAAATTGGATTTACAAAAAATATTAAGTCCATCCTAAATTTTAAAGCAAAATAACAGAAAAATTAGTTCAATTGAATCAGAACGTGTTAAACAGACTTTTGTACTAACTTTTTTATATGAGTGTGTATTAGCGTAACTATTGATGGCGAAAATTTAAGTTATACCCCTAATGAGCATACAAAATAATAACATTATTTACACATAAACACAATATGTATGTATTCATACAAAGTTAACTTACAATGAAATTTTAAGGTTGTTTTTTTGTTTTTTTTTTTAAGCATGTCAGTGAACAATACACGTGATTGTTATCCAAAGATATATGGTTATGGCAACGACCCAAAAAACACAAAATACCCAATACAACTACATACAAACAAAATACATATTTTTAAAATACAACGACTGTAGTAGTAAATATAACAAAAATTGCAATAAATTTTAGTTAAATGCTATTTTGTTAGTTGTCGGTGTTATTGTGGTTGTCTTACAATTGAATCAACCAACAAAACGGCATGTTATAAACAACAACAACAACGATGACAAGAAAAATGGGTTTATTGTTCCAGTTAAAATGTAAGTACATTTACTTGTAAATTTTACACTGAAATTAATGTGACTATAATTTAACAGAAATATTTCTAATGTGTTAAATATAACAACATTTTTTATTAAAAATTAGTAAAACTACTAAAATTTTAACCCTGCATTAATAAAAAAAAGTCCGTATAAATAGTTGAAAACTCTCCTAAAATAACTGAAAATAGTGAAATTTGCGCCAGCTGAATTTTTATTGAAGTTAAAAATCATGGTCTGCTAAATTTAGGTAAGCTAAATTTCACATATTGCTAAATACACAGACCAGATCTGACCCTATCAATGGGAGTATAGATAAATGCTTTATAAGGACTAACTTCTAGGTGCAGAATTTGCTCTGTCTCGATTAGTTTCCGAGATACAAGCTATTTTACGATTATGTAATAAAAAAAACTAAAATACAGCGCCATCTCTATGTGATATTGATAGCACAGACACAAAAATATACTAATTTGGATATAATTGTGGTTTGAAATACGGATCATTGTATGTATTCGTAATGTTAAATTGAATTTACAAAAAATATTAGTTTAACAATTATCTTAATTTTTGCAATAAAAATACAAAAATTGTTTTTTTAGACTTTCTATATTTTTATATATTTAGTTAGAATATTAAATTAACAAATAAAATATAATATGACAATATCATATTAGAATTTGGACCTGAGGTAGAAGAATATTCTAACTAAATATTAGTTCAATATTAAATTTTAAGACAAAATAACAGAAAAATTACTTCAATTGAATCAGAAAGCGTTAAATACACTTTTGTACTAAATTTTATTTACGATTGGTCCAAAACATGGTGGATGCAGTTGTATAGAATACGATCTAATTGTATCTAATTAGATCTGATCAAATAAAATTAGATAAC